>CM033473.1:296835088-297435088 GCA_019447015.1 Hymenochirus boettgeri
TAGAGAAACTGGTATTGGACCGCAAACAGAGAGTGGTGGTTATGGAGCTACATCTATGTGGGCTAAAGTTTCTAGCGGAGTTCATCAGGGTTCTTACTGGGGCCCGCTTCGTTTAATCTGTTTTTAAATGACTTAGAAGGGGCATTGAGAGCAAGGTCTTATGGGTTTGCTGATGAACTAAATTTGCCAGAAGCTTTGGAAACTTCCAATGATGGCAAGTAGCTGCAAGCAGATCTAGATAGATTCATCAAAAATGGGCAAGCAGAATGGCAGATAGAGATTCAATTGTTGATAAAGTAAGGTGAGGCAGTTGGATTACTAATCCAATGTGCCACTACACCATAATAACTCGTGTTAGGTGCATTGAAATGAAAAAGATTTGGGGTTCTGGTAGATAACAGACTAGCTGTAGAAACAATGCAAGGGTAGCAACAGTAGAAGCTAGCAAGATATTGGTCTGATAAGAGGGGAATAGATCAGAGAGAAAAATATTATTCTCCCTCTTTACAAGGCACTGGTAAGGCCTCATTTGGAATATGCGGTGAAGTTTTTGGAATCCCATATACAAAAGGACAGCTTTGAAATGGAAGAAGTCCAGAGAAGGGCAACTAAATTCTAAGGGGAATGGAGGGGCTTGAATATGCAGGCCGATTAGACAAGGTAGGGCGTTACATTGCGAGAAGCGGCGGTGTTGCGTGGGGAATGATAACCTTATACAAATTTTAATGGCCCATACAGTGAACTCTCTGGTTGCATTGTTCACTAATAAGGTCTATCAGAGGGACTCGTGACATCCTTTAAGGTTGGAAGAAAGAAGTTTCATCTTCAAAGTAGGATGAGGTTTCTTTTACAGTGAGAAACGGTGGATGAAAAAACTGTGAACTGTCTTCCAGCAGAGGTGGTAATGGGCAGTTCATTGAATAACTTTGTAAAAAAGGCGGCGATAAGTTTCTAAAAACTAAAAAAATTGAGAATGACGGTACTAATGCATATAGATCTGGTTGATCCAGGGATACTTTCGAGTGCCGTTTGGAGTCAGGACAGGAATTTTCCCCCTTTTTAGTGGGGTTTTTTGCCTTCTATGGATCAACTGTTAGGTAGGGTTAAAAAAAACAAAAAAAAAAAAAAAAGGGATAGGTTGGACTTGATGTACGAATGTCTTTATTCAACCTTAATTACGATGTTTTCCTATGTACTATGTAAGTAACTAAGTTATTATGGGTAGGGTAGATATAAGGTGAACTAGATGGATGTATGTCGTTATAAACCTCCCATACTATGTTATGTGTAACTGTTATACAGATATTAGGGTAGGGTTATAAGGTTGGACTAGATGGAGTATGTATGTCTTTATAACAACTCCAATACGATGTTACTATGTAACTGTTAGACTGACATTAGGGTAGGGAATAAAGGTTTGTGGACTAGATAGACGTATATCTTTATACAACCTCCAATACTATCGTTACTAGTAACTTATACAGGACATTATGGGTAGGGTATAAGGTTGGACTAGATGGATGTATGTCTTTATATAACCTCCAATATATGTTACTATGTAACTTTAGACAGATATTATTGGGTAGGGTATAAATGTTGGACTAGGCTGAACAGATGTCTTATACAACCTCAATACTATGTTCTATGTAACTGTTTACGACATTATGGGTAGGGGTAAAAGGTTGGACAGATGGATGGATGTCTTTATACAACCTCCAATACTATGTTATATGTAAAAGTTATGCAGACTATGGGTTAGGGGTATAAAGGTTGGACATACGATGACGTATGTCTTATACAACCTCCAATTTACTATTGTACTATGTAAAACTGTTATAAAGACATTATGGTAGGGTATAAAAGTTGGGACAGATGGACGTATGTCTTTATAAAACCTCCAATACTATGTTACTATGTAACTGTGATACAGACATTATGGGGTAGGGGTATAAAGGTTGGATAGATGGACGTTATGTATTTATACAACCTCCCAATACTATGTTACTATGTAACGGTTAGACAGGACATTTGGGTAGGGTATAAAGTTGGAATAAATGGACGTTGTCTTTTACAACCTCCAATACATGGATATGAACTGTTATACAGACATTCTGGGTAGGGTATAAATGTTGGACTCGATGGACGTATGTCTTTATTATAAACCTCCAATACTATGTTAACTGTTGTAACGTTATACAGACCTTAGGGTTAGGGTATAAAAGGTTGGCTAGATGGACGTATGGTCTTATAAACCTCCAAATACTATGTTCGGTTAACTGTTAAACTACAGAATTATGGGTAGGGTATAAAGGTTGGACTAGATGAACATATGTCTTTATACAACCTCTAAATGCTATGTTACTATGTAAACTGTTATACAGACCTTCGGGTTTAGGGTATAAAGTTGGACTGATGACGTATGTCTTAAAAACCTCCAATACTATGTTATATGTAACTGTTAACAGAAGTATGGGTAGGGTATAAAGGTTGGACTAGCATTGGACGTAGTCTTTATAAACTCCAATATTATATACTATGAACGTTTTACAGACATTATGGGTAGGGTATAAAGGTGACATGACAGACGTAGGCCTTTATACAACCCACATGCTATGTTAAATTAACTGTTATACATAAAATAGGGTTAGGGTATAAAGTTGGACTAGATGGACCTTATGTCTTTATACAACCTCCAATACTATGTTAATAGGTAACGGTTAGACAGAAATTATGGTACGGTTATAAAGGTTGGACTAGACAGACGTTGTCGTTATACAACCTTCAATTACTATGTTATATGTACACATGTTAGAAAGGGTTATGGGTAGGGCAGAAGTTTGGACTAGCTGGACGTATGTCTTTATACAACTACCAATACTATTCTATATGTTACTGTTACACAGAACATTAGGTAGTGTATAATACAGGTTAGAAGTATGTCTTACACAACCCTCCAATACTATGTTACTATGTAACTGTTAGACGACGGGATGGGTAGGGTATACGGGTGGGACTAGATGGACGAGTCGTTCACAACCTCCAATACATGTTACTATGAACTGTTATAAAAGGCATTCTGGGTAGGTATATAAAAGGTTTTTTAGACCTAGATAGAACTTTATGTCTTTTACAACCCTCCATTACAATTTTTACTATTTATGAAAATTACTGTTATAAAAAAACATATGGGCTGCCTACTCGTATTGAGGTTTGAACAAAGACATAAGTACATAAAAAGTTAACTTTACCCCGTCCTTTTTACCTTAACTTACACCTTGATCCAGAGGAAGGCCCAAAGAAACACAGCTAAAAAAAAAGAGGGGGGGGGAGGGGGGGGGGGGGATTCCTTCTGACTCCAAATGGCATCGGAAAGTTTATCCATGGACCAACTAGAAACTGCAGAGTATATAGTAATATCAGTATTGCTCAATTATTTTTTATTTTAGAAACTTATTAGCCCACTTTTACAAGCTAGGCCCTTTATTACAACCTCCAATACTTATGTTACTATTGTAACTGTTATACAGACATTATGGGTAGGGTTTAAAGGTTTTATTAGACTAGATGCTCGTATTGTCTTTATACAACCCTCCAATCACTATGTACTATGTAACTGTTATACAGAACATTAGGGTAGGGTTGTAAAGGGTTTGGACACTAGATGGATGTGTATTTGTCTTTATAAACATCCAATACTATGTTATATGTAACTGTTTACAGGACATTATGGGTTTAGGGTGTTGTGTAAAAGTTTGAAACTATAGATGGACATTATTTTCTTTATACAACATTCAATACTGTTACTAGGTAACTGTTATACAGACTTATTGGGTTTAGGGTATAAAGGTTTTTGGACTAGTAGGGGACGTATGTCTTTATACAACTCCCATACTATGTGATTATGCTAACCTGTTATACAGACATTAGGGGTTAGGGTATAGGGTTTATATAAAGATTGGACTAGATGGAAGTATGTCTTTATACAACCTCCAATACCATGTTACATGTTAAACTTTATACAGAACATTATGGGGAGTGTGTGTATGGGTATATTTATAAAGGTTGGATGGACTAGGGATGGCCGTATGTCTTTATACACACCTCCATAATACTATTTATTATTGTAACTGTTATTACAGACATTAGGGGGGATATAGGGTTATACAGATTGGATAGATGGACGTATGTCTTTAGACACATCCAATACTATGTTACTATTGTAACTGTTATACAATGACATTTTATGGGTTAGGGTTATAATAAAGGTTGGACTAGGATGGAACAAAACGTATGTCTTTATACAACCTCCAAACTATGTTACTATGTAAATGTTTATACAGACATTATGGGTATAGGGTATAAAAGGTTGGACTAGATGGATGTATGTCTTTATAGAACCTCCAATACTATTTTCTATGTAAACTGTTATACAAGACATTATGGGTTAGGGTATAAAAAGGTTGGACTAGATGGGACGTAGGCTTTATACAACTCCAATACTATGTTATTATGTAAACTGTTTTATACGACTATGGGTTAGGGTATAAAGTGGACTAGATGGACGTTATGTCTTTATACACCTCCAAACCATGTTACTATGTAACTGTTATACAGACATTATGGGTAGGGTATATCAAAGGTTTTGGGATAGATGTGGGGGCCCCGTATGTCTTATACAACCTCCAATCTATTATTATGTAACTGTTATACAGACAGACATTATGCGGTAGGGTATAAGATTGGACTAGGATGGACGAGTCGTTTATCACAACCTCCAATACTATGTTACTATGTAAACTGTTATTATTTACAGACATTTAGGGGTAGGGTTGTTAAATTTGTAAAAGGTTGAATAGATGGACATATTTCTTTATAACCCTTCAATACTATGTTACTTTGTAAATGTTATACAGAAATGTATGGGTAGGGGTTTATTAAAGGTTGGACTAGAGGGGACGTTGTATTCTTTAACAACCTCCAATACTAGGTTATTATGGAACTGTGATACAGACATTTATGGGTAGGGTATAATAGCGGTATAAAGATTGGACTAGAGGACGTATGTCTTATACAACCCCAATACCATGTACTATGTAACTGTTATACAGGACCATAGGGTAGGGTAATAAAGGTGGACTAGATGGACGTATGTCTTTATACAACCTCCAATACTATGTTATTATTAAACTGTTATAAGAACATTATGGGTAGGGTATATACGATTGGAATAGATGGAGTATGTCTTTATACAACCTCCAATACTATGTTACTATGTAAATGTTATACAGGGACAGGATGGGTAGGGTATAAAGGTTGGACTAGAGTGGAGTATGTCTTATTACAACCTCCCACTACTATGTTTACTATGTAACTGTTATACAGACATAGGGTAGGGATAAAGGTTGGACTAGAGGGATTGTATGTCTTTATATAACCTCCTGTACTTGGTAATATGTAACTGTTATACAGAACATTATGGGTAGGGTATAAAGGGGACTAGGGACGTATGTTCTTTATACAACCTTCCAATAATATGTTACTATGTAACGTTAGGACAGACATATGGGTAGGGTTATTTAGGGGTCTAAAGGTTGGACTAGAGTGACGTATGTCTTTAACAACCTCCAAACTAGTTAGCTATGTACTGTTAGACAGACATAATGGGTAGGGTATAAAGGTTGGGACAGATGGCCGTATGTCTTGATAAAACCTCCAATACTATGTTACTATGTAACTGTTATAACAGGACATTAGGGTAGGATATAAAGGTGTTAGGTAGGATATTAAGGTTGGACTAGATGTACGTATGTCGTTATACAACCTCCAAGACTTGTTACTAGTAACTGTTATACAGGACATTATGGGTAGGGTTTTTAAATTGTTTTATAAAGGTTGTTGGATTAGAGGATTGTATGTCTTTATACAACCTCCCAATACTATGTTACTATATAACTGGTATACACGACATTATGGGAGGGTATAAAGGTTGGATAGAATGTGGAGTATGTCTTAGACCAACCTCCAATACATGTTACTAGGTTGTAACTGTTAGACAGAATTATGGGTAGGGTTATCTAAAGGTTGGACTAGATGGCTGTAGTCTTTATACACCTCCAATACTATGTTACTATGTTGATTTAACTGTTAGCCAGACATTATGGGTAGGTATTAAATAAAGGTTGGACTAGATGGACGTAGTCTTATATAACCTCCCATTACTATGTTACTATTGTAACTGTTAGGACAGACGTTATGGGTATAGGGTAATAGGGTTACGGTTGGACTAGATGGACTATGTCTTTCTACACTCCAATACTATGTTACTATGTAAAATGTTATCCAGGCTTATGGGTAGGGTATAAAGGTTAGATAGATAGACTTATGTCTTTATTACAAACCTCCATTACAATTTTTACCTATGAAAACTGTTTTAAACAAAAAACAATTGGGCTACATCGTAATTGAGGTTGAACAAAAGAATCGTCATAAAGTCTAACCTTTTCACCCCTCCTTTTTAACCCCTTCCCACAGGTGATCCAGAGGAAGGCAAAGAAACACAGCTAAAAAAAAGAGAGGGGGGGGGGATTCCTTCCTGGACTCAAAAATGGCAATAGGACAGGAAAGTATACCTGGACAAACTAGAACGGAGTATATATATTAATATCAAGTATTCTCAATATTTTTAGTTTTAGAAACTTATTTAGCCCCACTTTTAAAGCTAGGTAGGCCTTTATACAACCTCCAATACTATGGTACTATGTAACTTGTTATACAGACATTATGGGTAGGGTATAAAGGTTAGATAGATGGACGTATGTCTTATAACAACCTCCACTTACTAGTTACTATGAACTTGTTATACAGACATTATGGGAGGGTATAAAGTTTGGACTAGATGAGTATGGTATTTAACAACCCCAATTACTATTGTTACTATGTAACTGTTATATAGACATTATGGGTAGGGTGTAAAGGTTGAAACTAGATGGACAATTCTTATACAACCTTCAATACTACTATGTTTGTTACTATGTAACTGTTATACCGACATTATGGGTAGGGTATAAAGGTTGGACTAGATGGACGTATGTCTTTATAAAACCTCCAAACTAGGTTTTATGTAACTGTTATTACAGACCATTAGGGTAGGGTATAAAGATTGGACGAGATGGACGTAGGTCTTTATACAACCTACAATACATGTACTATGTAACTGTATACAGACCATTATGGGTTATTTTAGGTATAAAGGTTGGACCTAGCTGGCCGGATGTCTTTTTTACAACCTCCAATTTTACTATGTGATTAGGTAACTGTTATACAGAATTATGGGTAGGGTATAAGATGGACAGATGACGTATGTCTTTATACAACCTCCAATACTTATGTTAATTAGTAACTGTTATACAGACATTATGGTGTAGGGTATATAAAGGTTGGAACTCGATGGACGTTATGTCTTTATTACAACCCCAATACATGTTACTATGTAAATGTTATACAGACATTATTGGGTAGTTAGGGTATAAAGGTTGGAAGAGATGGATGTATGTCTTTATATACTCCAATACTATGTTACTATGTAAACTGTTATACAGACATTATGGGTAGGGTATTATAAGGTTGGACTAGATGGACTATGTCTTTATACAACCTCCAATTTTTTGACTTTTTTTTTTTATGTTATTTTAAACTGTTATCACAGACATTATGGGTAGGCGTATAAAGATTGGACTAGATGGACGTATGTCTTTATCAAATTCCAATACCATGTTAATATGTTTGTACGGTTATACAGACATATGGGTTAGGGTTATAAAGGTGGACTTAGATGGAGTATGTCTTTATACAACCCCAAATGACTTGTTATTAGGAACTGTTATACAGACATTATGGGTTTAGGTATAAAGATTGGAATAGATGGACGTATGTTTTATACAACTCCATACTATGTTACTATGTCAAACTGTTATACAGAAGTATGGGTCGGGTGTAAAGGTTGAACTAGATGGACCTATTTCTTTATTACAACCTTCAATACTATGTGACTATGTAAACTGTTATACAGGACATTATGGGTAGGGTATAAAGGTTGGACTAGGAGGACGTATGTCTTTATACAACCTCCAATACTATGTTTATTATGTGTTAACTGTTATAAAGGACAGTATGGTATTAGGGTGATAAAGAAGGACTAGATGGACGTATGTCTTTATACAACCTCCAATACCATGTTATAGTAACTGTTATACAGGACATTATGGGTTAGGGGTCTACGGGTTGGAGAGTGACGTATGTCTTTATACAACCTCCATACTATGTTAGATGTAAAACTGTTATACAGAACATTATTGGGTAGGGGTATAAAGATTGGACTAGTGACGTATGTCTTTACAAACCTCAATACTATGTTTATATGAATGTTATTACAGACATTATGGGTAGGGTATCCCTATAAGGTTGTTGGACAGGAGGGAAGATGTCTTTATACAACCTCCAATACATGTTTACTATGTAACTGTGTTTTTATACAGACATTATGGGTTAGGCGTATAAAGGTTGGGACTAGATGGATGTAGTGTCTTATATAACCTCCAAACTAGTACTTGTAACTGTATACAGACATTATGGGTTAGGGTATAAAAAGGTTGACTAGATGGACGTTTATGTCTTTATACAAACCTCCAATTACTATGTTACTATGTAAATGTTGACAGACATTATGGGTTTAGGGTATAAAGGTGGACTAGATGGACGTAGGTCTTTAGACAACTCCAATACTATGTTATATTACTGTTAGACAGACATATGGGTTAGATGATAAAGGGTGGGATAGATGGACGTAATGTCTTATACAAACTCCAATAACTATGTTACTATGTAACTGTTTACAGACATTATGGGTAGGAGATAAAGGTGGAACTAGATGTAGTATGTCTTTAACAAACTCCATACTAGGTTACTATGTAACGTTATACAGACATTATGGGTAGGGTTTATACGGTTGGATTAGATGGAGGTATGCTTTATTTACACCTCCAAACTATGTTACTATATAACGGTTATACGACCATTATGGGTAGGGTATAAAGGTGGATAGATGGATGTATGTCTTTATACAACCGCCAATACTATGTTTTACTATGTAACTGTTAAGACCAGACATTTGTGGGAGGGTATAAAGGATTGTGGACTAGATAGATGTATGTCTTATACAACCTCCAATACTATGTTATATTAACTGTGACCCAGACATTAGGGGTAGGGTAGGGTATGGTTATAAAGGTTGGACTAGAATGGACGTGGTCTTTATATAACTCAATACTATGTTACTGTGTAACTGTTATACCAGGATATTATGGGTCGGGTATAAGGGTTGGAACTAGATGAACATATGTCTTTAGTACAACTCCAATACTAATTACGATGTAAATGGTTACAGATATTAGGCTGGGTATAAAGGTTGAAACTAGAGGGTATGTCTTTATACAACCTCTAAGCTATGTTACTAGTTGTAATGCTATTAACAGGGACATTATGGGTAGGGTATAAGGGTTGGACTAGATGACGTATGTCTTTTATACAACCTCCAATTACTATGTTATAATGTAACTGTTATACAGACATTATGGGGGTAGGATATAAAGGTGGGACTAGATGGACGTTGTCTTTATTACAACCTCCAATACTATGTTACATGGTAACGGTAACAGACATTATGGGTAGGGTATAAAGGTTGGACTAGATGGATGTATGTCTTAACAACCTCCAATACTATTACTATATAACTGTTATAACCAGACATTATGGGTAGGGTAATTAAAGGTTTGGGACTCGATGGGACGTATGTCTTTAAAACAACCTCCAATACATGTTACTATGGAACTGTTTGAACAGACATTATGGGAGGGTTATAAAGGTTGGACTAGATGGATGTATGTTCTTTATACAACCTCCAATACTATGTTACTATGTAACTGTTGCAGTACATTAGGGGTAGGGTTATAAAAGGTTGGACTAGAGGACGTATGTCTTTATATAACCTCCAATACTATGTTGACTGTGTAACTGTTATACAGATATTATGGGTAGGGTATAAAGGTTTGAACTAGATGGAACATAGGTCTTTATACAACCTCCAATACTATGTTACTATGTAACGGTTTAGACAGGGAATTATGGGTAGGGTATAAAGGTTTTGGACTAGATGGACGTATTGTTGTTCTTTATATAACCTCCATACTATGTTACTATGTAACGTTAGACAGAGTATTAGGGTAGGGTATAAATTTTGTTGGGACTAGTGAGAAACAGATGTCTTGATTACAACTCCAATACGAGGTTACTATGTAACTGTTATACAGCCATTGGGTAGGGTATAAAGGTGGACTAGATGGAGGTATGTCTTTATACAAACCTCCAATACTATGTTCTATGTAACTGTTATGCAGGAACATTTGGGTAGGGTATAAAGGTGGGACTAGATGGAGTATGTCTTTATTACAACCTCCAATACTATGTACTATGTAACGTTAGAATGACATTATGGTTAGGGTAAAAGGTTGGACTAGTGAACGTATGTCTTTATACAACCTCCAATACTATGTATAGTAACGTAGACAGATATTAGGGGATAGGGTATCAAGGTTGGACAGATGAACAGAGTCTTTATACAACCTCCAATACTATGTTATATGTAACTGTTATACAGGACATATGGGTAGGGTATAAAGTTGGACTAGATGGATGTATGTCTTTATACAAACCCTCAAAACTATGTTAATATATACAACTGTTGATGCAGGACATTTGGGTGAGGGTATTAAGGTTGGACTGATGGACGTATGTCTTAATTACAACCTCCAATACTATGTTACTATGTAACTGTTAGACTGACATTATGGTTAGGGTATAAAGGTCATGGACTAGATGGACTATGTCTTATACAACCTCCATTACATGTTAATTTAACTGTTAGGACAGGACATTATGGGTAGGGTATAAAGGTGGGACTAGATGGATGATGTCTTATATAAACCTTTCCATACTATGTTACTATTGTAACGTTAGACAGATATTATGGGTAGGGTATAAATGTTGGAATAGATGAACAGAGGTCTTTATACAACCTCCAATCTAGTATATGTAAATGTTATAAGACATTATGGGTAGGGTATAAAGGTTGGACTAGATGGATGTAGTTGTTCTTTTATACAACCTCCAATACTATGTACTAGGTTAACTGTTATGCAGACATAGGGTTATAGGGTATAAAGGTTGGGACTAGATGTAGAAATTTTTGGGGGGGGGAAGTATGTCTTTTAAATTTTAACAAAAAAAACAAAAAAACCCCTCCATACTATGTACTATGTAACTGTTATACAGACATTATGGGTTAGGGTATAAAGGTTGGACTAGATGGCGTATGTCTTTATACACCTCCAATACTATGTTACTATTTGTAACTGTTATACAGGAACATTATGGTAGGGTATAAAGGTGGACTAGATGGGGACGTATGTATTTATACAACCTCCAATATATGTACTATGTACTGTTAGGACAGACATTATGGGTAGGGTATAAAGTTTGGACTAAATTGACGTATTGTTTTATACAACTCCAATTACTAGTTAATATGAAACTGTTTATACAGAAATCTATGGGTTAGGGTAGGTATAAATGTTGGACTAGATGGACGTATGTCTTTATATACCTCCAATACTATGTTACTGTGTAACTGTATACAGTATTATGGGTAGGGGTATAAAGGTTTTGAACTGATGAAAACCCCCAATATGTCTTTATACAACCTCTAATGCTATGTTACATGTAACTCGTTATGACAGACATTATGTGTAGGGTTAGGGTATAAAAGGGTGGACTAGATGGACGTATGTCTTTATACAAACATCCAATACTTTGTTACGGTTGTAACTGTAACACGATATTATGGGTATAGGGTTATAAAAGGTGGACTAGCTGAACATAGTCTTCTTTATTACAACCTCTTATGCTATGACAGTAACTGTTATACAGACCGTTAGGGTAGTAATAAAGGTGTGGAACTAGCAATGGACGTATGTCTTTATAAAACCTCCAATACGATGTTACGGTTTGTGTGTAACGGTAACTACAGATTTATGGGTAGGGTATAAAGGTTGGACTAGATGAAATATGTCTTTATACAACATCTAATTGCTATGTGACTATGTAACTGTTATACAGACCTTATGGGTTAGGGTATAAAGTTGGACATAGATGGACGTAGTCGTTATAAAACCTCCAATACTATGTACTATGTAACTGTATACAGACATTATGGGTAGGTATAAAGGTTGGACTAGGGGGGGGGGGGGGGGGGATGGACGTATGTCTTTATAAATTTCTCCAATACTATAATACTAGGAAAACTTGTTCACCAGACATTTATGGGTAGTAGGGTTATAAAGGTTGGACTGACAGACGTATGCCTTTATACAACCCCAATGCTATGTTAATATTTAAACTGTTACATTAAATTATGGGTAGGTATAAAGGTTGGACTAGATTGACCGATGTCTTTATACAACCTCCATTTACTATGTTACTATGTTGTAACTGTTAGACAGACATTATGGGTACGGTATAAAGGTTTGCGACTAGACAGACGTATGTCTTTATTACAACCTTCCCTAATACTATGTTACTATGTAACTGGTTATAGCAGGCGTATGGGTAGGGATAAAGTTGGGACTAGATGACGTATGTCGGTATACAACTACCAATACTATGCTACTATGTTACTGTTACACAGAATTATGGGTAAGGGTATAAGGTAGAGTAGGTCTTATACAACCGCCAATACTATGTTACTAGGAATGTTAGGACAGACGTGATGGGTAGGGTATAACGGTTGACTAGATGGACCTATGTCTTTCTACACCTCAATACTATGGTACTATGTAACTGTTATTACAGGCATGATGTGTAGGGTATAAAGGTTTAGGACAGATAGACTTATGTCTTATACACCCTTCCATTTACAATTTTTACTATGAAATGTTAAACAAACATTAGGGGCTACATCGGAATTGGGTGAACAAAGACATAAGGCCATAAGTCTAACATTTTCACCCTCCTTTTTACCACCTTACCTTACACGTTGATCGGAGGAAGGCAAAGAAACACAGCTAAAAAAAAAGAGGGGGGGGGGGATTCCTTCCTGACCTCCAAAATGGCAATGCGGAAAGTCTCCCTGGACCAACCCAGAAACTGCCATATAATAAATTAAAATTCAGATTTCCAATATTTTTTAGTTTTCGAAACTTATTTAGCCCACTTTTAAAGCTAGGCCTTATCAACCGCCAATACTATGGTTACTATGTAACTCGTTATAACAGACATTATGGGTAGGGATAAAGGTTGGACTAGATGACTATGTGCTTATAAAACCCACAATACTATGTTACTATGTAACTGGTTATAAAGACATTAGTGGGGGTAGGATAGGGTATATAAGGTTGGGACTAGATGGATGTATGTCTTTATACAACCTCCAATACTATGTTACTATGTAACTGTTATAACAGAATTATGTAGGGGTGTAAAGGTTGAACTAGATGGGACATATTTCTTTATTACAACCTTCAATACTATGTTACTATTGTAACTTTTCATACAGACTTATGGGTAGGGTATAACAGTTGGACAGATGGACGTATGTCTTTATACAACCTCCAATCTATGTTATTATGTAAACTGTTATACAGACATTTGGGTAGGGTATAAATAGATTGGACTCAGATGGACGGTATGTCTTGATACAACCTCCCAATACTATGGTTACTATGTACTGTTATACAGACATTTGGTGAGGTTATAAAAGGATTGGATAGATGGCGATGTTCTTATAAACCTCCAATACTATGGTTACTATGTAACTGTATTTACGACATATGGGTAGGGTATAAAGGTTGGACTAGATGGACGAATTCTTTATGCACCCCCGATACTATGTTACTATGTAACTGTTAGACAACATTAGGTAGGGTAGGAAGTTGGACTAGAGGACCGTTATGTCTTTATACACCTCCAATACTATGTTACTATCAACTTTTAGAAACAGACATTATGGGAGTTAAAAGGTTGGACTAGATGGACGTCTGTGATTTATACAACCTCCAATGCTAATGTTACTAGATATCTTCATAAAAAAACAGTGTTACACTGTGATATAAGGACGGTTTATAGTCTGAAACCTGTTTGTCGGCACTGATCAATAAATGGTGTTGTATTGACCATGTGATTGCCTTGCTTATAGTCCCCCACTACTTCATTTATATCTATGTTGAGACGGAGATGTTTGGAACAAACATTGGCATAGACCCTGAATTACTCTATGGGAAAATCTGAATACATCAGCATTATTTCTATAAAAAAAAAAAACAAAAACATGGTTACATCTCTTGCTAAACTTCAAACCCACTTTAATATACTAATAATACTAACCTATGGTACGGACCCAGTAAAAGAAGCAACCTTGACGTGGTGACTGGGTTAAAAAATTTGGCCAATATGTGAACTAATTGCTTTTATTTATCCAGGGTTAGCAACTGTTTTTGTACCTTATGGAGGGTAGCCATAATGTTATAGAATTGTGTGTGCACTAGAATTCTGTTTATTTGTATGTATTATATTTTTGGGTCTCTAGTTGCACTTTAATATGTATGTACACACAAGCCCAATTTTCTACTTATTGTGGATACCAAGAATAGTACGTACTATTTTTTTCCTCATCAATGGTTTAGCAGTCATGTCCTCTCCCTAACAGGTCTGATTGTATTCCCTTCCGGATAAATATACAGCAATTAGTTCAATTTTCTTGGGAGTCGACATATTGCCTCAAACTTTTTCTTTATCAGTACCTGCCTTTTATGTATTGAAATCCCTGCTGCTCTTTTTCTTGCTTTTTTTTAGGATCGAGCCTTTAATAAAAAAAAAGATTAATGTTTGGCATACTTTATTATTAATATAAGCCCACTTTTTTTTGACTACATTGTACTATTTTGTGACATCCTGCATGTCTATCCTTGTCACAAACTTTGTTCTCTACTCCTCTATGTTTTTGGCTTTGTCTTTACCTTCTCTAGTTCTTAAATACATTCCATGCTCTTTTAAGAGTTCTTTGGAGTATCCCTTAATCCAAACTTAGTACTACCTAGGAATTAGATGAATTTTTTGTCCACTTGTATAGTTTAAGCTAACTTATCTTTCTTGTGTACAATTATCCATAATATTCTCATAGGGCTCGACTTTTTACAATACAATGAACAGGGATTTATCTATGACCACATTAACAATTCTTTTAAAATTCATCAGTATGAATTACACTATGAATTGGTTGGGGGTCCCCAGTTGACCCCCTGCCCTGCACCATATTTTTTCTTACTCATGTGTCCTACAAACCAAAAAAAAAACTGTTCCTTTTTAGCCCCATCGTTACACAGATTGATTAGAAACTACACTGGGCCTATCCAGTTATCTTCTTATCGTTTATATCTTTCAGAATGCATTTTCTCCTACTCTCTATAATCCTTTCTATCATTGGCGTTACTTATGATACAAACATTCCATTAAAAAAATAATATTTTTCTTCCTTTTTTAAATCAACATATCATCCCGTGTAGAAGACTATCAGGGTATTCAATAAAGTTCTCATCGTTTAAAATGGTGCTGAATTTTGCCCCAACCACAGATGTTAGTTTCAATGGTAAATAGCTATCTGATTGGTTGGGCAACATTAGCACCATTTTAAACGATAATACTTTTATTGAATCTCCTGTAATATTCCAACGTGATCTAAGTATTTATATAGGAACTGGTTGGAAAATCTGAATGCATTCAACAATTGTGCTTCAATTTATTGTTACTCAATTGTTGAGACTTATTCTATGGATTGCCCTTCCTTAACTTTTTATTACACATTCTCATCATTCCAAAAAAAAATGTGTATCATCTTATGCACTTTTTTATTAAGATTCACTATTGCTCCCCATTTTCAGTAGCTTATTACCAGAATTGTTTTTATTTATAAAAATGTAAAGTTCATACTGTATTTTTCCCCCAGTATATTGTTATCGCGGCCCTAAATATGTCTCCTGTTGTTTTTTTTTTCTCTAAACGTCTTCGCTCCTTACAAAGTAGCATTATATTGGTTGAAATGCCATCACCCTTATATCAAAAGATCCTTAACACTTGGCGTGATAGCTAATTTGGGACTTTCAGTGGTACATAAAATTGCCAACAGATGCTTGTACCAGTCATTTAAGTTGAGAAACTCCAGTCGGATGACTAGCGAAATGTCTTCACCAGAAATAAACTTCAAGTCCAGTTGATCTAATTGAATACAACAGATATACATGACCATGGATGAATGAGAACCTTCACAAGAAGCCCACTTCTATAAAATTCATTATGATTGTAAAACACTAGTGGCGATCATTTCAATGTTGTAGTACACTCTTGGGTTTCAAATTGCAGGTTCCATTGCTATACAATGTTGTTTTCTTTACATCTCTGGTTTCCCTCCTGCTCTGTCTATGAAAACACACTCTTCACAGTCGCTCCTTACTAAGTGGTTCAACAGCACTGTGTATCGCAACTCACCTTCTGGTTACTTATTTTTATGCACACTGTAATCCACTCTCTTATGCATGAAAAAATCCAAAGAGAGTCTCTTAAAATGCACATTTTATTGTTATATATTTATTAGAAATGTTATATCCCTGTGCAAAAATCATAAGAATTATCACAATATACAGAGTGGCTATGCAGTGTTTTAGATCACCTGAACCTTTTGTCAGAAAAATAAGAACAGATTTCTGCCTTTCTTTTAATCCCTACATATATCAAGTCCATCTGATAGAGAATGGCCTGAAACCACTAGTTTTCGTTCCGTTTTTTCGGATTCCCTTGATCTCTTTCGGGAAAATTCGAAGATCTGTAAGAATACTGTCAGAACGACTTCAAAATTTTCTTCTAATGTATGGAGCTATTTTCGATTAATTTCCAAAAATAGTCTTGAAAGCCGTTCGAAAATTCTCAAAAAACGTCTCGGAGGCATTTTCGAGTTATCGATCGTAGAGTTTTGAGATTTTCGAATGTTCAAGACTCATTTTAGAAAATTATTGAAAATAGCTCTTATAAATTCGAAAATAGCTTAGTTTATTGGATAGTTTAAACACGAGGAGCGGGTGTTATCAGTAAAATTAGTTATTGATTATAAACACAAGTTTGTTTGGTTTTTATTCCAAATTTCCTTTCAGTTTCCTTCTTTGGGATGTTATAGAAAGGTATTTTCCTCCTCATTAAACCTGGGAAGGGGGTTGCCTTTCTCGTGTATCAACTTGATTTTCTCTGATAAACAGGTATTATAGATATAATTAGATGTTTTTTTTTTTTTAATGGTAAAAAATTTAATTCTAGATCTTTGGGTGACTATATGTAGATGTATGTATTTTTTTATTTAACTGTATGGGAAGGAGCTCTTCCTCATGCCATTCAAACAAGCCATTCCAAAATTTTGGATCTTACGTTATAGCTTTGAAATTGCACTTCCTTGTATGTTCTGTTTATCTGAATATAAGGTGAGAGTCCCATGCTTAGCTTGGAAACAAAAAAACCACCCCGTGCCCAGGTTTATTATAAAAAAAATGTACAGCTAAAGGAGTAAGAAACTAAAACCATATTATATGACACCAAAATGGGTTAGTGGAGTTTGTTTTTGGTAACACCTTTAGTGGAATATTGACATGTATTTTTGGTTAAAAAAATAAAATAAAAGAATATTAGAGAAAAGAGAAAATATGATGGAAGGACAATTTTAATTATGTTGTTACATCATGTGCTTGTTTATACACTTTGTGTATAAACCAGTTACTGAAGCCCACAATAAGAAAAGAAAATGGATCACGCTTGAAGTTGATGCATGTGGCTGAGCTTCCTCCTAATAGGCGGTGTGTACAGATGCTTTCAGTTTAAAACCCAGGTGTGAAGAATAACCATCAGAGTCACCAAATCACCTCACCTGCCACTGGTTAATAACTAGAACTGGCTTTGGTTGTTGACGTTTTGAGCTAACAAAAACATTCATGGTGAATGTACAGGTGCCTGAGCCATCGCATTTTACACTGCTGTGGAAACACTGTATGATATCCGTAAATGAAATGTCTCATACAAATCCAGGTCCATGTCATGGATGATTCCTCCCTGTACAAACCAGGTAGTGTATTATACGAAATTTTTTTTCCACTAAAATCTCATAATACTCCCTACGAATAGATGGCTGGCAGTGTGAAACAACCATCTCCACATCCTTGTGAATGTAGATAATCATAATATTTAATGTTTCCAAATCATAGAAAAACTCTTTAAATTCCAGGAATGTTTTTTGTTGGAAGGCGAGACAAACGTTCATATTAAAGTTCATTTTCCCTGTGGCCCCTGTTTAGTGTCTCTACAATTAGAGGGAAAGATGGTAGGGAGCGATCCCAGATTTATCTTGCAATTTGATTTATGAGTAAAAAAATATAAGACTGTGAGTTGTACTGACTGATATAAATAACAACTCATGGGTGGGTGTTGGTTAGATTGATTCATTTACTTTTTTAGTTTGGAGATCATATATATCGAGTGTAAGGAATTGATTAGAAAGGCTAAACAGCGCCATATTGGTTATTCCTTTTTCCAGTGTTGACTTGCTTTTTGACTCCCACTGTCCTCATCAGACACAACGATCCAACCCATTTCCATCCAAAGTGCTTAACTATGGTGCCTATTCCTCAATTTCAGATAACTCATTTGAGGACAGTTTTGGTAAAAGGTGGGAACTGGATTCTGTCATTGAGAACGGATCCGGGAAACCGAATTATCTGCGATTAGAAAGTGTCGTTCATAAAATCAGTTCACTAAAAGACAACCATTGTGGTGTTTAACCTGTTTGGAATTAAATATTAATAGATATGTAATACCTACATAACTTACGTGCAATTAGAGATGGAATGCCAGTTTAGAAAAAAACTGAATCAAGCAAAATTGTTAAGTGCATCTACTCCAGTGCGAGACACTGTTTAAAGTCAGCACACCATTCAGCAGTCCGTCTGTTAGGTCAGATTCCTCCCCTTTTACAGGACCAGTGGTTAGTACACCCTAAAACAGCTCTGCAGCCCCCCCCCACAAACCACACCACATTTTGTGCAGCGATGTTCAAAGGGACTATCTGGAGTATAGCTTTAAAAATATTGTCTCAGGTGCCAAAGGTCTAGAAGTGCTCCTGGACAGTAACTAGCTGATCCTTTACTAACAGTTCCTATGTAATACCACGTAAGCAATGTGTGAAGCAACAAATTCCAACACTAACAGGCACAGAGATGTCAGAGATAAAAGCCCAGTTTTGACCAAGGAATCTGTAATCCAATTTAGTTCATCTATTGATGAACACCGCATTAAACTAGCTTGCCTGCATCCTTTTCATCAACCCATTTTCTTCCATTACAAATTGTGATCCCACCAACAGACCTTAGCTTATTCATTAGTCGCCTATGGGGGACTGTATCAAAAGCCTTTCAATAATCAAGTAAACTAACCATTACTGCTATACCAGAGTCTAAATTTCTACTCATTTCCTCAATAAAAGCCACAGCAAGTTAGTTGAACAAGATTATTCCTCCTAAATCCAATGCTGGTTACTACTTATATGTCAGTCCTTGGACGATACTCTAGAACATGTTCCCATATCAAACCTTTCCAGAATCTTCACCCACCACTGAAGTTAAACTACAGGCCTGTTATATACACCGGCTGTGGAACAACTAATTTTTTGCAATATTGTAATTGCATCATTTTTTTATTTTTTTCCAGCCAGAGGCACCCTTGTGGACATAAGGGCATCTGCTCCCACAATATAATTAGAAAATTGGGGCTGTTGTCATCCAATTAAAGTGCATAAGAGACCAAAATATATACATTAACAAAATCAGGAATTCTAGTGGCACTAACAATGCTAAATTGCATGACTACCCTCCATAAGGTTCGCACTAAATGCTAAAACCCTGATCCCTGAGCTGGACAGCTTCTCCTGTGTGGCCTGGATGCTTGAAGCGGACTCTACTAGTAAAGTAGTTGCTCAACACGCACATGACCTAACTCTGGGTGGAGTACAAATTCCCCAGAAGGCTTGGTCAAACCTTTCAATGTAACACAGACAACTTATATAGAAAATGGGGCTGTTTGTAAATTCCATATTAAAGTGTCAACTAAGACCAAAATATGAATTCATATCTCAAAAAAACAGAAGTTCTAGTGCAACAACAAGTCAGATTCAAGCATCCAGGCCACACAGGAGAAGCTGTCAGCTCATTGAGCCAAAAAGGCAAGTACCGGTAGGTAGCGGACCTCAGGTAAGACGAAGCAACCTTGACGTGGTGACTGGGCCTAAAAATAATTAGCCAATTTATTGACTAATTGCTTTTATTATCCAGGTTTTTAGCAACGGTTTGTACCTATGGAGTAGCCAATATGCAATTAGAATTGTGTTGTGCACTAGAGATGTCTGTTTTTTGGTATGAATTTATCATCCTCCCACTTGACATGCTAAGGAATTATTTATTCTTACCACCTGTCCTCTTTTACCTGTAATATGTATTATCCTCTACCTGTCTCTGTTACCTGTATTAGTTTATACATCTACCTCGCTGTACCACCCTAATTTTTTGTTATCCTTGTTCCGGTCTGTAGTATTCATATATCTCTATATGTCCTGTTCCCTGTATTATTTATCATCCCATCCCACCTGTCCCTGATTATTCTTAATATATTTATTATTAGCTACATATCCCTGTTCCCTGTAATGTTTGTTACCCTCGACCGTTCCCTGTTGTTATATCCCACCTAGGTGTTCCTGAAACTTCACAGTAAAATTAAATTACAGATAGGGAAGAATAAGGACTTTGCAGCTCCCTTCAGATATTACTGCAATGAAACATACGCGTCATCAGCTGTTCAAAGACCGGACCGAACTTTCCGATTTGGTCCAGAAGTTGGGTCGTTCCGTCTTTAAAAGCTGACTCGGAGATTGTGGGCTTGTCGGCAGGCCCTCCTACCGCCGCAGCCCCAGTAGGGGGATTCACGGGCAGTAAGTTACACACACCATCTGCCTACATGTCCTAAAAAAACGTAAGCACTATTGCAATCAATGCATGTTGAGTTACTGCCACAAAAACAAACTCAAATGAGACATGTTAACTTTGGGGCTGTGGCCCCTGCTGTCACCACTAAAAAATCCTTTATTTTTATTAGTATGTTGGATTTATATAGCGCCAACATTTCCTTAGCTTAGCTTTACAATTACATGTATACACTTCACATCAGTGCCCCTGCCCTGAGAGCTTACAATCTAAGCACATTGATTGACTCATACAGCTATCATAGTAGTCTTATGATAGTGGGAGTCCCAGAGGGAAACCACGCAAGCACAGGTAGAACATACAAACTTCCCCTTTAAACAGATGTGTCCAGGGTGGAATCGAAACTTTGGACTTGATGCTGCAAGGCATCGTAACTAACCAGTGAGCCACTGGGCCTGAAATAACCCCTAAACAATATTTTACCCGTGCCACATAAACATTTTTGTCAATATGTATGTGTATGTATAGTTTATTTTATAAAGTCACCACTTGGGGATTGCAAGCATACAATAAAAATACAACAAGAAAGGTAAATTTAAGTATAACTTTGATTTGGCTTGAAAAGACTTGCATGTTGGAAGGGAATTTGTTTGTGTTTGTGCTGCAGATTTTAAAGCTCACTAATGTCAGATGAAGAGGACATTGTTGTTTTTTTACTTACCTTTAATAGTCACATGCATTAAAGGTAGGTCAGTGTGTAATGTGTATATTCATATCAGGTTGGGGAGGGAAAAAATATTAAACTTTTTGGATGATTGGTCAAAATTAGTTTTTTGACTTCGTTACCTTAAGTATAAGGACATGCAACAGTAATGGAGGGGTAGTCATAGCGTGTATACCTGTATCACGTTGGGTGGTTAAAAAAACAAAAAAGTTTTTTGATTATTGATCAAAAATTTGTTTTTGACTTAAACTATTTTTTAATTGGAGGATAAATCTAAATTAGTTTTTTTGAATTAGTTACCCTTAAATATGGTTTCCATGGGATGGAACAGGTAAGGTTCAGGTAGGTGGGTTGGTACCGGTCTGGTGGTGGGGTGGGGTATCACCATTGTGGATTTAGACCATGAAAAAAAACTGTTTTGAAATATCCACATTTAGAGATTGTTAACATTCTAGTCTGGGAAAATGTCCGGAAATTCGCCGATAACGCTGTAACCGCTTTCCATTCCGCGGATTCCTTAGCTAGAAGATAGCACACTTCTCCCGCACGTCCATGTTCTCTAGCTTCAAAAATGTGGGAGGAGATACAGTTCCAAAAGCGAAACGGCAGAAGATAAAACGGAAGAAGAATATAGAAAGAATGTAATTTGGGCTTTCAAGCCAAATTAATAGTCATACAAGGGGGATAACTACATAGATAGTTCAGTCATAAATATATATATCCTTATATTATATAAATAAATTAATATTTTTATGGAGGATTGCAGTACGTTTTTAGGAGCAACTTATTAGGTGGGAGTATATAATAACACTATATACATAGAAAAGGTCTGATATGTAGTGGTAATTTGAACTGCACTAATGTGACACAATAGCCTGGGTCTGTCTCAACCTGCAGGTTTATTACATTGACAGTCTTATAGTTATAGCTGTTAGATGTGCGAACTGTGCGGATCCTCCTACTATCCTGAAGGGACTTAACTAATTCCTTCTCCTAATTAATAGTGTAATTCTATGAAGTAAGGGAAGGGCAGATAAATCACTTGCATTTTCAACACCTTTGGTATAGGAATCCACTTAAGGTGGGCCTTTTAATGTCTTGTAGTCAGTAAAAGGGTTTATTCCAGGATGTATAAAATAAAAAATTTCAGTATCTGTTCAGCCAGGAATGCTGGGAGTTGTAGTTTTAAACATGTGAAAGTTCACCAACCCATGCTCTATACATTACACACGGTATTGCATCTTATAATTCATTAGCCAGTGGACAAAAGAAGGAAACTTACTGCTAACAGAGAATGCTGGGGAGTTTTAGTTTTTAAACTGTGCATATTCAATCACTTGGTTAGGAAATTGCTAAAGTTGGGCTTTTAATGTCTGTAGGTCAGTAAAGGGTTTATTCCAGGATTACACTGAAAAATAAAATTGCCCAGTATTCTGTGCAGCCAGGGAATGCTGGGAGTGTATTTTTAAAACGTGAAAAGTTTCCTTTATTAGCCAATGACATAAAGAATGAACTTACTGCTAACAAAGAATTCTGATACAATGTATTGTTGTTCAGGGGATTGTGTTTAATAGCTGTGGGCAATATAGTTCACGTTTCTAAGGGATTGTGGGTTCTAGATTTGCAATTGAATCCGATGTAAAGAGAAATCATTCAGTGTATTCACTATAATATTTAGCGTTTTCATATAATAATAAAAGCTATGGTTAAGCACCATATCCTATCTTACCAATAGATATAATCCTTCTAGAAAATTACTGCAGAAGTGTCTGTATCATTGCTGTAATGTTCTATTTTAGACAAACCTGTGATATCTGTAGATCCCGGCTATTGGGCTATGCAGAGAGATGGATCAGAAGACAAGTCTCCATGATCCCCAACAACCTTTTTTTATTCCAGCAGTCTGTAATTGGGATTTTCTCTTGTCTCCCTGATAAGATTCAAAAAGTGTTTACAAGAGACGCGCGTCTAGAAGAACAAGAGTCAAAAGATCGATATCCCAGAGTACAATTAGGATATCTCAGGATCCTTATGATCTCTTCAATTGTAAACATGAAAACCGCTAATGGCGTGAGAGTTTGAATGATAGTCTGTTTAAACATGATAAATATTTGATATTGTTTTGATAAAAACAAATGCTTTAAAGAAAAAAATTGGGAGTGTGTGTTTTTTTGTTTTTAAATTGCCCATTCAGTATATTCCTGGGTATATATAAATATTTTCAAAGTGATTGACTTCCTGTTTGCCAGACCTCTAATAGTGTCCGTTAGGTCCTCCACTGTGGTTGGTCAGTTGCTCAGTTTGAGATTTGAGGCATGTTTGACTCTCCCCAGTCAATCATTGATAATTAACTGTTTTGAAACATTTCAGCAAAGCATAGCAAGGGTATGAAAATAAATTGATTTTTCAAAATGAACCAGATATGTAACCTATAGGTACAGTGGTTAAGTTTTAAACTAGATAATTTAAACAACACATTTTTCTAAGGATTAAGTAACTGACCTTCTTTATGCTCCCCCCACAGTCATTTCCCCAGGTACGCATTCCCCATTCTGACATTTAGAGAATACAGTTAATGATGGGGAGTGAGTCTTAAAAGCTTTAGTACTAGCCGCCAAAGTGGGAGGTTTCCGTTCCCTATACGGTCTCCATTTCTGTGTGGTTATTGCCTATAATAGTGTAGGCTTGGGTGGTAAGGAAGTACATTCACCCTAACCTATCACAGGACCCATCAAGGATTGTTACTGTATAAATTTTTGTTCACATGACATAGTTCATCATTTATCTATATCTGTTATTTTCCTCCATACTTTCTGACCTTCACATACTAGTCTGCATTTCTCATTGTCTTTAGCAAAAGAAAAATTACTTTTTTGCGACCTAGCAGTGTAATTTAACTCTGCATGTATTTTGTTCACAGTGTTAACTTGGTCATAACAAATGGTCTAAAATATCACAGAACAAGAGGGGGTGTTTGTTCCACAGTTGGTTCCCGTGGAAACCAAAAATCCTGATTTGAACCCCAAGTTGGATTTGATTTTTTATGTGTTGAAAAATAATTCGAGTAGTTCAATTGCATATTTTATTAAATGTGTTCAAATGCTTGTTTTCAATTTTGTTTTTTTTACATTTCTGATTTTTGTAGTTCGGAGTTTGGAATGTTTGGAAATATTCTTTAGATCAAGAATCGAAAACAGCTTGTTTAAAAAGGAGTGATTCTCGTAGTATTTACTTACAGATGGACATAACATCTTTGGTCAGAAAAAAGTGGAGAGGAAATTTTTGGTCCATGCGCTGCCCAAGGTGAGAAATTTTGTACCCCACTATGACGAAAAATTTGAGAAGAGGATTTGTGTAACTGAGGGACCAGTCGGGGCCACCTAATGCTTCAGACTCGGGTTCACTTTTTATCATTGGAGATAGATCAGCTTATTTAAGAATCCTTAGTTGTGTTTTGTTCATAGGGCCAAAACTTTCCTATTTTTATAGTAAAAAATGTTACATACATGTACACCTAATATTAAATTTAAAGCCACCTACATGATGGAACTAAAGATATTACACTTATGGAAATATGTCCAAGCATCCATAGGGTACCTGTTAATACAACACACAAACAGAAGTGACTTCAATAATACTATAGCACACTGGTGTTATTTTCTTTTAAAAAATCACTCAGTCTAGTGCAGAAGATTATATAGAAAATTTAATGGCCTTTGGTATGGCTATCCTTATGAATTAAAATGTGTATAAATAGGTTATGCTGTTTAAGCCATGGACCTGTTTGAAGTACACACTCCAGAACAACTATAACACTTCCCATGACAAAAACAGAAGCAAAATGAGTCTCTCTCTGGTATCGAACTGGTGAAGTGTCATGGCCAGTGGATACATAGTCTTTGTGATGTGACGACCAGGGTGATATCAGTTCATTACTTTTGAATTACACAAAACAAACTGGCCAACATCCTTAACTGGCGGTAGTAAATTTATAATTTTTCTTTAGAAAGAAATTTTTTGCCTACCTTTAAATTTTGGAACACAATTTGCATTGTTAAGAGCTTTGTGCATAAACATTACCTTCGGTGTAGAGTCAGGTAAACTATTTCACTATAGCAGAGAAGTCGTTGACTGTTTATTATTACTATTCAAATAAAATTTAAAAGGAAAATTGTCAGACGTTAACATTCTTCAATATTGTACTTAATTTATAACTGTATAAATGCCCAATCTCTCAGATCAACCCTCACTGAATAGTAAATCCCTCCAATCTTGCAGGTGGTTATGAAGCTGGAGGACAGGACTGTTTGTATTTAGAGCAGGATTTCCCTTAGATCTCCCAGTCACTATCGCCCCGTACACAATAAGAATAACGAGAATCACCCAGAATCACGTACAGAGGGGACGAGATGTAAATGTGTAGATGTGGATGGTGACGAGATGGGAACATTCATTATGGAGAGAGAGAACCAGTTCAGACAGCAGGTGGAGATCACAGGTAAAGATATCAGCACTGAGAATGAAAGTGTCAGAAACTTCTGGTTTATATAATTTTCAGGTGAACCGTTAATGAAGCACCGGTATTTAAGAAGAAAGGCTGTTATTCTATAATTTCTGTTTTAAAGAAATAGTTCCAGGTCCCAAACCAGAGGTCTTGTTGTAATCTATCTGTCCCTGTATGTAGACAAATGATTATAGATATTTTGATTCAATTGAAAAACATGTTGTGCGCAAAAAAAACCCATCAAGGTTTCCTAATTGTTTTCTTACAAACAATGTCATAATATGCCAAATAAATCTATAACTATTCCAAAGCCCATACACACATAGGATTGAGCGGGGCCCACCCCGAAGCCAACGGATGGTGTATAAACATTAATTTTGGTCAACCATATGGATTATATAAGTCTATGCGGTCATGGGCTTCCAAGCACAAGAGCTGTTGGGTTCCGTAGGCTACACTCTCCGTCTCCACCACTCTGGAAGATATACTAATGAATGTAGTATTTGGTGTTTAGCATACATAGGCATGGAGTAGACTGTGAACAATAAAGGTTTATTGAAAAACATGCGTGCGTACATGTTTCGGACCAAACACTTTACTTTCTCAATGTGCTTGTGAAAAAAGGATGTTTTGGTCAAAACTTTGTAACACGCATGTTTTTTTAATAAAACTTTATTTGGTTTCACAGCTACAGTTCTGTAATCTGTTGCCTGTATGTTAACTGCATACTACATTCTTTGCCAACCATAGGTAATGTATGGGCTCTCGTTTATGTGTGACTGAACTGCTCGACTATTAACTGTATCAGTAAATGTGGGTATAAAAGTAAGTGAACAATGAAATATAAGATATGTTATTAATCAATTGTCTTGAAATTGTTTTTTTTTTGCATGATGATATATTTTTGTTACCCTGATTAACAGCCGCGATGTAGTACGGTGTAGTAGTAAAGTAATGAGACACTACTGATTCTCAAATAAAAATTTCTATTAATGGAACAGACAAATTCTTTAAACCTTTAACCTGCAACAGAACGTATATATACATTTCTGTGCAGCAAAGGACCAACTGCCACGTATTATTATGCTGTACCTGAAAAAAAAAAAATTTTTGCCTGGGGGAGATTGGGGGGGCAGCATAAATTGCCCCCCCTAGCTCCTCGATTTGTGTCAAATCGATCAGGAAATAACATACCTATTTTGGCAATGTACGCCGTACAGAGCAGACAGTCCCACAAGGGAAGTTCGGCGGTTTGGCATTAAGGGAGCCCTGGTGAATCACAGGATTTCCTGCTTCACTGGGGTCTTCCTGTAGGCTCCCCCTTTATGCCCCTGGTGATCATAGATGGGGTTGCACTGTGATATCGCTATTCACGTGCAGCGCAGTGCAGATCAAGTCTATAGTAAGCTGTGAGTGTATTGTCTTATCCACAATCTTGAACCATATGTTCACAAGTCAACCTATCCTATAGAAAGGACTTGGCCGTCCCTTTTTACTTTAGACAGTAACCTTATATGGCCATTTTGTTACCTTACACAAATTTGACAAGAAACACTTATGTTATCCCTTTGGTGCCTAGGTACCCAGGTTCCATGTTACTACCACCTCCCCAATTCATGCCACTCTACACAGTCACTCCAAAATGTATGTAGTATATTTACAAAGCTAAAATATACATAACCATTGTTAATTATAATTACAAATATCCTATCATGTCCCCCCTTTAGTTACTAACTATACATAATAAACCTAAGAAGTGGTACAACAAATACATTAATCGAAAACGCATTTATATAAGCATTAATTAGAATATACAATAAAAGGTTCATAAAATCTCCAGAAATCCCATTAACTCTAAACCCATAGCACCCATCCATGAAAAAGGTTTGCCAAATTTCCGAAGCAATTTACATGCAGTTATATTTGAAATTCTTTACTTTAGCAAGTGATTGTGTATATACGTTCTGAATCATATATGAAGGTAAACAGCTTTTTTTGGCCAATTAAAACAAAACAACTCCCTGTGCGGCCAAGAATACCAAACATTGAAGGGCGAAAAGCAAGACAGGGAGGAAGAACATGGTCATCCCATATGTAAGGGGTCTCCGAGACATTAAGAGAATTTTTCAAAAAACATACGTATCCCTGTCCTGCTAAAACCGAACAACACACTGAGGGCAGCAATTGGTACATCCGAAAGACCCCATACCGAAACACAAGAAAAGCGACATCATATACGCAGTAAGTGCAGCGAAGAATGCTCTTGATTTGTATGTGGGGGAGACCAAACAGCAACTGCATCAACATATGGCCCAGCACCAGAAGAGCCAATTCAGCGGGTCAGGAACCTCAGCCCGATGTATCTGCATTTAAGGATAAAGGACATAACCTTTTAAGATTGTACATTTAACACTGGCGAAAGGACGTGACTGGTCAAGCGAGGTTGTTAAGGAGCCATATGTGAAAATAAAAACCACGCCTAAAATAGAGTGTGGGGGGGTCGAGCACCAAACTGTCCTGCCATGTACAATGCTTGTTTTGACACCTTATCTCGGGGTTCCTATAACACCTCCTTAGCCACTATCCAACCAACCCTTAACACCGGCTGTGTATATCTCTAATTGGGATTTTCCAGGTACCATAATGCCACGAGATCTTGTAACAGTCATTCGAATTGAAAAGCAAGTCGGATGACTAGCGAAACGTCTTTCTCAAGAACTACATTTCAGTCCACCAGTTTTTGGATCTAAAAATTGAATACACACGATAACCATGACCGTGGAGAATGAGAACCTTCACAAACGTTATAACCTGCATATGGTAAGTTGTGCCACTACGGCAACAAAGACCTGACTATTTTCATGAAATTGTTCATATAACTAGCATTTACCCATACAGGAAATATTCAACATCAAATATGATGGATTCATACAATCTCCCCATGTGATAGGAATACCATTAAAGGGGTACCCATGCCGTGGTAGGTACATGTGAACATACCCAAACAATTAGTCTCATTTAAAGTCTTTGCAGTAACTGGATGCATGCATTAAGTGTTATTCGTTCCTAGAGCAACAGTCAAGACGAAGGAACAAAATAGTATATTCTTTTCATCTTCCACCCGGGAAACAATATCAGTGAAACCCTTCTTCTTACATTGGACCTTAAGGGGTTATAGGGTAGCTGGGCTATTTTACAGAAAGATTTGGACTATGTTAATACCCGTGGAAACCCTTTTCTGTATTCTGGCAGCTTCTGGGAGCTGGGTTAATTGATCCAATTATGGTGGCAATGTAAAGGTTAAAGCATTATTGTGGCTTTCCTTTCTGCCCTTGCTGCAATACATCACGATCCCTTTTTACAATTTAAAGCATGGATCCCATTTGGTCACTCCCAGTTTTAGCACGTAGCAGTGTTAATAATACCGTGGAAAGGTTCCCTTCCCACCTGGGCTGTAAGGGCTTGGTAAGATGCTTCCGCCACGATCTAACCCATCTCCAGGCGTTGAAAATGTGGGACTGGTGTTATAGAATCTGGATCTGGGCAAAGAAGAATAAACTTGGAATGGAGAGGGTGTTAAGATCTTATGCAGTGTATAGCATAATCAAGTATGAAGCATAAGATAGTGAAAGTTGAAATCATGCGGAAATACAGTCCAATCTTAGGAGGCTGTCCAAAAAGAATTTCAAACGGTGACATAGTCAATGGGCTTCCTAGGTTATGTCTTATAGACATTAATACCAAAATAAGGCCTGTGGCCACGTCCAGTTGTTCCACATGTTTTGTAGTCTTCCTTTTATAGCTTAGCATTCTAACCTTCACTTTACCACTGTGCCTTGAGGATGATAGGTGGGTATGAAATTGCTGTTGCACACACCAACATTACTTGCATTCTTGCTCTGAAAGTTCTTACATTGAATCAGAAGAATTTCTTCAGGTAACCCATATCTACAAACATCTCTTCTAATAGTTTTCTAGCTGTTATTTTTTGCTGTAGCATGGCATGCTTCTACCCATCCTGAAAACAAGATCTACACTACCAATACATATAATACAATCCAACCTAGGTAGGTGTATATAATCAATCTGTCAACCTTTGGAAAGACTTATACTATGCAACCACCATTATGTTTAATCAATAAAACATGTTTGACAATAGCTTTGGCAGATTGAAGGTAAACCTGGAGCATCTATAATTTATTGACAGCATCAATGTATTCCTCCTTTTGATTGTGTTATATACAAGGCCTGGTTAAGATAAGACGAGATGAGCGCATGGGTAGGTTTTTTCATGCACTATGAATGCATATGCCTTGACCAACGTTCAAAAAAGGAACTTTTAGTGCAGAAGGTATGCAGGTTGGTGACGTCGTAACACTTTGAGCTACTACAGAACCTTTAGTGCAGTTGAATTGCTCTGCGTGTCTTGTGGCGCACATTACGGCTATTTTAATGGAATAACCTTGATAAAAGACCCATTATGTCCATAGTTAGCAAGCCTGGCGTAAGACACACACTTGTTGCAATAGCACCAAAGTAGGCAAGACCTGCTAGTAGCAAAGTTGAATCAGGGTGTGTATATGTAAAGATTCCAGATATCTGAAAGGACTACTTTGAGTGCGCTACTCTAACTGTGCGGAACACTGAAGTAAAGTAAGTCTTGAAGTTACATTATCATTGGAGGTACCCTATATGCGTAGGATTGTCCTAATTTCTGACACACAATGGGTCTTTCTGAGTGCATTGTGGTATGGGGAATGGCTAGACTTTAAGACATCATGGCATCTTGTTCCTCTAGATGTGGGGATAAAAGAGTGCGATTCTCATTGATCAAATAGTTAGGCGTCCAATGCTATTAGTATCCAGTTAGCAGCAGAGAGAGCTCTTGTATGACAATTATAAGCACATACAAGCATATTGGTACCAAACCATAAGCGATTCCCAAAACGAATTGGGACACTTATATTAATAACAGATCAACTGCTTTCACTTAACCCGTAGTCTGACAAGCCAGGATGCACATGAACCTTTGCAAGACGACAAAATCCTCGGTCTTTGTATATGCCTGGTGAAGGTAACCAGACAGTGACCATTAATTTATCATGAGAGAGAGTGAAACTATAGTATCGGTATGTCCTATAGAGGAATGCATAACGCCAGGCTGTTATATCCACTAAGACTCAGGTTTCCATCTTCACGCATCGCAAATTATTAGGATGTTTTGTCATACAGTGGGGTATGGTCTGCTAAATTTTAATTGTAAGACATCATTAGGTACCTTTTTCCCTGGCCTGTAGATACAGAGACCAGAAAAAGGCAGCTCTAATTCTTACTGATCTTCAGCAATGGCATTGAGGTGTTAGAGAGGAAGAAAGCCGCTGTTAGGTTTCCATATCTCTGTCGACAAGCCACAGAAGATGTCCCTGTAGATACAATTAGTTGACACAATAAACATGGGTCCAAACTAGAGCGATTGTCAACTTGGAGACACTTTCACCCAACAAAGAGGACAAAAGACTTGGCCACATCACCAAGACAAATGGTTGCAGAATGCATCAGAATCATCAATTCTATAGAGAGAACTAAAATAACCACAGGGGCTTGTATTAGTCTCACGATGGGGGCGTCATAAGTGCATATGGAGGGGCACCAATTGCAAGGCCCCATGTATTTGCCCATAATAAACATAATATTGAAATCGATATGTACAGTAAAGAATGATACTTAACAAAATGTGTTTAGACGTGCATATCAGCTTAGGGAGTAATGGCTTGAACTACATGAGTGGGGGGTTGACAGTCTGTTAAAACGCTCGAGATCCTGTCCAAGGTGAAATTAACGTTTTTTATCTGGCAATAGTTGTGGCACTCTTTGTTAACAATAGATTTGTCATTTCAAAATAGATGTCTGGAACTTACTGTGAGCCGATTAGTAATCTCATTGCTTCCCTAACCTACGACCAGAACTCATTTGACATTTGGAATTTCTACCAGGTTAGTCATGCAAGCATGGACAGGTCACAACCAGATTTGTAAGTTTTTAACCTGACATACAACCATATACTTTGTTACAATTGGACTGAAGGTGCCCATCCTTTACAAACCTAATCCGGCATGTTATTTTGAGGAAAAGGAATAACTTTGTTGCATAATTTTAGCATAGTAGAATCATAATGTGGATCATTTTAAGTGATAGATACATCAATAGTTAAATCTCACCGGAACCGACAAAAGACACACATCGAGCATATACCACTATTAGAGATGCGGATTACAACTATGCGATTGGCACGGCGGAAAGAGGGGTACTGCTCATCTGGATGCAACGGGCCTAGGACTTTGGCAATTATGTAAGGGTAGTTGGCTCTGTCGGCTCGAAGGTGGTCTGCGTCTCAACAAGGTACCTTTGGCTGAGCGCAGAAGAGGGGGTCTGCTTTTGGCCTCCCTTCTGGCTGCCGATCGTCTGAGCTTGTTGTGCTCTAGTTAAACAAATAAGTTGACAACGGATTAATGGGTTTAACGTAAATAGATGCATTTGGCTGATCAAATGCTACTGGAAGGTTAACTGTCATGCCAGCTAGGATAGGGTCGGATGACTTGTATGAGCGGAAGGGGGTGGTAGCTTTGCGTTGTCGATGGCGATCTTAGTGTCGGAATGACTAGTTGGACGGTTGGGCTTCGGACGGGGCTGGGTGTCTCTAGATGCTTTGAGATCCTGTAATTGGTCGAAACTTTTACCTTGTTTATTATTGATTTGAGCTATGTTTGGCAGAAGGGGATTGTGCTTTTGGCTTGATGGGGAACGTCTATCTTTGCTTGTCGTGGAAAGGGTCCAACCTTTTTGTGGTGCCGGAATGGTTGAGCTGCCTATCGCCAAAAGATGTTGCTCTTGTTCAGCATGAAACGTCGGACCCCCTAGGCTGTTGGCGGAAACGGGTCTGGATGCGGCTGGACCAGGGAGGGGTGGATGGCGTGCTCTGTTCTGGCTGTTTGGAACGGTGGTCTGGACCGTGCTGGTCCGATACGGAATGGTCTGTCTGGATCTATTTGGCTGTATCGCTAGGTAATGGGGTCGGTGCTGGAGGCTGTTCTGGGCGAACGGGGTCATGAAATGCTTTTGGCTTGCAATGCCCAGAAAGGTTAACCCCTTTGAGGCTTCGAGATGCCGGACATGGGTCTGGAAATCCTGAAGTTCTGTGGCCTGTTTTAGCAAGGAATTTTCGCACCATGTTTAAGAAAGGTTGAAAATCCTGATTGGCAATCTTTTCAGGCTCATTGCTATTCTATATGGCCTGTTCTGAAAAGCCGGTGGGGGAACGGCGAGTCGGCACCGGAATGTTGACTTAGCCGTTGAACATCGAAACGGTGAACATAGCTTGGCCTGCGGCTCCGGAAGGGGTATCTATTGGCTCGTAATCTGGCACGAAGGGGCGAACCCTTGGCTCTTTTATCGGTGCCGGAATGTTGATCTAGGCTTTCTGGCGGCAACGGGCAACCCTTTGTCTTACGGCCCAGAACGGTCTGGATTTTGGCTTCTGCAGAAAGTCTGACTTTGGTCTGTTCTGAATCGGCTAGCTTTTGGCTCTGTTTGCGCGGAATGGGGGTCTGGATGGCTCGGGCTGATGAACGGGGGTTGGACCTGCTCTGTCGGTGATGCTTGGATTGGCTGGTCTCGAACGGGGTTGGATTTTTGTCTGTATGGTCGAACGGGGTAGCCCTTGGTGTGGACGGCGGGTGGGGATGCTTGGGCTATCGGGATGGGGTCTATGCTTTGGCTTGTCGGGAATGGGGTTTGCTTGGCTATGTATGCGACGGAAAGGGTGTGCTGCGTAGGGGCGGAATGGTTCTGGATTGGCTTAGATGCTTTTGGCTCTTTATGCTGCCGCGGAACGGGGTGAGTGTTTGGACGGTGGGGGTGGGGTTGGCTAGTCGGCTGCGACGAATTGGGGGTGGAGGCTCGTGCTGCTAGCCGAATGGGGCGGGTCTGGATGCTTTTGGTTCTTTGTCCGATTCTGACCCGTTGGCTGTTTCCGCCGCACGGGGGTCCTGGATTGTTTTGGCTCTGTTCGGGTGCCGGAATGGGGGTTGTAGATGCTTTTGGCTCTGTCTGGGGGCCGGAATGGGGGGTTAGATCTTTTTGGTTCTGTTCTGCTCGCCGGAATCGGGGTGCTGGATCTTTGGGCTCTGTTCTGGCTGCCGGAATGGGGGTCTGGATGCTTTTTGGCCTGTTCTGGTGCCGGAACATGGGGGTCGTGGATTGCTTTTGCTCTGTTCTGGCGGCCCGGAAAGTGGGGTACTGACCTCTTTGTGGCTCTGTTTCTGGCTGCCGGAACGGGGGGGTCTAGATGCTTTGGCTTGTTCTGTGTGCCGGAATTGGGGTTTAGAGCTTTGGCTGTCTGGAGCCAGGTCTGACCTTTGGCTGTTGTGCGCCGTAATGGGTCTGGATGCTTTTGGCTCTGTTGGCGTGGAAGGGGTATGCTTGGCTCTGTTACTGGTGGATGGGGGGGGTCTGGATGATTTTGGCTCTGTTTCTGGCCGCCGGAACGGGGGTCTTGAACCCTTGTGGCTCTGTTCGGCTGACGGAATGGGGTCTGGATGCTTTTGGCTCTTGTCTGGACCGAAGCCGGAATGGGTCTCGAGGTTAGTCTGTTTGATGCTACGGGTGGTCTGGACTTGCTTGTTCAAGGCTGCGGAACTGGGGTTGGTGTGGATACTCCTTTGGCTCTGTTCCGGCTGCCGGAACGGGGGGGTCGGATGCTTTTGGCTCTGTTCTGGTCACGGGAACGGGGGTCTGGGACCTGTTTGTCTCTGTTCTGGCTGCCGAACGGGGGGATCTTGGATCTCGCGGCGATGGATTGATATTTTTGCTTGTTTTCCGGCTGCTGGAATGGGGGGTGGGATGCTTTTGGCTCTGTTCTGCTGGTTCTGCGCGGAATGGGGGTGTGGAATTTTTGGCTGCTGTATGGTCTGCCGTGAACAGGGGGTACTGGATTGCTTTTGGCCTCTGTTCTGGTCGCGGAACTTCGACCCTTGGCGTTCGCGGAACCCTGTTCTGGTTACTTTGTCGCGGGCTGCCGGAATGGGGGCCCCTCCGTGGATATTTTGGTGACAGAACGCAAAGAGTAAGTCTGGCGTGCGCGCTCGGAAGGATCATCGTGGGCTTGTAATACCATGTTGAGCAAGAGTGAGGCGTAGGTGGTGTGGATTTCCTCTGTGGCTGCCTGGAATGGGGGTCTGGATGCTTTTGGGTCTGTTCTGGCTGCCGGAACGGGGTTTGATGCTTTTGGCTCTGTTCTGGCCGCCGGAACTGGGGGTATGCCCTTTGACTCTGTTCCGGCTGCCGGAATCGGGGGTTGTTGTGGTTGGCTCTGTTCTGTGGCCGAACGGGGGTCTGAATCATTTGGCTCTCTGCGCCAGGGGTTGACCTGCTCTCGGCTGCCGAATGGGGGTCTGGATGCTGGCTTTTCGGCCCGGAAGGTTGCCTGGTATGTTTCCTCTTTGTTCAGTTTCTTGTCGTACCCGTTGTTTAGTGGGTCCCGTTGAACAATGTTTCCCTTCTTTCGCTCTTGTTCCCTGGCTGCAGGAATGGGTCTGGATACTTTTGGTCTCTGTTTCGGCTGCCGGACAGCGGGGTGCTTCTGAATCTTTGGGCTCTGTTCTGGGGCTGGCCGGAACTGGGGGGCTGGATGCTTTGCCTGTTCTGAGCCTGCCGGGACGGGGGTACTGACATGTTTTGCCTCTGTCTCGGCTGCCGGAAGGCGGGGGGTATGGACCCTTGTTTGGCTCTGTTCGGCGTGCCGAACATGGGGGTGTGGATGGCTTTTGGCTCTTTTGGCGGGGTTCTGAAACCTGTGTGTCGCTGCCGAATGCGGGGTCTGGATGGAGCTTTTGGCTCTTCTGGTCGCCGGAATGCCGGATGCGTTTCTGGCTGCCGTGGGGGTTGGCTTTGTTCTTTCTGGCTGCGGAACGGTTTGGGGTTCTGGTCTGATGTTTGGCTCGTTTGGTGCCGAATGCGGGGTCTGGGACTGCTTTTGGCTCGTTACGGCTGCGCTGGGGGTGGTTCTCGGATGGTGGCTCTGTTCTGTGGGAAGGGTGGATCGCCCTTGCTCTGTTCAGGCTGCTGGAACGGGGGTCTGGACCCTGCTTTGGCTCTGTTCCGGTGCCGGAATGGGTGTAGCTTTTGGCTCTGTCGGTGCGCCCGGAACTGGGGGTGTGATGTTTTGGGCTCTTCTGGCTGCCGTAAGGGGGTTGATCCATATCTTTGGCTCTGTTACTGGCTCGCCGGAATGGGGGGTCTGGATGCTTTTTTGTTGGGCTGCGGTGCTCTGCTGGTTTGCTCGTCTGGCGCGTAACGGGGGTCTGGATGCCCCTGTTGGCCGGATATGTAAAAACTTGGTCTTCCGGCTGCCGGAAGGGGGTCTGGATGCCTTTGGCTACTGTTTCTGGGCCGGAAGGATGGGGGCCTGGTAGCTGGCTCTGTTCTGGTGCCGAATGGGGTTGTAGATGCTTTTGGCTCGTTTCTGGCTGCCGGAATGGGGGTCTGGTGCTTTTGGCCTATTCCTGGCACTAGCCGGAACTGGGGGTCTGGACTGCTTTGGCTCGGTTCCGCTGCCGGAACGGGGTCCTGGATGACTTTTGCTTCTGTTTCTGCTGCCGCCGGATATGGGGGTCTGAGACCATTTGGCTTTTTGGCTGCCGGAACGGAGCGGTGGTCTGGATGCTTTGGGCTCCTGTTTCTGGGTTGCCGGAACTGGGGTTCTAGATGCTTTTGGCTCTGTTCTGGTCATCGGAACGGGGTTGACACCCTTTGGTGCTCGTCCTGGCTGCCAGGAAATGGGGGTCTGGAATGCTTGTGGATCTGTTCGGCAGGCGGGGGTGTTGGATCTTGGCGCTGTTGGAATGGGGGTGGCTTTGGCCTATGTGGGCTGAAGAAGGGGTCGTCTCTTTTGGCTCTGTTTTCTGGCTGCCAGAATGGGTGTGGCGGGATTCTTGTGTGCTCTAGTTCTGGCCTGCCTCCGGAACGGGGGGTCCTTAACCCCTTTGCTCTTTCGGCTGACGGTGAGATGGAGCTTTGGCTCTGCGGGACGTGCTGAACCTTTGGCTCTGTTCGCGCGCAGATGGGGGTCTGGATGGTTTTGAGCCTCTGTTCTGGCCATCTGGAAACGGGGTCTGAAACCCCTTTGGCTCTGTTCCTGCGCGGAATTGGGGTTGCTGGATGTCTTTGAGCATCGTTCTGGCTCGCCGAAGCGGGGTCTGATGACTTTTGGCTTGGTTCTGGCGCCGGAACGGGGGTCTGGGTACTTGGCTACTGTTCTGGCCGACGGAACGGGGTGAGATCCCTGTGCTTTGCTCTTTCTGGGCTGCCGGAATGGGGGTTGTAGATGCTTTTGGCTCGTTGGTGAGTTACGGGGTGGCTGCTGCCTGTGTTGGCACCCGATGGGGTGTGGAAAACCTCTTTGGCTCTGTTCTGGCTGCCGGAATGGGGGTGTGGATGCTTTTGGCTCTGGTACTGGCCGCCGGAACGGGGGGCTGGACATGTGCTTGTGAGGCTGCCATGGGGGTATGCTTGCTTGTTCGGTCAGCGGAATGGGACGTGGGACTGATCCTTTTGGCTCTGTTCTGCTTGCCGGAACGGGGTCTGGATTCTTCTTGGCTCTGTCTTGGTGCCTCGGAAACGAGGGTTTCGTAGAACCGCTTTTGGCTCTGTTCGGCTGCCGGACATGGGGTCGGTGGATGCTTTGCCTTCTGTTTCTAGCTGGCCGGGGGAATGGGGTCTGGATGCTTTGGCTCTGTTCTGGCTGACGGAACGGGGGGGGGGGGGCGGGGGGGTCTGGAGTGACTTTTGGCTTTTCTGGCGCGCCGGCACGGGGTCTGGACCCCTTTGGCTCTTTTCGGCTGACGGAGTGGGGTCTGGGATGCTTTTGGCTTTGTTCTGGCTGCGGAACGGGGGTCTGATGACTCCTTTGGCTTTCTGGTCCCGGCTGCCAGAAGGGGTCTGGATGCTTTTGTCTCTGTTATGGCGGACCGCGAACGGGGGATCTGAACCCTTTGGCTCTGTTCTGGCTGCCGGAATGGTGGGTCTGGACTCTTGGCTCTGTTTCTGGCTGCCGGAATGGGGGTCCTGTGCTTTTGGCTCTGTTTCTGGCTGCCGGACAGGGGGGGTGGATGCTTTTGGGCTCCGTTCTGGGCCTGCCAGACGGTGGTTGTGCTGTGATACTTTTGGTACTCTGTTCGGCTGCCGGAACGGTGGGGGTTGGATTCTTTTGGCTCTGTTTGGTACGCCGACTGGGGGTCTGGACTCTTTTGGCTCTGTTCTGGCGCCGGAAGGGGGGTCTGATACTTTGCTATGTTCGGTTCGGTGCCGGAATGGGGGTCTGTATTAGTGCTTCTGGTTCTGTCTGGCCGCCGGATATGGGGGCTTTTGGAGCCTTTGGCTCGCGTTTCGGCTGACCGGAATGGGTGGTCCTGGATGCTTTGGCTCGTTCTGGCTGCCGGAACGGGGGGGTCTGAGGGCTCTGGCGCCGGGGTAGACCCCTTTCTCTTTGCGCGGCGTGGGGGGGGTCGGATGTTTTGGCTCTGTTGCGGCACGGACGGGGTCTGATCCCTTTGGCTCTGTTCCGGCTGGCCGGAAGGGGCTGGATGCGTTTTGGCTCGTTCTCGCCTCTGGAACGGGGGTCTGAACCCCTTGGCTCTGTTCCGCGCGGAATGGGTCTGGATATGCAGTCTTGTCGGGTGGGTCTGATTTGGCTCTGGTTCTGGAGGGACGGGTCTGACATTGTCGGCTCGTTCCGGCTGTCCGGGAATGGGGGTGGATGCTTTTGGCTCTGTTCTGGCGCCCGGAACGGGGTCTACTGAACGTGCTTGTTCGGCTGCATGTCTGATCTTTGGCAGCTGCACGGAACGGTTGCTTTGGATATCGCTGACAATGGTATGGTCTTTTGCATGTTTGCCGCTGCCGGAATTGGGTGTCTGGATGCTTTTGCTCTGTTTTCTGGCTCGCCGGAAGGGGGTTGAGATTTGGCTCTTTCGGCGGCAGGTGCCTGGTTGTTCGGGCTGCCGACGGGGGTCTGGATGCTTTGGCTCCCGGGTTCGGCGTGCGGTGCGTGGGGTCCGGTGTTCTTTGCTACTTCTTATTGCGACACCCTACGCCGTGTATAGGTGGTCGCGTCTCTTCTAGAAAAAATTCGCGGTGCGTTTGGCGTGTCGGCTGCAGATGGAGCGCGTCTGGAGCTGTTCTGGTGTCTGGCCCGGATTGGGAGACAGGACCACACTGAGCCGTGGGCTATGGGTGTCTGATGCTTTGCTCTGCTGCTGCCGAATGGGGGTCCCTGGATTTTTGGCTCTGTTCTGGCTTGCCCGGAAAGGGGGTCTGGAGGTTCTTAGGCTTCTAATCTAGGCCTCCGAAGCGGGGGTCTGAACCCCTTTGGCTCTGTTTCCCCGCTGCCAGGAATGGGGGTCTGGATGATCTCTTTTGGCGGTTTTGACGAAGGGGGGGGTGATGATGCTTTGTGCGGGTCGGACCATTGTCTGTCGCGCGGAATGGGGGTCTGGATGCTTTGGCGTGTTCTGCTGCCTGAAGGGAGCTGTCTTGGCTGTGGTCGCGGAACGGGGGTGTGGATTTTGGCTCTGTCTGGTCGCCGGAAACGGGGGTCGGATTTGGCGTTTTGGCTGCCGGGGGTGTCTTTGTTCTGTTCGGCGTGGGTTAAATCTGCTGGTCTGTAGGAACTGGGGTGGGATTGCTTCTTGGGCTTGGTTCTGGCTGCCGGAACGGGGGTCCTGGATATGCTTTTGGCTCTGTTCTGTGCAACGGGGTCTGGTGCTTTGGCTTTCTGGTCGAGATGGGGTCTGCCTTTGGCTAGTCTGTATGCACGGAATGTCTGTGCTTGGACTCTGTTGGAGCAATGGGGTGTGTTTGGCTTGGGTCTTTCGGATGTGGTGGGGTGTGGATGCTGTTTGGCTTGTGATCGGCTGCCGGATGGGGGGTCTGGAGCTTTTGGCTCGTTCTGCAGTTCTGCGACGGAAACCCGGGGGGGGGTTCTGGATGCTTTTGGCTCTTTACTGGCACGTCGAACGGGGGTCCTAAACCCCTTTGGCTCTTTCGTCTCCGCCGGAATGGGGGCTGTGATGCTTTTTGGCTCTGTTCGGCGGCCGAACGGGGTGTCTGAAAACCCTTTGGCTCTGTTCACGGGGCCAGAATGGGTTGGATGCTTTTGGGGCTCTGTTTTCGCCACGGAAGTCTGAACCCTGGGCTCGCGTCCGGAATGGGGTTGAATGCTTTTGGCCAATGTTTCGCTGCTGCCGGAATGGGGGGTCTGGGTAAGGCTTTGTGCCAATGTGTCTGGCTGCCGGGATGGGGTCTGAATGTTTTGGCTATGTTATGGCCTGCCGGAACGGAGTGGGGCTGAACTTTTGGCCTGTTCTCCGCTGCGGACGGGGGTCTGAACCTCTTTGGCTCGTTCCTGTGCTGCCGTTACGGGGTGGTTCTGGATGCTTTTGGCTCTGTTCTGCCCCGCGGTCTCGCACCCTTGGCATCACGCCGATGGGGGTCTGAACTTTGCTCTGTTATGGCCGATGGGGGCTGGACTGGCTCTGTTTGCGCTGCCGGACTTGAGGGGTCTGATTGCTTTTGGCTACTGTTCTGGCGCCGCATGGGGGTCCTGGATGCCCTTTGGCTACCTGTTCTGCGTCTGCCGGAAACATTGGGTCTGGATGCGTTGCTCGGTTCTGGCGCCGGAAGCTGACCCGTGGATGTTCGGGCTGGAAGGGGGTCGGATGCCTTTTGGCTCTGTATGGTGCCGGAATGCGGGGGTATTGCTTCTTCGGGCTTGTTCTGGCGCACAGGAAAAGGAGGGTTGACCCCTTTTGGCTCTGTTCCGCTCCGGAATGGGGGTCGTCGGATGCTTTTGGGCTCTGTTCTGGCTGCGACGGAACGGGGGTCCTGGATCCTTTTTGGCTCTGTTCTGCCTGGCTCCGGAACGGGGGGTCTTATGAACCTTTGGCTCTTTTCTGGCTTCCGGAATGGGTCTGTGACCTTTGGCTGTTTCTGGCGGCCCGGAACGGGGGTCTGAACCCCTATGGGCTGTTCGCTTCAGATTGCTGTGACTTTGGCATCTGTTTTCTCGCACGGAAATGGGGGTCTGAGCCTGTTGGCTCTTGTTCGGCGCTGCCGGAATGGATGGTCTTTGGCAAGGTATGGCTGCGTGGGGTTATGCTTTGCTTTGTTTCTGGCGCGGAACGGGGGTCTGAGCCCCTTTGGCTCTGTTTGCGCGGCTGGGATCGGTTTTTCTGGGCGGAATGGGGGTTCTGATGCTTTTGGATCTGTTCTGGCTGCCGGAATGGGGGTTGAACCTCTTTTGGCTCGTTCGGCGCCAGAAGGGGGTGTGGATGCTTGGGGTTGGCTCCCTGAAGGTCTAACATGCTTGTCCGCGCGGAACTGGGGGTCTGGAGCTTTTGTTGGCACTTGTTCTGGCTCGCGGAACTGGTTGTGTTTCTGGACGCCCTTTGGGCTTGTTCTGGCTGCCGGACACGGGGGTCTGGATGCTTTTGGCTCTGTTCTGGTGCCGAGAAAGGAGGCGACCCGGGTCTTTCGGTGATGGGGTCTGGCTTTTGGCTCTGTCTGGATCTGCCGGAATGGGGTTGTGGCTGCTTTTGGCTCTCTTCTGGCTGCCGGAACTCGGGAAGGTAACCCTTATCTTTTGCTCTGTTCCGGGCTTGCCGCGGAAGCGGGGTCGGATGCGTTTTGGCTACTGTTCTGCCGCCGGAATCGGGGTCTGACCCCTTTGGCTCTTTTCCTCGGCTGCCGGAATGGGAGGGTCTGGATGCTTTTGCTCTGTTTGGCGCCGCGAACGGGGGTCTGAACCCCTTTGGGCTCTTGTTCGCGCTGCCGGGATGACTGGGGGTCTGATGCTTTTGGGGCTCTGTTTCGCGCCCGGAACGGGGTCTGAAACCCTTTGGCTCTGTCCTGCTTGGTCCTGGACTTGCAGTGGCGCGAATGGGGTCTGAATGCTTGGCTATCGTTTAGGCCAGCCGGAACGGGGGTCTGAAAACCCCCTTTGGCCTTTCCGGCTGCCGGAAATGGGGGTCTGGATGGATTTGTGGCAATCGTTCTGGCTGGGCGAAGGGCGGGGTTGGGCTTGAATGCTCTTTGGCTCTGTTCGTCTGCCGAAGTGGGGTTCTGGACTTCCTTTGGCTACTGTTCTGCGCCACCGGACGGGGGTCTGACCCATTTGGCTCTGTTCCGGCTGCCGTGAACGGGGGTTGGATGCTTTTGGCTAATGTTCTGGCCTGCCGGAACTGGGTGTGTCTGAAACTTTGGTCTCTGTTCAGGCTGGCCGGAATGGGGGCGGGGGTCTGGTAATGTTTGGCCTTTGTGTCTGGCCGCAGGGAGGGGGTCTGACCCCTTTGGCTCTTTTCTTTCGGCTGCCAGGATGGGTTGGTGTCTGGATGCTTTTGCTTTGCTCGGAAAGTATGCTCTCTTCTGGCTCCTAGGAACAGGGGGTCTGATGCTTTTAGGCTCTCTTTTGGCCGACCGGAACGGGGGTCTGAAACCTTTGGCTCTGCTTTCCGGCTGCCGGAATAGGGGTCTGGATGCTTTGGCTCTTTTCTGGCCGCCGGAATGGGGTCTGGGGGGTGGATCTGTGCTGCCTGAGGGTCTGGCCCTTCTTGTTCACGGCTGCTGGAAGGGGGTTGGAACTGCTTTGGCTCTGTTCTGCGCCGGAATGGGGGTGTGGAGTTGGTCTTTTGGCTTCTGTTCTGAGCGGCCGGAAACGGGGGGCTGGATGTCGTTTGGCTCTGTTCTGGCGACCGGAAAGGGTGAGGGTTCTGGAACCCCTTGTTGACTGTTCCGCTGCCGGAATGGGGGTCTGGATGCTTTGTGTTGCGGATGTGTCTGTGTGTTCTGAGGCTGCGGGGGTATGGACCCGGGCCTCCGCTGGAATGGTTGGTCGGGCCTTGGGCGGGGGGGGTCTGGATGCTTTTGGCCTCTGTTTCTGGCTGCCGGAACGGGGTCTGGACCCCTTGGCTCTGTTCGTGCTGCTCGGAATAGGGGTCTGGATGCTTTTGGCTCTGTTCTGGCTGCCAGAATGGTAGATCTGGATGCCTGTTGGCTCTGTTCTGGTCGCCGAAGGACGGGGGTCTGGATGCTTTTGGCTCTGTTCTTGCTGGTCCCCGGAACGGGGTTCTTGGGCTGGACCCCTTTGGCTCTGTTCTGGCTTGCCAGGAAGTGGGGGTTAGAGTTTGGTGATTTTCTGTTCTGGGTGCCGGATGGGGGTCTAAGTGCTTTGGCTCTGTTCTGGCTGCCGGACAGAGGGGTCTGGATGCTTTTGGCTTGTACTGGCGCGGAAAGGTCGACCACTTGATTGCTGTCCGGAGAGGGGGTGGGATGTTTGGCTCTGTTTCTGTGCGCCGGAACCGGGGTCTGAATGCTTTTGGCTCTTTCTGGCTCGCCGGAACGGGGGGTCTGGACCCCTTTGGCTCTGTGTTCGGCTGCCGGAACCTGGGGGTACTGGATGCTTTTGTTTTTATGGCTTGTCTGGAACGGAGGGTGGGGTCTGACCGCTTTTGGCTCTCTGTTCCGGCTGCCGGAATGGTTTGGTGTGTGGTAGGCTTTTGGCTCTGGTTCTGGCGCGCTGGGAATGGGGGTCTGGATGTTGCTCTGTTACTGGCTGCCGGAACGGGGTTCCTGGATGCTTTTGGCTTGTTTCTGGCCGCCGTAACGGGGTCTGAACCCTTGGCTTGCAGCGGATCTGTGTTTGGCCTGGGCGGATGCCGGATGGGGGGTCTGGATGCTTTTTGGCTCTGTTCGGGCCGGAACGGGGGTTCTGACCCTGGCTCGTTCGGCTCGATGGTTCTGATCTTGGCTCTGCCATGCGAATGGGGCGGGCTGTGGTTTGGCTCTGTTCTGCTGCTCCCGGAACGGGGGTCTGAACCCACTTTGGCTCTGTTCCGGCTTGCCGAATGGGTTGTGGATGTTTGGCTGTTATGGCTGGCTGCGAATGGCGTGGTGGCTGATGCTTTGTGCTCTGTTCTTGGTCTGCCGGAAGCGGGGTCTGGATGTTTCGGCTCTGTTTTCTGGGCCACGGATACGGGGTCTGGAACCATCTTGGCTCTGTTGCGGCTGCCGTAACGGGGTCTGGAGACCCTTTGGCCTCTGTTATCTGGGGCACTCCGGAAACGTGGGGTCTGAACCCTTTGCTCTGTTTCGAGCTCCCCGGAAAATGGGGGTTCTGGACTATAATTTGGCTCTGTTTCTGCTCCGGACGAGATCTTGGTTTTGGCTCTCTAAGGGTGCTCCTGGACCCTTTGGCTCTTGTTGTGCTGCCAAATCTGGTGGATGGGGTCTGGATGCTTTTGGCTCGTTCCTGGCTGCCGGAATGTTCATTGCGTTGCGTCTGGGGCGAAGGGTCATGGGCTTTGCTCTCGTTCCCCCTGGTGCAGCCGGAAGGGGTCTGGATGCCTTCTGTGCTCTGTTCTGAGCTGCAAACGGGCCTGACACTTGGCTATGTTCACGCTGCCGGAATGGTGTTGATGCGCTGTTCTGCGCCGAACGGGGGGGTCTGGAGATCTTTCGGCTCTGTTTCTGGCTGCCCGGAATGGGGGTCTAGATGCTTTTTTTGGCTCTGTTTCTGGCATCCGGAATGGGAGTTTGGATGGTTTTTGGCTCGTTCTGGTCCCGGAAAAAAAAACATGGGGGTCTTGACTGCTTTGGCTCTGTTCCGGGCTCCGAATCGGGGTCTGGGATGCTTTTGGCTCTGTTCTGGCCCGCCGGAACGGGGTCCTGGACCCCTTTGGCTCTGTTTGGGCCGCGCCGGAATGGGGGTCCTGGATGCTTTTGGCTCTGTTCTTCGGCGCCCCCCCCCCCCCGCCCCCCGGAACGGGGGTCTTGAAAACCTCTTGGCTCTGTTGCGGTGCAGAATGGGGTCTGGACTCTTTGGCTCTGTATTCTCTGCCCGGAACAGAAGGGGTCTGGACCCCGTTGGACTTCTTTCTCGCTGCCGAGAACGTGGGGTCTGGATGGTCTTGGCTAAGTTTCTGTTGGCTGCCGGAACAGGGGTCTGACTCTTTGGCTCTGTTCTGGTCGCACGGAACGGGGTATGGCCTGACCACCTTTGGCTCGTTATTCCCGGCTGACGGAATGGGGTCCTGGATGCTTTTGGCTCTGTTCTGGCTGCCTGGAACGGAGGTACTGAACCTTTGGCTCTTTCTCGGCTCAGAAGCTGGAACAGGAAACAAAAATCTTTTCAGGGCACTCTGTTTCGGCGCCCGGGAATGGGGGTTCTGAACCCTTGGCTCTGTTTCCCGCTGCCGTAATAGTCTAACCTTTTCACCCTCCTTTTTAACCTTACCTTACAGTTGATCCAGAGGAAGGCAAAGAAACACAGCTAAAAAAAAGATCCAGAGGAAGGCAAAGAAACACAGCTAAAAAAAAGAGGGGGGGGGATTCCTTCCTGACTCCAAATGGCAATCGGAAAGTATCCCTGGACCAACCAGAACTGCAGTATATATATTAATATCAGTATTTCTCAATATTTTTTAGTTTTAGAAACTTATTTAGCCCACTTTTAAAGCTAGGCCTTTATACAACCTCCAATACTATGTTACTATGTAACTGTTATACAGACATTATGGGTAGGGTATAAAGGTTGTATAAAGACATACGTCCATCTAGTCCAACCTTTATACCTCCCCCCCCTCTTTTTTTAGCTGTGTTCTGTGCCTTACTCGATAAACTGTAAGGTAAGGTAGGTTAAAAAGGAGGGTAAAAGTGTTAGACTTTATGGGCTTATGTCTTGTTCACTCAATTCGATGTAGCCCCTAATGTTTGTTTAACCATTTCATAGTTTAAAATTGTAATGGAGGTGTATAAGACATAAGTCTATCTAGTCCTAACCCTTTATACCCTACCCATATGCCTGTATATAACAGTACATAGTAACATGAGTATTGAGGTGTAGGGAAAGACATAGGTCATATAGTCAACCGTTATACCCTACCCATAACGTCTGTCCTAACAGTTACCTAGTAACATCGTATTGGGGTTGTATAAGACCTTACGTCTACCTTTATACCCTACCATAATTGCGTGTTGTAACAGTAAATAGTAGCATAGTATTGGTAGTTGTATAACGACATACGTCATTCTAGTCAAACTTTATGCCCTACCCATAACGCCGGTCATAACAGTTACATAGTAACATAGGTATTGGGAAGGTGTGTATAAAGACATACGTCTGTCTAGTCCAACACCTTTATACCGTACCCATAATGTCTGTCTAACAGTGCATAGCAAATAGTAACTAGTAATGGAGGTTGTATAAAGAATGGGTCAATCTGTCCAACCTCTATACCCTACCCATTATAGGTAATAACAGTTTAATTATACATAGCATTGGGGTTGTATAAAGGCATACGTCTGTAGCACAACCTTTATAACCACTACCCATAAATGTCTGTGACACAGTTATCCAGTATTATAGTATTGGAGAATTTATAAAGACATACGTCCATCCCCCCCCCCCCCTAGTCCAAACCTTTATACCACCATAATGTCTGTATACAGTACATAGTACATAGTATTGGAGGTGGGTTTATAAGAAATACGTCCATCTAGGCCAACTTTTACCCTAACCATAAGGTCTGTAAAACAGTTACATAGTACACATGCTATTAGTAGATGTGTATAAAGACATATGTTCATTAGTTCCACTGTTAACCCTACCCATAAATCTTGTAGTTACACGTTAACAAACCGAACATGTATTGGAGGTTGTTATAAGAATAGTCCATTTAGTTCAACCTTTTATACCCTACCCCATAACGGTCTGTTAGAAACAGTTACCTAGTACATAGCAATTAAGAGGTTGGTAATAACAGACAATAGTTCATCTAGTCCAAACCTTTATTAACCCTACCCATTTAATACTGTAGTTACAGTTACAACCGTAACAAAGTATGGATGTTTGTATAAAGACATACGTCCATCTAGTCCAACCTTTATACCCTACCCCACATAATGTCTGATCATCGAGTTACATAGTAACATAGCATTAGAGGTTGTATAAAGACATATTGGGGTTATTATCAGTTCAAACCTTTATACCCTACCGCATAATACTGTCTATACAGTTACACAGTAACATTGTATTGGAGGTTATATAAAGACATACGTCCATCTAGTCCAACATTTACCTACCCTAACCCATAGATTCTGTATAAACAGTTATCATTAGTTAACATAGTATGGAGTTGTATTAAACACCAATACGGCCAATTTAGTCCAAACTTTATACCCTACCCATAATGTCTGTCCTAAAAACCGTACATAGTACATATATTGGAGGTTGTCATAAAGTACATACGTCCCATCTAGTCCAACCTTTATACCCCAATACCTAATGCCTGTAGAACCGTTACAATAGTAACATAGTATTGGGGAGGTGTATAAAGACATACGTTACCTTCTAGTCCAACCTTTATACCCTAACCCATAATTGTTGTATAACAGTTATTTAGTACATAGTATTGGAGGTTTGTTTTTGTAAATAAAGACATACTCCCCCCAATTCTAGATCATCCCAACCCTTTATACCCTAACATGTCTGCATAACAGTTAACTAGTAACATAGTATTGGAGGTTGTTATAAAAGAACAACTACATCCATCTAGTCCAACCTTTATACCCGTACCCATAATGTCTGTATAACATTACATAGTACTAGATTGGAGGTTGTATAAAGACACTGTCATCGAGGTCCCACACTATTTTACCCTACCCATAATATTGTTCTAACAGTTACAAGTAGATAACATAGTATGGAAGGTTATTATAAAGACATACATCCAGCTAGTCCAACTTTATACCCTACCCATAATGTCCTGTCTAACGTAAATAGTAACATCGTAATGGGAGGTTGTTATAAGACATAGTCACATCTAGTCCATGACCTGTATACCCTAACCACTAATGTCAGTCTAACAGTACATAGTAACATTAGTATTGGAGGTTGATAATTAAGACATACGTCCATCTAGTCCAACCTTTCAATACCCTACCAAAATGGTTGAATAACAGTGTATATAGTTAACATAGTTTGGAGGGTTTGTATTAAAGACATACATCCATCTAGTCCAACTTTATACCCTACCACTATGTCCTGATATAACAGTTACATAGTAACATATATTGGGAGGTTTTGTATAAAGACATCTGTTCATCATGCAACTTTGATACCTACCACTAATATCTGTCTAACGTTACATAGTACATAGTAGTTGGAGGTTTGTATAAGACATACGTTCATCTAGTCCAAACCTTATACCTAACCCATAATGTCAGGTCTAACAGTTACATAGGTACATAGTATTGGAGGTTGTATAAAGACATACTCCATCTAGTCCACACCTTTATACCCTACCCATAATGTTCCTGCATAACAGTTACATAGAAAAAGTATTGGAGGTTGTATAAAGACATACCTCATCTAGTCCAAACCTTTATACCCTACCCTAAGGTCTGTATAAAACAGTTACATAGTAACATAGTATTGGAGGTTGTAATCAAGACATCTGTTTTCTACTAGTCCAACAATTTATACCCTACCCTAATACTCTGTCTAACAGTTACATAGACATAGTATGGAGGTTATATAAAGAATCAAGTCCATCTAGTCCAAAACCTTTATACCCTACCATCAATTCTGTCTAAAAGCCGTACATAGTAAACATAGTATTGGAGGTTGGATAAAGACCTATGTTCATCTAGATTCACACCTTATACCCTACCCATAATATCTGTTATAACAGTTACACAGTCAACATAGTATGGAGGTTATATAAAGACATACGTCCTCTAGTCCAACCTTTATAACCCTACCCTAATGTATGTCTAACAGGTACTAGAACATAGTATTGGAGGTTGTATAAAGACATACATCCATCTTAGTCAACCTTTATAACCCTACATAATGTCTGTTAAACAGTTCCATTAGTAACATGTATGGAGGTTGTTAAAGACATACGTCCATCGAGTCCAAACCTTTATTACCCTACCCATAATGTCTGTATAACAGTTTATATGTAAATAGTATTGGAGGTTGTATAAAGACATTACATCCATCTAGCCAACCTTATACCCTACCCATAATGTTGTTAACGTAATCGTAAATAGATTGGAGGTTGAATAAAGAAAACGTCCATCTGTCCACACCTTTATATCCTACCCATAATGTCTGTATTATAAACCAGTTACATTAAACATAGTAATTGGAGGTTGTATAAAGACATACGTCCATTAGTCCAACCTCTTATAACCTACCCAGAATGTCCCTGTTAAAGATTACATAGTAACATAGCTTAGAGGTGTGTATAAAGACATACTCCTCTAGTTCAACCTATACCCTACCTAATATCTGTAACATTACATACGTAACTTGTATTGGAGTTGTACTAAAGAAATATGTCATCTAGTTCAACTTTATACCCACCCATAATATCTGTTTATAACAGTTACACAGAACATAGTATTGGAGATAATAAAGAATACGTCATTCTAGTCCAAACCTTTATAACCACCCTACCCTACCTAATGTCTTGTCAACAGTTAATCATAACATAGTATTGGAAGGTTGTATAAGACATACATCTATACTAGGTCACAACCTTTATACCCTCCATCAATGTTCTGTACTTAACAGTTACATAGAAACATAGTATTGGAGGGTGTATAAAGACATACATCCATCTAGTCCCAACCTTTATACCCTACCCATAAGGTCGTATAAACGTTATATAGTAACATAGTATTGGAGGTTGTAAATAAGCATCACATCCATCTAATCCAACCGGTATAAACCCTACCCCATAATGTCTGTATAACGCTTACATAGTAACTTAGTATGGAGTTGTATAAAGCCAGTTACATCTAGTCCAACCTTTATTCCTACCCATATGTCGTAAACAGTTACATAAGAACATAGTTATTGGAGTTTGTATAAAGACAACGTCCATCTATCCACACCCTTTATCTCTAACCCATATATGTCTGTTAACAGTTAATATAAAACATAGTATTGGAAGGTTGTCTAAAGACACTACGTCCATCTAGTCCAACCTTTATTACCCTACCCATAATGTCTGTCACAGTTTACATAGTAACTAGTATTGGAGGTTGTATAAAGACAAAACGCCATCTAGTCAACCGTTTATACCACTACCCATAATGTCTGTATACAGTTACAAGTACTATTTATGGAGGTTAGAGTATAAGAATACATCATCTAGTCCCAACTTTATACCCTACCCATAAGTCTGTATAAAACACAGTTACATTGTAACATAGTATTGGAGGTTGTATAAAGACATACTTCCCTCTAGTCCACAACCTTTGATACCTACCCATAATGTCTGTATAACAGTTACATAGTAACATAGTATGTGAGGTTATATAAAGACATAACGTCCACTCTAGTCCAATTTTAACCCCTACCATAATGTTCTGTATGAACAGTGCATTACATCTAACATAGTATTGGAGGTTGTATAAAGACATACGTTCATCTAGCCACCCGTAACCCTAACCAATAAGTCTGTATAACAGTTATGTAACATGGTATTGGAGGTGGTTGTATAAAGAATACGTCCATCTGTCAACTCTTTATCGACCCTATACATTAGTCTGTATAACAGTTAACACATAATAAACATAGTATTGGAGGTTGTATAAAGCATACGTCCTCTAGTCCAACCTTGTATACCCACCCTAATGTTGTATAAAGTTTACATAGTACATAGTATTGAAGGTTGTATAAAGAAATAGTCCATCTAGTTACCTTTCACCCACCCTAATGTCTGATAACAGTTAATAGTAACTAGTATGGGTTAGGTTTGTATAAGAACATACGTCCATCTGTCTCCAATCTTTATACCCGTACAATAATGTCTGTATAACAGACATAATAATCAGTATTGGAGGTTGTATAAAGACATACTCCATCTAGTCACAACACCTTTATAACCTAACCCATATGTCTGTATAAACGTCAACATAGTAACATGGTATGGAGGTATTTGATAAAGACATACGTCCATTAGTCCAATCTTTATACCCTACCATAATGGTCGTGATAACAGTTTAATAATAACAAAAAAAAGTAATTGGAGGTTGTTATAAAGACATACGTCCATCTAGGTCACAACCTTATTACCCTACCCAAATGTCTGTATAACAGTTACATAGTAACATAGTATGGAGGTTATATAAAGACATACATCCATCTCTTCCAACCTTATACCACTACCCAATGTCTGTATAACAGTTACATAGTAACAGTGTATTGGGGTTGTATAAAGACATAACGTCCATCGAGTTCCAACCTTTTATACCCTACACCATATGTCTGTATAAACAGTTACATATAACATAGATTGGATGGTGTATAAAGGACATACGTCCATACTGTCCAATCTTATACCCTACCCTAATTCTGTATAACAGTTACCTAATTACATAGTATTTTGTGCGTTTTTTTGTTTTTTTTTGTATTCTTCCTTCCTGACTCCAAATGGCAATCGGAAAGTATCCCTGGACCAACTAGAACTGCAGTATATATATTAATATCAGTATTTCTCAATATTTTTTAGTTTTAGAAACTTATTTAGCCCACTTTTAAAGCTAGGCCTTTATACAACCTCCAATACTATGTTACTATGTAACTGTTATACAGACATTATGGGTAGGGTATAAAGGTTAGACTAGATGGACGTATGTCTTTATACAACCTCCAATACTATGTTACTATGTAACTGTTATACAGACATTATGGGTAGGGTATAAAGGTTGGACTAGATGGATGTATGTCTTTATACCCTGCCAACCTCCAATACTATGGTTACTATGTAACTGTATACAGACCATTATGGGTAGGGTTAAATAAGGTTGGACTAGATGGACGTAATTCTTTATGCACCTCTCCAGATACTATGTTACTATGTAACTGTTAGACAACATTATGGTAGGGTAGAAAGGTTGGACTAGATGGACCGTTATGTTCTTTATACACCTCAATACTATGTTACTATCCAACTGTTAGCAACAGACATTATGGGTAGTATAAAAGGTTGGACTAGATGGACGTATGTATTTATCAACCTCCAATGCTATGTTACTATATATCTTCATAAAAAACAGTACACTGTGAAAAGGACGGTCTTATAGTCTGAAACCTGTTGTGCGGCACTGATCACTAAATGGTGTTGTATTGACCATGTGATTGCCTCTGCATTATCAGTCCCCCACTACTTCATTATATCTATTGAACGGGATGGTTTGGAACAAACATTGGCTAGACTGAATTATCTATGGTAATCTGAATACATCAGCATTATTATATAAAAAAAAAAAAACAAATGTTACCATCTCTTGCTAACTTCACAACCCACTTTAATATATAATATACTAACCGATACTGGTATGGACCCAGTAAAAAAAGCAACCTTGACGTGGTGAACTGGGCTTAAAATAATTTGGCCAACTTATGTGAACTAATTGCTTTTATTTATCCAGGGTTAGCAACTGTTTGGTACCTTATGGAGGTAGCCATAATGTTATTAGAATTGTTGTGCACTAGAATTCTGTTTATTTGTATGTAATTATATTTTTGGGTCTCTAGTTGCACTTTTAATATGTATGTACCACAGCCCAATTTTCTCTATATTGTGGATACCAGCAATAGTACGCTACTATTTTTTTCCTATACTGGTTTAGCAGAGTCATTGTCCTCTCCCTAACTAGGTCTGATTGTTTCCCCTCCGTGAATAAATGATACAGCAATTAGTTTCAATTTTCTTGGGTCGACATATTGCTCAAACTTTTTCTTTATACAGTACCTGCCTTTTATGTATGAAATATCCCTGCTGTCTTTTTCTTGCTTTTTTTTTTAGGATAGCTCTTTAATAAAAAAAAAGATTTAATGTGGGCATACTGTTTTTATAATATAAGCCCAATTTTTTGAATACATGTACTATTTTTGTGACCATCCTGATGTCATCCTTGTCACAAAGCTTTGTTCTCTACCTCCTCTAGGTTTTTGCTTTGTCTTTACTTCTCTATTCCTTAAATACCTATTCCCTGCTCTTTTAAAGTTCTTTTGGTATCCCTTATCCAAACTTAGTAGACTACTAGGAATTGATGGAATTTTTTGTCCACTTGTATATTTAAGCTAACTTATCTTTCTTGTTACAATTATCCCATAATTTTCTCATCGGCTCGACTTTAAATACAATGAACATGGGATTTATCTATGACCACATTAACATTCTTTTAAAATTCATGCAGATGAATTACACTATGAATGGTTGGGGGCCCCGTTGACCCCCTGCCTGCACCATATATTTTTCTTTCAGTGTCCTTAAACCAAAAAAAAAACTGTTCCTGTTTTAGCCCCATCGTTACACGGATTGATTAAAAACTACACTGGGCCACTATCCAGTTATACATCTTATCGTTTAGATCTTCAGAATGCATTTTTCTCTACTCTCTATAATCCTTCTATCATTGAGCGTATACTTTGTACTACAAACCTTTCCATTAAAAAATAATATATTTTTATCCTTTTTTCAAATAACATATAGCATACCCTGTGTAGAAGACTATCAGGGTATTCAATAAAGTTCTCATCGTTTAAAATGGTCTTACATTTTGCCCCAACCACAGATGTTAGTTTCAAATGTAAATTATCTGATTGGTTGGGCAACAATAGCACCATTTTAAACGATAATTACTTTATTGAATCTCCCTGTAATATTCCAAACGTGATCTAAGTATTTATATAGGAATGGTTGCGAAAATGGAATGCATCAACACAGTTGTGCTTCAATTTATAATTACTCAATTGTTGAGACTTTTATGGATTGCCCTTCCTTTAGCTTTTTATTACACTTTCATCATCCAAAAAAAAAATGTGTATCATCTTATGCACTGTTTTTATTTAAGATTCACTATTGCTCCCCATTTCAGTAGCTTTATTACCAGATTGTTTTTATTTATAAAATGTAAAGTTCAGACTGTATTGTTCCCCCTAGATATATTGTTACACGGCCCTAAATATGTCTCCTGTTGTTTTTTTTTTCTCTAACGTCTTACCTCCTTACAAAGTAGCATGAATATTGGTTTGAAATGCATCACGTCCTTATATCAAAAGATCCTTAACACTTGGCCTGTGATATGCTAAGTTTGGGACTTTCCAGGGTACATAAAATTGCCAACAGATCTTGTACACAGTCATTTTAAGTGAGAAACTCCAGTCGGATGACTACGAAATGTCTTCCCAGAAATAACTTCAAGTCCAGTTGATCTAATTGAATACAACCAGATATACAATGACATGGATGAATGAAGAACCTTCACAAGCATAGCCACTTGCATATAAATTCATATGATTGTAAAACATAGTGGGATCATTTCAATGTGTAGTACCTCTTGGCGTTTCAAATGCAGTTCCATTGCTATACCAATGTTGTTTTCTTTACATCTCTGGTTTCCTCTCTGCTCGTCTATGAAAACACATCTTCACAGTCGCCTTCTACTAAGTGGTTTCAACGCACTGTGTATCAGCATCACCTCTGGTTACTTATTTTTTATCACACGTGAATCCACTCTCTTATGCATGAAAAAATCCAAAGAGAGATCTCTTAAAAATCACATTTTTATTGTATATATTTTATTAGAAACTTGTTATATCCCTGTGCAAAAATCTAAAGAATTATCACACATATACAGATGCTATGCAGTGTTTTAGATCACCCTAACCTTTGTCAAGAAAATAAGAACAGAGTTTCTGCTTTCTTTTAATCCCTACATATTCAAGTCCATCTGATGAGATGGCGAACGCACTAGTTTCGTTCCGTTTTCGGATTCCCTGATCTCTTTCGGGAAAATGTCGAAGATCTGTAGAATCTGTCAAACGAATTCAAAATTTTTTCTTCTAATGTATGGACTATTTTCGATTAATTTTCCAAAATAGTCTTGAAGCCGTTCGAAATTCTCAAAAAACGATCCGGAGGCATTTTCGAGTTTCTGATCGTAGGTTTTGAGGATTTTCGAATGTTTAAGACTCATTTTATAAAATTATTGACAAATAGCTCTATAAATTTCGAAAAGTAGCCTAGTTTATGGATAGTTTCAACAGCGAGTGAGCTGGGTGTTCCTAGTAAAATTAGTTATGATATAAACCACAAGTTTGTTTGGTTTTTATTCCAATTTCTTTCAGTTTCCTTTTTGGGATGTTAAGAAAGGATTTTCCTCCTATTAAACCTGGGAAGGGGGTTGCCTTTCTCTCTGTACAACTGTAATTTCTCTGATAAACAGGTTATTATAGGTATAATTAGAATGTTTTTTTTTTTTAATGGTAACAAAATTTAATTCTAGATCTTTGGGTGACTAATGTAGATTGTATGTATGTTTTTTATTTAACTGTATGGGAAGGAGCTCTTTCATGCCATTCAAAACAAGCCATCCAAAATCTTTGGATCTTATCGTTATAGTGCTTTGTAAATTTGGCACTTCCTTGTCATGTTCTGTTTATCTGAATATAAGATGAGAGTCCCATGATTAGCTTGGAAACAAAAATCCACCCGGTGCCCAGGGTTTATTATAAAAAAAAGTACAGCTAAAGGAAGTAAGAAACTAAACCATTTATATTGACACCAAAATGGGTTGTGGGAGTTTGTTTTTGTTAACACCTTTAGTGGAATATTGACATGTATTTTTTGGTGTAAAATAAAATAAAAGAATATAGAGAAAAGAGAAAAATATGATGGAAGGACCACTTTTAATTATGTAACATCATTGCTTGTTTATACACTTTGTGTAATAACCAGTTACTGAAGCCCACATAATAATTAACGAAAATGGATCACGCTTGAATCTGATTGCATGTGGCTGACATTCCTCCTAATAGGCGGTGTGTACAAGATGCTTCAGTTAAAACCCGAGGGTGTGAAGAATAACCATACAGAGTCAACAAATCACCTCACCTGCCACTGGTTAGAACTGAACTGGCTTTGGTTTGTAGACGTTTGGTGAGCTAACAAAAAAACATTCATGGTGAGTATACAGGCTCTGAGCCATCGCATTTACACTGTCTGTGTAAACACTGTATGATATCCGTAAATGAATGTCTCTACAAATCCAGTCACATGTCTGGAATGATTCCTTCCCTGTACAAACCATGGTAGTATTGATGAATTTTTTTTTCCACTAAACAATCTCAAATACTCCTCGAATAGATGGGTGCAAGTGGAAACAAACCATCTCCACACCTTGTGAATGGTAGAGGAATCATAATATATTAAATGTTTCCAAATCATAGAAAAAACTCTTTAAATCCAGGAATGTTTTTTTGTTGGACAGACCGAGACCAAACGTTCCATTAAAGTTCATTTTCCTGTGGCCTGTTAGTGTCTCTATACAATTAGAGGGAAAGATGTAGGGAGCGATCCAGATTTTATCTTTGCAATTATATGAGTAAAAAAATATAAGACTGTGAGTGTACGACTGATATAAATAACTCATGTGGCTGTGGTGTTGGTTAGATTGGATTCATTTATCTTTTTTAGTTTGGAGATCATTAACGAGTGTAAGGCAAGTTGATTAAAAGGCTAAACAGCGCCATATGGTTTTATTCACCTTTTCCAGTTGTTGACTTGCTTTTGACTCCACTGTCCTCATCAGACACAACGAGTCCAACCCTTCCATCAAAGTGCTTTAACTATGGTCACTATTCCATCAATTTTCAGATAACTCATTTGAGGACAGTTTGGTAAAAGGATGGGAACTGGATTCTGTCATTGAGAACAGGATCCGGGATAACCGAATTATCTGCAGATTAGAAAGTGTCGTGTCACTAAATCGTTCACTAAAAGACAACCATTGTGGTGTTTAACCCTGCTTTGGATTAAAATATGTAAAATATGTATACCTACATAACTTACGTGCATTAGAGATGAATTGCCAGTTAGAAAAAACTGAATAAGCAAAATGTTAAGTGCATCTCTCCAGTGCGAGACACTGTTAAAGTCAGCACACCAGTTCAGCATCCGTCTGTTAGGGTCAGATCCTCCCCTTTACAGGATCCAGTGGTTTAGTACACCCTAAAATCTCTGCAGCCCCACCACCCCACAAACCAACCACATTTTGGCAGCCATGTTTCAAAGGGATATACTTGGAATAGCTTAAAATATTGTCTCAGGTGCCAAAGGTCTAGAAGTGCGCTCCTGGACAAAACTAGCTGATCATTTACTACACATTCCTATGTATACCACGTAAGCAATGTGGAAGCAACAAATCCAGCACTAACAGGCACAGAGATGTCAGAAAAAAGCCCAGTTTGACCAAGGAATCTGTAATCCATTTATTATATGAATGAACACGCATTAAACTACATGCCTGCACCTTTTCATCAACCAATTTTCTTCCATGTACAAATGTGATCCCCACCAACAGACTTAGCTATTCATTAGTCGCCTATGGGGGACTGTATCAAAAAGCATTTCATAATCCAAGTTAAAACTACCATCTACTGCTATAACCAGAGTCTAAATTTCTATCATTTCCTCATAAAGCCACGCAAGTAGTTTGACAAGATTATTCCTTCCTAAAATCCATGCTGGTTACTACTTTATATGTCAGTCCTCTGACGATACTCGAGAACATGTTTCCCATATCAAACTTTCCAGATCTTCCCCACCACTGAAGTTAACTACAGGCCTGTGTATATTCCACCGGCTTGTGAGAACAACTAACTTTTTTGCATATTGTAATTGCATCAATTTTTTTATTTTTTCCACCAGAGGCACCCTTGTGGCATAAGGGCAATCGCTCCCACAATATATTATAAAATTGGGGCTGTTGTACATCCAGTTAAAGTGCATAGAGAGACCAAAATTATAATACATAACAAAAATCAGGAAATTCTAGTGGCACTAACAATGCTAATTGCATTGACTACCCTCCATAATGGTTCCACTAAACTGCTAAACCCTGGATCCCTGAGCTGGACAACGCTTCTCCTGTTGGCCTGGATGCCTTGAAGCTGGACTCTATAGTTTAAAGTACATTGCTTCAACACCGCACATGACCTAACTCTGGGTGGAGTACAAAATTCCAAGAAGGCTTGGTTCAAACCTTTCAATGTAACACAACAATCTATATAAAATGGGCTGTTGTAACATCCATATTAAGTGCAACTAGAGACCAAAATATGAAATTCATTCAAAAAAACAGACAAATTCTAGTGACAAACAAGTCAGATCAAGCATCCAGGCCCACACAGGAGAAGCTGTCAGCTCATGTAGCCAAAAAGGCAATACCGGTAGGTGCGTGACCCAGTGTAAACGAAGCCAACCTTGACGTGGTGGACTGGGCCTAAAAATAATTTAGCCAATTTATTGAACTAAGTTTTATTTATCCATGGTTTTAAGCAGTACGTTTTGTACCTATGGAGTTAGCCATATCAATTAGAATTGTGTTGTGCACTAGAGGATGTCTGTTTTTTGGTATGAATTTATCATCCCCACTTGACATGCCTAAGGAAATTAATTTATTCTCTACCATGTCCTCTTTTACCTGTAATATGTATTATCCTCTACCTGTTCTGTTACCTTATTAGTTTATCATCTACCTACGCTGTTCACCACCTAATTTTTTGTTATCCTTGTTCCGGTCTGTAGTTATTCATATTCTCTATATGTCCTGTTCCCTTAGTATTATCATCCCTCCAGCCACTGTCCCTATTATCTTAATATATTTATTATTAGCTACATGACCCTGTTCCCTGTAATGTTTGTTACCCTCACCGTCCCTGTTGTTATATCACACCTAGGGTTTCCTGAACTTCACTAGTAAAATTAAATTACAGATAGGGAGTAGAATAAGGTTTGCAGCTCCCTCAGTATATTACTGCAATGAAACATACGCGTCATCAGCTGGTTAAAAAGACCGGACCCAACTTTCCGATTTGGTCCAGAAGTTGGGTTCTTCGTCTTTAAAAGACTGACTGCGGAGGATTGTGGGCTTGTCGGCAGGCCCTCCTACCCCGCCAGGCCCCAGTAGGGGGATTCACGGGCATAAGTTACATCCCATCTGCCTACATGTCCTAAAAAAACCGTAAGCCTATTTGCAATCAATGCAGTTGAAGTACTGCCACAAAAACAAACTCAAAATGAGACATGTTTAACTTTGGGGCTGTGGCCCTGCTTCGGCACACACTAAAAAAATCCTTTATTTTTATTATGGTAGTTGGATTTAATAAGCGCCAACATCTTCCTTAGTTAGCTTTACATTACATGTATACACTTCACATCAGCCCCTGCCCTGGAGGAGCTTACAATCTAAGCACATTGATTGACTCATACATGTACCTATCAAGTAGTCTTATGATAGTGGAGTGCCCAGAGGGAAACCCACGCAAGCACAGGAGAACATACAAACTCCTTTAAACAGATGGTCCAAGGGTTGGAAATCGAACTTTGGACTGAGTGCTGCAAGGCATCAGTACTAACCACTGAGCCACTGGGCCTGAAATACCCTAACAATATTTACCCGTGCCAACATAAACATTTTTGTCAATATGTATGTGTATGTTTATAGTTTATTATTTATAAACACACTTGGTGGATGACAAGCATACAAAAAAATACAACTAGAAGAGGTAAAGTTTTAAGTATAACTTTGACTTTGGCTTGAAAAGACTGCATGTTGGAAGGAATTTGTTGTGTTTGTGCTGCAGATTTTAAAGCTTCAACTAATGTCAGTGAAGAGGACATTGTTGTTTTTTTCACTTACCCTTTAATATGGTCACTGCATTAAAGGTAGGTCAGTTGTGTAAATGTGTATTTCATATTCAGGTTGGTGGGGAAAAAATATTAAACTTTTTGGATGATTGGTCAAAATTAGTTTTTTGACTGCGTTACCTCTATAAGTATAGGACTGCAACATAATGGAGGGGTAGTCAGTAGCTGTGTATACCTGTATCACGTTGGGGGTTAAAAAAACAAAAAAGTTTTTTGATTATTGATCAAAATTTGCTTTTTGACTTAACACTATTTTTTATGAGGATAAATCTAATTAGTTTTTTTGAATTAGTTACCCTTAAATATGGTTTCCATGGGAATGGAAGACGGTAAGGTCAGTAGGTGGGTGTACCGGGTCTGGTGTGGGGTGGGGTATCACCATTTGGATTTAGGACCATAAAAAAACTGTTTTGAAATATCCAATTTGAGATTGTTACAATATCAGCATGGGAAATGTCCGGAAACTTCCGCCGATAACGCTTGTAACGCTTTCCTCCTCGCGGATTCCTTAGCTAGAAGTAGCACACTTCCTCCCGCACGTCCATGTTCTTAGCTCAAAAAATGTGGGAGGAGATACATCCAAAAAGGGAAACGGACAGAAGAAAAACGGAAGAAGAATAATAGAAAAATGTAATTTGGGGCTTTCAAGCCACAATTAATAGTCATACAATGGGGGATAACTACATAGATAGTTCAGTACATAAATATATATATCCTTAATTATATAATAAATTAATATTTTTATGGAGATTGCAGTAGTTTTTAGGAGCAACTTATTAGGTGGGAGTATATATATCACTATTATACATAGAAAGGTCTGATATGTAGTGTAATTACTGAACTGCACTAATGTGACACAAGATGCCTGGGTCTTTCTCAACTGCAGTTATTTACATGTGACAGTCTTATAGATTATAGCTGTTTAGATGTAGCGAAGCTGTGCGACTCCGTAACTATCCTGAAGGGACTTATAATCCTTCTCTATTAATAGTGTAATTGCTATGAAAGTAAGGGGAAGGGCAGATAAATCACTTGCATTTTCAACACCTTTGTATAGGATCACTTAAGCGTGGGGCCTTTTAATGTCTCTGTAGTCAGTAAAAGGGGTTTATTCCAGGATGTATAAAAAATAAAAAATTTCAGTATTCTGTGTCAGCCAAGGAATGCTGGGAGTTGTAGTTTTAAACAATGTGAAAGTTCACCAACCATGCTATTACATTACACCTGTAATTGCATCTTATAATTCATTAGCCAGTGGACATAAAGAAGGAAACTTACTGCTACAGAGAATTGCTGGGGAGTTTGAGTTTTTCAAACATGTGCATATTCAACACTTGGTTAGGAATTGCTAAAGTATGGGCTTTTAATGTCTGTAGTCAGTAAGGGCTTTATTCCAGGATTACTGAAAAATAAAATTGCCAGTATTCTGTGCAAGCCAGGGAATGCATGGGAGTTTGTATTTTTAAAAAACGTGAAAAAGTTATCTTTATTAGCCAATGGACATAAAGAATGAAAACTTACTGCTAACAAAGAATTCTGATACAATGTATTGGTTGTTTCCAGGGGATTGTGTTAATAGCTGTGGGCAATATAGTTCACGTTTTCTAAGGGATTGTGGTTCTAGATTGCAAATTGAATCGCGATGTAAAGAGAAATCATTCAGTGTATTCACTATTATTTAGCGTTTTCATATAATAAAACAAGCTATGGTTAAGCACCTACCGTATCTTACCATAGATATAATCCTTCTAGAACAATTACTGCATGACATGTCTGTATCATTGCTTAATGTTATCTATCTTAGACAAACATGTGATATCTGTAGATCCCGGCTATCTGGGCTATGCAGAGAGATGGATCAGAAGACAAGTCTCCATGATCCCCAACAACCTTTTTATTATCAGCACTGTAATTGGGATTTTCTCTTGTCTCCCGATAAGATTCTAAAAAAGTGTTTACAAGAGACGACGCGTCTAGAAGAACAAGAGTCAAGAGCATCGATATCCCAGAGTAATATTAGAAACATATCTCAGGATCCTTATGATCTCTTCAATTGTAACATGAAAACCACTAATGGCGTGAAGAGTTTGAATGATAGTTGTTTAACATATGGAAATATTTGAATATGTTTTGAAAAACAAATGCTTTAAAGAAAAAAATTGGGGTGTGTGTTTTTTTGTTTATAGAATCTGCCCATTCAGTTAGTCCTGTAGCATATATAAATATTTTCAAAGTATTGACTTCCCGTTTGCCAGACCTCTAATAGGTCCGTTATCGGTCCATCCATCTGGGTTGTGTCAGTTGCTCAGTTGAGATTCTGAGCATGTTTGACTACTCCACACATCAATCATAGTAAATTAACTGTTTTGAAACATTTCAGCAATAGCATAGCGGGTATGAAATAAATTGATTTTTCAAAATGAACACAGATATGTAACCTATAGGTACAGTGGTAAGTTTTAATCTAGATAATTTAAACAACACATTTTTCTAAGGATAGTAAACTGAACCTCTTTTTCTGGCTCCCCCACAGTCTTGTCCGGACGCATTTCTGCCCATTCTGACATTAGAGAATACATGTTAATGATGGGGAGGAGCTTAAAGCTTTATTACTAGCCGCCAAAGGGGAAGTTTCTCTGTTCCCTATAAGGGGTCCTCCATTCTGTTGGTTATTGCTCCTTAATAGGTAGGCTTGGGTGTAGAGGAAGTACATTACCCTAACCGATCACAGGACCCATTCAATGTGATTGTTACTGTAATAGAAATTTTTGTTCACACTAATAGTTTTCTATCATTTTACTCTATATCTTGTTATGTTCCTCCAGTACTTTCTGACCTTCACATACTAGCTGCATTTCTCAGTCTTTGCAAGAAGAAAAAATTACTTTTTTTGCGACCTAGCGTTTAATTTAAACTCATGCATGTATTTGTTCACAGTGGTTAATGTCATACAAATGGGTCTAAATATCACAGAGACAAGTGGGGGGTGTTTGTTCCACAGTTGGTTCCTGGAACCAAAATCTATTTTGAACCCCAAGTTGGATTTGATTTTTTATGGTTGAAACATCAATTCCGAGTATTCAATTGCATATTTTAAAAATTGCAAATGCTGTTTCAATTTTGTTTTTTTTTACATTTCGATTTTTGTAGTTTCGGTTTGGAATGTTTGGAAATATTCTTTAGATCAGAATCGAAAACAGCTTGTTTAAAAGGATGATTCTCGTAGTATTTACTTATAGTGGACATAAACACTTTGGTCAGAAAAAAGTGGAGAGGAAATTTTTGGTCCATGGCGCCCAAGGTGAGAAGTCTTTTGTACCCCTACTATGACGAAAAATTGAAGAAGGAGGATTGGTAACTGAGGGACCACGTGGGCCAACCTAATGCTTCAGACTCGGGTTCACTTTTTACATTGGAGATAGATCAGCCTTATTTAAGAATTCCTTAGTTGTGTTTGTTCATAGGGCCAAAACTTTCTATTTTGTATAGTAAAAAATGTTACATACATACACCTAATATAAATTTAAAGCCACCTACATGCATGGAACTAAAGATATTTACACTTATGGAAATAGTGTCCAAGCATCCATAGGGTACCTGTTAATACAACAACAATACAGAAGTGACTTCAATAATACTATACTGCCACTGGGTTATTTTCTTTATAAAAATCACTCAGTCTACGTGCAGAAGATTAATATAGAGAAATTTTCAATGGCCTTTTGGTATGGGCTATCCTTATGAATTAAAATGTGTATAAATAGGTTATGTCTGTTTAAGCCATAGACCTGTTTGAAGTACCCTCCAGAAAGCATAACACTTCCCATGACAAAAACAGAACGCAAAATGAGCTCTCTCTGGATTCGAACTGGTGAAGTGTCATTGGCCAGGGATACATAGTCTTTGTGATGTGACTGACCAGGGTGATATCGTTCATTTTTTGGAATTACACAAAACAAAACTGGCCAACATCCTTATACTGGCGGTACAGTAAATTTATAATTTATTCTTTTAGAAAGAAATTTTTGCCTACCTTTAAATTTTGGTAACACATTTGCATTGTTAAGAGCTTTGTGCATAAACAATTACATTCTGTAGAGTCAGATAAACTATTTCACTATACAGAGAAGTCTTGATTTTATTATTACTATTCAATAAAATTAAACGGAAATTGTCATGACGTTAACATTCTTCATATTGTACTGTATTATAATCTGTATAAATGCCCAATCTTCAGATCAACCCTCACTGAATAGTAACAATCCCTCCATCTTGCAGGTGGTTCCTGGAGCTGGAGGACAGACTGTTTTATTTAGACAGATTCCCTTACGATCTCCCAGTCACTATCCGCACCGTACAATAAGAATAACGAGATCACCCAGAAGTCACGTACAGAGGGACGAGATGTAAAGTGTAGATGTGGATGGTGACAGAGATGGTACATCATTATGGAGAGATGAGAACTCAGTTCAGACAGAGGTGGAGATCACAGGTAAAGATATCAGCACTGAGATAGAAAGTGTCAGAAACTCTGGTTTATATAATTTTCAGGTGAACCATTAATGTAATGCACACGGTATTTAAGAAAAAGGCTGTTATTCTATAATTTCTGTGTTTAAAGAAATAGTTCCAGGTCCCAAACCAGAGTCTGTTTAATCTATCTGTTCCCTGTATGTAGACACAGAAGATTTATAGATATTTTGATTCAATTGAAAAACATGTTTGCCAAAAAAACCCATCAAGGTTTCCTAATTGTTTTCTTACAAACAAATGTCATAATATGCCAATCAAATCTAAATATTCCAAAGCCCATACAACAATAGGATTGGGGGCCCAACCGCGAAGCACGATGGTGTATATAACATTATTTGGTCAACCATATGGATTATATAGTGCTATGGGTCATGTGGGCTTTCCCAAGCACAAGAGCTGTTGGGTTCCAGTAGGCTACACTCTCCGTCTCCACCACTCTGGAAATATATCCAATGAATGTAGTATTTGGTGGTTTAGCATACATAGGCCATGGAGTAGACTGTGTGAACAATAAAGTTTTATTGAAAAAACATGCGTGCGTAACATGTTTCGGACCAAAACTTTACCTTTCTCAATGTGCTTGAAAAAACAGGATGTTTGGGTCAAAACTTGGTAACACCGCATGTTTTTTTAATAAAACTTTATTTGGTGTTCACAGCTACAGTTCTGTAATCTGTGCCGATGTTTACATGGACATACACATTCTTTTGCCAACCATAGGTAAGTGTATGGGCTCTCGTTTAATGTGTGACTGAACTGCCGACTATTTAACTTATCAGTAAATGGGGTATAAAAGTAATAGAACATGAAAATATAAGATTGTAGTTAATCATTGTCTTTGAAAGTTGTTTTTTTTGCATATGATATTTTTTTCTACCCGATTAACAAGCCGCGATGTAGTACGGTGTAGTAGTAATGTAATGATGAACATGATTCTCAAATTAAAAATTTCTACTTAATGGAACAACAAATGTCTTTAAACCTTTAACCTGCAACAGAAACGTATATATACATTTCTGTGCAGAACGGACCAACTGCCACGTATTATATATGCTGTACCTGGTAAAAAAAAAAATATTTTTGCCTGGGGGAGATTGGGGGGGCAGCATAAATGTGCCCCCCTAGCTTCTCGTTTGTGTCAAATCAGATCAGGAATAACATACCTATTTTGCAATGTACCCTACAAGGAGCAGACATCCCACAAGGGGAAAGTTCGGCGGTTGCATTAAGGGAGACCCTGTGAATCACAGGATTTCCTGCTTCCACTGGGGTCTTCCTAGGCTCCCCCTTTATGCCCCTGGTGATCTAGATGGGTAGTTGCACTGTGATCCTATTCACGTGCAGTCGCAGTGCAATCAACTATAGTAAGCTGTGAGTGTATTTGTCTATATCCACAATCTTGAACCATATGTTCACAAGTCAAAATATCCTATAGGAAAGGACCTTGGCCGTCCTTTTTACTTGAGAAGTGTAACCTTATATGGCCATTTTGTTACCTACAACAACATTTGGACAAGAAAACTTATGTTATCCTTTGTGCCTAGGATACCCAGCAGGTTCCATGTTACCTACCACCTTCCCCATATTCATGCCACGTCTACACAAGTCTCTCGAAAATGTATGTAGTATATTTACAAAGCTAAAATATACATAACCATTGATTAATTATAATACAATATATCCATATCAGGCCTCCCCCCTTAGTTACTAACTATACATAATAAACCTAAGAAGTGTACCAAATAACATTAATCGAAAACGCAATTCTATATAAGCATTTTAAATTATAATATACAATAAAAGGTTCATAAAATCTCCAAGAAATCCCATTAACTCTAAACCCATAGACCCATCCATGAAAAAGGTTTTGGCCAAATCTTTCGAAGCAATTTTACATGCAGTATATTTGAAAATTCTTTACTTTAGCAAGTGATTGTCTATATACGTTTGAATCATAATGAAGGGTAAACAGCTTCTTTCTTGGCCAATTAAAACAACAACACTCCTGTGCGGCCAAGATACCAACAGTTGAGGGCTTGAAAAGCAAGAACAGGAGGAAGAAATGGTCATCCATATGTACAGGGTCTCCGAGAATTAGAGAATTTTTCAAAAAACAAGTATCCCTGTCCTGCCTAAAACGAACAACACACTGAGGGCAGCAATTGGTACATCCGAAAGACCCACATACCGAACAAACAAGAAAAGCGACATCTAACGCAGTAGTGCAGCGAAGAATGCTTCTTGATTTGTATGTGGGGGAGACCAAAACAGCAACTGCATCACATTATGGCCCAGCACGGAAGAGCCAATTCGCGGGTCAGGACCTCAGCCCTGTGTATCTGCATTTAAGGATAAAGGACATAACCTTTGAAGATGTAATTTACACAGCTGGCGAAAGGGACGTGACTGCGTCAAGAGAGGTTGTTAAGGAGCCATTTATGTGAAAAAAAAACCACGCCAAATAGAGGTGGGGGGGTTCGAGCACCAACTGTCTGCCATGTACAATGCTTGTTTTTTTGACACCTTATCTGGGACGTTCCTATAACACCTCCTTCAGCGCACTATGCCAACACAAACCCTTACACCTGGCTGTGTATATCCTAATTGGGATTTTTCCAGGTACCATATGCCACAGATTCTTGTAACAGTCTTCTGAATTGAGAAAGCAGTCGGCTACTAGGCGAAACGTCTTCTCAACGAACTACATTTCAAGTCCACCAGTTTCGGGGATCTAAAAAAATTGAATACACACGATAAACCATGACCGGGAGAATGAGAACCTTCACCAAACGTTATACCTGCATATGGTAAGTGCACTTACGGCACAAAAGACCTGACTATTTTCATGAAATTGTTCATATAACTAGCTTTACCCATAAGGAATATTCACATCAAATAGTGATGGATTCATCAAGTCTCCCCATGTGATAGGATACCAATTAAAGGGGTACCCATCCGTGACGTAGGTACATGTGAAACATACCCAAACCATATTATCTCATTTTAAATCTTTGCAGTAACTGTGATGCATTGCATAAGCTGTTATCGTTCCTAGAGCAACAGTCAGAGACGAAGAAACAAAATAGTATATTCTTTTCATCTTCCCCCGAGGAAACAATAAGGACAACCCTTCTTCTTAGCATTGGATCCTTAAGGGTTCATGAGGGTAGCTGGGCTATTTTAGAAAGATGATATGTTTAATACCGTAGGAACCCTTTCTGTATTCTGGCAGCTTGGGTACTGGGTTAATTGATCCAAATTATGGTGGCAATGAAAGGTAAAGCATTATTGTGGCTTTCCTTTCTGCCCTTGCCTTGCAATAGCATCACGATCACCTTTTACAATGTAAAGCATGGATCCATTTGGTCATTCCTCATTTTAGCACTGTAGCAGTGTTAATAATACCTGGAAAGGTTCCTCCCACCTGGGCTGAAAGGGCTTGTAATATGCTTCCGCACGATCTAACCCAATCTCCAGGCGTGAAAGTGACTGTGTTATAGAGTCTGGATCTGGCAAAGAAGAATAAACTTGGGAATGGAGAGGTGTTAAGATCTTATGCAGTTGTATACATAATCAAGTTCATAGAAGTCATAAGATAGTGAAAGTTGAAAATCATCGGAAACATACGTCGCAATCTTAGGAGGCTGTCCAAAAAGAATTTCAACGGTTACATAGTCAATGGCTCCTAGGTTAATGTCTTATAGACATTAATACCAAAATAAGGCCTGTGGCCACGTCCCAGTTTGTTCCACATGTTTTTGCTAGTCTTCTTTTATAGTAGCATTAACCTTCCACTGTTACCACGTGCCTGAGGATGATAGGTGGGTATGAAATGCTGTTGCACACCACAACACTTACTTGCATTCTTGCTCGTAAAGTCTTACACTTTGAATCAGTAAGCAAATTTCTTCAGGTAACCCATATCTACAAACATCTCTTCTAATAGTTTTCTAGCTGTATTTTTTGCGTAAGCACATGGCCATGCTTCTACCCATCCTGAAAAAACAAGATCTACACTACCATACATATTATACAATCCAACCCTAGGTAGTTGTATATAATCAATCTGTAACTTTGGAAGACTTAACTACTGCAACCACCATTATGGTTAATACATAAAACATGTTTTGACAATAAGCTTTGCAGATTGAAGGTAAACCTGGAGCATCTATAATTTATTGACAGCATCAATTCATTCCTCCTTTTGTATATATATACAGGGCATGTTAGATAAGACGAGGAGGCGCTATGGGCCTGGGTTTTCTACATAGACTATGATAGTGACCCTTGAATACACGTTTTTAAAAAGGAGAGTGAGGCAGAAGTATGCAGTTGGATGTCATATAACAAATTGGCTAACTTACAGAAAACCTGAGATGCAGTTGAGCATTGCTTCGTGGGTCTGATTGTAGGCTGCAATACATGCTATTATGGATACCTGATAAAAACCCATTTGTCCATAGTTAGAAGCGGGTTGACCACTCTTTGTTGCCATAGACAAAGTATGGCAAGACTCAAAGCTATAGAGAAGTGAACTAGGGTGGTGTATTCATTGTAAGATTCCAGATATCTGACAAGGCTAGCATTGAGTCGGATAACTCCTAATCTTGCAACCAGGTAAAGAAGCTTTAATTAGCATTATCATTAGGAACCAAAGCTGTAATTGTCCTAGAATCATACTGACGATCACATGGGTCATTTCGTGCAAGTCAGATTGTGGTATGGTGGAATGTAAGAACTTGTAAGACATCATGGCATCTTGATTCTCTGGAGATGTTGATAGAGAAAGTGGCAGATCTACATTACGATTAAAGCAGGTAGCGTACGCATGCTATTATATTCATTAGCAAGCAGGAGAAGAGACTCTGTTGAACCAATATAGCACAAAGGATGATCTGGGCAACACCATAAAGCATTCAAAACCGTGATCTGGGATATATATTCAACATAAGCAGGATGCAACTGCTTTCCTAACCAGTCATGACAAGCCAGGGCAATGCGACTGCCACCTTTTTCAGGACGCTAAATCCTGGTCTGTTATCTCATCGCTGGTACGGTAACAGGAGTCATTGAATTAATTTCATTGACAGTGAGAGTGACACACATAGACGGTATGCCATTAGTTAGGAATGCTAACCCAGACTGATCACCACTAAGACCTGCAGAGCTTTTCTTTCTCATCGCACTCGCATTATTAGGAAGTATTGTCATCAGTGATGGGTATGTTGTAAATGTAAATTGAGACATCATAGGTCTTTCCTCTGGCGTGTAGACTACGAGACAGAAAAAGGCACTTAATCATTAATTTCAGAATGAGCATTGAAGGTCTAGAAGAGGCGAAACACACTTGTGCTAGTTTAACCATATCTCTGTCGCCAAGACAGAGAGATGTCCCGTAGTAGATACAATTGTGACAAATACATGGGTCAAACTAGAGGTTTCCAAACTTTGAGACACTGTCAACCATATAGAGGACAAACTCGTCACAGTTCCCAAGATCATATGGGCAGCTGATAGAATGCATCTAATCATTGGAGCAGAACTAAACACAGGGGCTGTTTATTATCCCGATGGAGGCGCTGTGCAATGGATAAGGACACACAAATGACGGCGCCCCCATGTATAATTCCCATAATAAAACATATTTGATATGTAATGACAGTAGAATGATTTAAGATAAAAGTTTTAAGATGCACTATCAGGACTTGAGGGGGTATATGGATTTGGACTAGCAGAGCTGAGGGGGCTTAACAGTCTTTAACGTCGAGCCTGTCCATGGAACTTTAACTGTTTTTTGACTTGGCATAGTTCTGTGCACTCTATGTTGGAACAACGTAATTCTGCATTTCATAATGTCTGCTACTGTGAGACCGTATTACGGTCTCTTGCTTCCCTAATAACAGGAAATCCATGTCCCTGGACATTTGATTTTATCATGGCTAGATTGAAGCATGGCAGTTACATCCAGATGTGTAAGTTGAATGGACATACAAGTCCAAATAGATCTTCTGTAATGGAACTAGAAGATGCCAATCCTTAAAAATCCAAGTCTGACTGTATTTTAGAGGAAAAGGAATGTTCTTCTGCATAAGTTTTTAACAAGTAAATCATCAATCTCGTGGGATCACTTTAAGTGAATTCTAGATACATCCAATATAAAAACTGGTCCGGACCGGCAGAGAACAGCGCACCATCAACATTTCCACTTAAGAGATGGGATGGTCAACCTAAGTCGATTCACGGCGATGAGAGGGGATTTGCTCATTCTATCGAACGGGGGCTGAGGCTGGCAATGATGGTCGAAGGGTCTGAATGCGGCTCGTTCGCTGCGGAAGGGTGTCTTTGCCGTCTGTAGACGGAAGGGTTGCCTTTGGTGGCACCAGGAGATAGGGCTGCTTGGCCTCCCTCTCTGCCGGATCGGGTCTGAGCTTTTGGCTCTGTACTAATAGTTGCACAGGAGTAATGGGTTTTGAATTATAATGCATTGACTGATGCAGAATGGGTCTAACTGGAGATAGTTAACGTATGGTCCAGCAGATAGGGGTCTGTGACCTTGCTAGTTATGTCGGAATGGGGGGGGTGGTCTGATTTGCTCGGCCGAATGGGGCTATTTAGCTCTGTTTGCCGGAATGGATCTGAGTATTGGAGGCTGGGCTTCGAACGGGAGTGGGTGTCTCAACTGCTTCTGAGATCTGTACAATTGGTGCGAAACTTACTGGGTTTATTTATTGATTGGGATGGCTGCAGATAGGGGGTCTGGTGTTGGCTTCGTTGGTGACGGTCTATTTGGTTGTGGGAAGGGGCCTAACCCTGCTCTGGATTGCCGAATGGTCTGACTCCGTACCGGAATAAGTCGGATGTTCTCGTTAGGAGTGTAACGGTGGACCCTGGCGTTCCGCGGAAGGACGTTGGTCTGTCCGTAGGCCAGGAAGGGGGGTGGATGCGTTGGCCTCTGCTTTTGGCGGGTGGTCGGACGTCGCCGATATTGGATGGTTGTCTGTGGATCATTTGGCTGATCTGGTGCTAGGAATGGTCGACTTTGTGGCTGTTCTGGCGCGAAGGTGAAATGACTTTTGGCTTGCTAATCCGCGAGAAACGGGGTCTAACATCCAACTTTGAGCTCGAGATGCCGGGCACATGGCTCTGGAATGCTGATTTGTGCTCTGTTCTTAGAGGAATTCGACATGTTTTTAGAAGGTCTAAACCTCATCTGGTCAATCATGTTTCAGGCGGATTGCGTATTCTGAGCATGGCTACTAGTGGCAACGGATGGGTAATCTGGGTCTGCACCGGAAGGTGTTCTTACTTCTGTGGAACATGCGAAACGGCGCAATGACAGCTGGCTCTACCTGCGGGTAAGGGTAGTGCATTTGAAATTGCCACGAAGGGCTGAACCTTGACTTATTATGAGTGCCGGAATGGGGATGTTAGGCTCTTTGCGGCAACGGTTGAAACCCTTTGTCTGTACGCCCAGAACGGGTCTGATTTTGGCTGTCCGCCAGAAAGTCTACCGGCTGTTCGCTGCCGGAATGCGGGAGCTTTTGGCTCTGTGCGGGAATGGGGTCTGGATGTGCCTGTGCGAGGAACGGGGGTGGAATGCCGGTCCGGTGCGATGGGGAGCTTGGATCTTGGTAGGTCTGGCCGGAACGGGTGGATGATTGTCTGTATGGTACGACGGTTGCCTTTGGCCTTCGCGACGACGTGGTAGGTGCTGGATGTCTGTCGATGGGGCTGGATGTTGGCTTGTCGGGAATGGGGTTTGCTTTTGGCTATGTTAGGCGACCGGAAAGGGCTTGCTTGTGGGGGGAATGGTCTGGATTGTTATGCTTCTGCTCTTTATGTCTGGCCGCGGAAGGGGTGATGTGGCCGGTGGGGGGGGATGTTGGTTGTTGGCTGCGACGGATTGGGGTGAGCTTCCTGTGCTGCGTAGCGGAATGGGGGGTCTGGATGCTTTTGGCTCTAGGCCGACTGGGTCTACCCGTTGGCTAGTGGCCTGCGACACGGGTCCTGGATTGTTTTGGCTCTGTTCTAGGTGCCGCAATGGGGTGTTAGATGCTTTGGCTCTGTTTGGGGGGCGCGGAATGGGGGGTCTAGATGCTTTTTGGCTTCTGTTCTGGCTCGCCGGAACGGGGTGTGGAGTCTTTGGCTCTGTTCTGGCTGCCGGAATGGGGGTCTGGATGCTTTTTTGGCTCTTGTTCTGGTGCCGGGAAAGGGGGTCTTGGATTGCTTTTAGCCGTTCTGGCGCCGGAAGGGGGTCTGCACCATGCTTTGTGCTCTGTTCTGGCTGCCGGAACGGGGGTCTGATGCCTTTGGCTTGTTTCTGTGTGCCTGGAATTGGGAAGTTTAGATGCTTTGGCTTTCTGGAGCGACGTTACCTTGGCTCGTTGCGCAGTAATGGGTGGGTTGGATGCTTTTGGCTCTGTTATCTGGAAGGTTAAACTTGGCCTGTAACGGTGCGATGGGGGGGGGGGGTCTGGAGATTTTGGCTCTGTTTCTGCTGCCGGAACGGGGGTCTTGAACCCCTTGTGCTCTGTTCGGCTGCGGAATGGGGGTACTGGATGCTTTTGGCTCTGTCTGGCCGACGGAATGGGGTCTGAGGTGCTCTGTTAGCGACGGTGGTCTGCCTTGCTTTTGTTCAGGCTGCCGGAATGGGGTGGTTGGTAACGTCCTTTGCTCTGTTCCGGTCGGCCGGAACGGGGGTCGGATGCTTTTGGCTCTGTTCTGCGCACGGGAAGGGTGGTCTGGACCCTGGTTTGTCTCTGTTCTGGCTGTCGGAACGGGGCGGATGCTCTGGACCGTCTGGGCGGTGATTGATGATTTTGTGCTTGTTTCGGCTGCTGGAATGGGGGGTGGATGCTTTTGGCTCTGTTCTGGCTGGCTCCGGAAATGGGGTGTGGATTTTTGGCTGCTTATGGTCTGCCTGAACGAAAGGGGGTACTGGTTGCTTTTGGCCTCTGTTCTGGTCGCGCGCGGACGCTTGGGCGCGGGAACTGGGTTTGGATTTTTGCTCGCTGGGCTGCCGAATGGGGGCCTCCGACCCCGTGCGAGTGTTCTTGGGTGACAGAACCAGGGTAGTTGGGGCTTGACCAAGCACGGAAAGTCATCGCGATGTGTCTGAACACCAATTTGACTAGCAGCGTGAACAGTAGGTGGTTATGCCTCGTTTGGCTGCGGAATGGGGGTCTGGATGCTTTTGGCTCTGTTCTGGCGCCGGAACGGGGTCTTGATGCTTTTGGCTCTGTTCTGCTGCCGGAAGGAACTGGTGGGTATGACCCTTTGTTCTCTTTCCGGCTGCCGGAATCGGGGGTCTGTTGACTGATTGGCCTCTGTTCTGGCGGCCGAACGGGGGTCTGGACTGCATTTTTGGCTCGTCTGGCCGGGGGTCCCTGGCCCTTGCTTCGGCTGCCAGAATGGGGTCTGGATGTGCTCTTTTGGCCCGGGGATTGCCTGCTATGTTTCCCTACCTTCGTTCATTTGAGTTTCTTGGCGTACACCGGTTTGGGTCCAGATGAACCAAGTTTTCCCTTTTTCGGCTCCTTGTTCCTGGCTGAGAATGGGGGATCTGGATGCTTTTGCTCTGTTCGGCTGCCGGAATGCGGGGGTTCTGAAGCCCTTTGGGCTCTGTTCTCGGGGCTGCCGGAATGGGGGTCTGGATGCGTTTGCTGCTGTTCTGGCCCCGGGACATGGGGGTTGACACTGTTTGGCCTCGTGTTCTGGCTGCGGAATGGGCGGGGGGGGTTGGACCCTTGTTTGGCTACTGTTCTGGCGCCGTAGGGGTTGGATGCTTTTGGCTCATTGGCGGACGGGTTCTACCTTGTGCGCCCGAAGCGGGGTCTGGATGGTCTTTTGGCTCTTCTGGCTCGCCGGAAGGCGGCCTTGTGTTCTGGACCCGTGGGGTTGGTGCTCTGGTCTTTCTGGCTGCGGAACGGGTTGGGGTTCTGGTCTGATGCTTTGGCTCGTTCTGGTGCCGAATGCGGGGTCTGGACGCTTTTGGCTCTGTTCGGCTGGCTGGGGTGGTCTCGGATGGTTTGGCTCTGTTTTGGACGGGGTGTCGACTTTGCTCTGTTCATGGCTGCGGAACGGGGGGGTCTGGACCTTTTGGCTCTGTTCTGGTCCGGAATGGGGTGGTTAGATCTTTTGGCTTGTTCGGTTGGCCGGAAGGGGGTTGATGCTTTTGGGCTCGTTCTGGCGCCGTAACTGGGGGTCGATCCATTCTTTGGCCTCTGTTACTGGTCGCCGGAATGGGGGTCTGGATGCTTTTGCTCTGTCTGGGCTGCATGGTTCGATGGTTGCGTTCGCGGAACGTGGGTCTGGACTGCTCCTTTTGGCCGCGGAGGGTTGATAAAACTTGCTAGTTCGGCTGCGGAATGGGGGTCTGGATGCTTTGGCTTGTTTCTGGCGCCGGAAGGTGGGGGTCTGGAGCTGGCTCTGTTCTGGTGCCGCGAATGGGGTTGTGATTGCTTTTGGCTCGTTGTCTGGCTGCGGACTTGGGGGTTGGTGCTTTTGGCTCTATCTGGCACTACGGAACGGGGGTCTGAGACCTGTGGCTCGGTTCCTGTCTGCCGGAATCCGGGGTCTGGATGACTTTTGGCTCTGTTTCTGCTGGCCGCCAGGATATGGGGGGTCTGATGGACCATTTGGCTCTGTTTTGGCTGCCGGAACAGGGGGTGCTGGATGCTTGGGCTCCTGTTATCTGGGTTCGCCGGAACGGGGTTTGATGCTTTTGGCTCTGTCTGGTCGACGGAACTGGGGTTGACCCCTTTGGCTCTTCCTGGCTGCAGGAATTGGGGGTCTGGTGCTTGTGTGATCTGTTCGGCAGGCGAATGGGGTTAGAGCTTGGCCTGTTGGCTGCAAGGTGATCTTTGGCGTTGGGCTGAAGAGGGGCCTTCTGGCTTGTTTGTCTGGCTGCCGGAATGGGGTGGCGGATCTTGTTGCTCTTTCATGGCCTGGCCTGGAACGGGGGTCCTTGAACCCATTTGCTCTTTGTTCATGCTGCCGAAGAGGGTATGGGTTGGTCTTTGGGGACGGGTGGCTGAATTTGCTCTGTTCATGCGCTGCAGATGGGGGTCTGGATGGTTGGCCTTGTTCTGCACCTGGAAACGGGGGTCCTGACCCCTTTGGCTCTGTTACGCTGCCCGGAAATTGGGGTCGGTGGGATTCTTGTGATGCATTGTTCTGGCTGCGCCGATGCGGGGTCTGATGCTTTTGGCTCGGTGTCTGGACCCGGAACGGGGGGTCTGGACCTTGGGCTTGTTCTGGCCTGACAGGAACGGGGTGTGAATCCCTGATGCTTTGCTCTGTCTGGCTGCCGGAATGGGGGTATGATGCTTTTGGCTCGTTGTGCTACGGTTGGCTGCTTGACTTGTGTTCTGAGCCCGAGGGGGTCGTGGAAATCTTTGGCTCTGGTTCTGGCTGCCGGAATGGGGGTTGGATGCTTTTGCCTCGTATGGCGCCGGAAGCGGGGGGCTGGAAGTGCTCTGTGGGCTGCCGATGGGGGGGGTTGGGCTTTTGGCTTGTTTTGGCAGCGGAATGTACGGTGGGTGATCTTTTGGCTCTGTTCTGGCTCTGCCGAACGGGGTCTGGATTCTTCTGGCTTGGTCTGGGCCGCGGAAACTGGGGGTCTGTGTAGAACCTTTTGGCTCTGTTCGGCTCCGGAATGGGGTCTGGATGCTGTTGCCTTTGTTCTGGCTAGCTGCACAGGGGGGATGGGGTCTGGATGCTTTTGGCTCTGTTCTGGCTGACGCGAACGGGGGGGGGGGGGGGTCTGGATGACTTTTGGCTTTGTTCTGGCCGCCGGCACGGGGTCTGGACCCCTTTGGCTCTTTTCCGGCTGACCGGAAGTGGGGCTGGATGCTTTTGGCTCTTGTCTGGCTGCGGAACGGGGGTCTGCATACTCTTTGGCCTGTCGGTTCCGCTGCGAACGGGGTCTGATGCTTTTTGCTCTGTTTGGTCGCCGCCGAACGGGGGATCGGACCCTTTGGCTCTGTTCCCTGCTGCCGGAATGGGGTCTGGATTTGGTCTGTTCTGGTGCCGGAATGGGGGTCCTGTCTTTTTGGCTCTGTTTCTGGGCTGCCGGAAGGGGGGTCCTGGATGCTTTTGGGCTCTGTTCTGGCCTGCCAGGACGGGGTTTGTGCTTAGACTTCTTGGATTTGTTCCGGCTGCCGGAACGTGGGGGTTGGATGCTTTTGGCTCTGTTCTGGCTGCCGGAACTGGGGTCTGGACCTCTTTTGGCTCTTTCTGGCTCGCGGAACCGGGGGGTCTGGATCTTTGCTATGTTTGGTTGCTGCCGGAATGGGGTCTGATTAGTTGGCTTTCTGGTTTGTCTGGCCGCCGGAATGGGGGCTGGTGGACTCTTTGGCTCGGTTTTGGCTGGCGGAATGGGGGGGGTACCTGGATGCGTTTGGCTCGTTCTGGCTGCCGGAACGGAGGGTCTGTGCGGTCTGTTCGGCGCGCGGGGTACGCCCTTTGCTTGCCGGCGGGAATGGGGGGCTGGATCTTTCTGTGGCGGCACCGGAACGGGGGTCTGAAATCCCTTTGGCTCTTGTTCCGGCTGGCCAGAATGGGGTCTGGATGTTTTGGCTCTGTTCGCCAGCTCGGAACGGGGGTCTGACCCCTTGGCTCTGTTCCGCTGCCGGATGGCTGGATTGCAGTTGTCGGTGGGTTCTGTTTTGGCTCTTCTGGGCGGAGGGGTCTGACATGTCGGTCTCTGTTCCGGCTGCCGGGAATGGGGGTGGATGCTTTTGGCTCTGTTCTGGCGGCCTGCCGGAACGGGGGTCGACTGAAACGATGCTCTGTTCCGGCTCCATGGGTCTGTCTTTTGGCTTTCTCGCCGGAACGGGTTACCTTTGGTATGTTCGTGACGATGGGTTGGCTTTGCATGTTAGCCGGCTGCCGGAATGGGGGTCTGAATGCTTTTGTCTCTGTTTTCTGGCTGCCGGAACTGGGGGTTGAATGATTTGGCTCTTTGGCCAACAGGGTTGACTGGCTATTTCGGCCTGCCGAATCGGGGGTCTGGCATGCTTTGGCTCCGGGTTCGGCTGGGGTGACGGGCCGGTCGGATGTTTCTTGGCTACTTCTTTTGCGCCTCCCGTGCACAGGTGGTCTTCTCTTCATGCAAAAAATGGACATCTGGATGCGTTTGGCTTGATGTGGCTGGCAGATGGCAAGACGCGCTGAGCTGTCTGGTTCTGCATTGGAGACATGGACCACACTTGCCTCTGTTCCGGGCATAATGGTGTCTGATGCTGTTGCTTGTTGCGCCGAAATGGGGGTCTGGATGACTTTTGGCTCTGTTCGTTGGCTTGCCCGGAAAGGCGGGTCTGGACTTTTCGGCTTCTAATTGGCCGTCCGGAATACGGGAGGTCTGAAACCCCTTTGGCTCTGTTTCCCCAGCTGCAGGAATGGGGGTCTGGATATTGCTCTTTCGCGATTGCCGGGGGGCGTGAATGTTGGCTTCTGTGACCGAACGTCGCCCGTTGGACGTCGGCGCGGAATGGGGGGTCTGGATGCTGGTGTTCTGGCTGCCTGAATTGAGTCTGATCTGCTGGCTGTTGGTCGCCGAACGGGGGTCGTGTGATTTTGGCTCTGTACTGGTCGCCGGAAACGGGGGTCTGGACCCCTTTGCATTGTTGGCTGCCAGGGTGTTTGGCTGTTCTGGGGCGAGGTTCTTTCCGGTGCGACGACTGGGGTCGTGGATCTTCTTGGGGCTGGTGTCATGCTGCCGGAACGGGGTGTTGGATTGCTTTTGGCTCTTTGCTGTGCGGGGTCTGGACTTGCTCTGGCAGATGGGGTCGGCCTTTGAGTTTCGATGCAGGGTTCTGATGTTTTGGACTCTGTTAGGGCAGGTGGTGTATTTTTAGGCTTGTTCGTGGCGGATTGGTGGGTGTGGATGCTGTTTGGCTAGTGATGGCTGCCGGATTGGGGGGGCTGGATGCTTTTGGCTCTGTTCTGCAGTCTGAGCCCGGAACCGGGTGGGGGGTTCCTGGATGGCTTTTGGGACTCTATTTGGCCGCGAACGGGGTCTAACACCCTTTGGGCTCTTTTCTCCGCCGGAATGGGTGGTCTGTGATGCTTTTGGCTCTGTTGCGGCGGCCGAACGGGGTTTGAAAACCCTTTGGCTCTGTTCGGCTGCCAGAATGGGTGGATGCTTTTGGTGCTCTGTTTCTCGCCACGGAATGGTCTGCCGGGTGTCCGTCCGAAGGTTGGAACTTTTGGCAATGTTTCGTGCTGCCGGAATATGGGGGTCTGGTAAGGCTTTGTCCAATGTTCTGGCTGCCGGATGGGGTCTGATGTTTTGGCTCTGTTCTGGCCTGCCGAACGGAGGGGGACTGAGCCTTTTGGCTCTGTTCCCCGGCTTGGGAGGGGGTCTGAAACGCATTTTGGCTCGGTTCCTGGGCTGCCGTTAAGGGGTGGTTCTTGATGCTTTTGGCTCTGTTCTGCCACGGGGGTCCGCAACCTTGGCATTTCCACTGCGTGGGGTCTGGAAACTTGGCCTTTATGGCGACGATCATGGCCCTGGCTCTGTCGCTGCCGGAACTTGGGGTCTGGATTGCTTTTGGCTATGTTTCCTGGCTGCGGACATGGGGTACCTGGAGCCCCTTTGGCTCCTGTTCGCGCTGCCGGAAACGGGGTCTGGATGCGTTTGCTCGGTTCTGGCCGAAAGGCGGACCCTGGGCATGTCGGGCTGCGACGGGTCTGGATGCCTTTTGGCTCTGTTGCGGCTGCCGGAATCGGGGGTAATGCTTTTCGGCTTGTTCTGGCCGCCAGAATAAGGGGTGCTGATCCTTTGGCTCTGTTCTCGTCTCCGAATGGGGGTCGTGGATGCTTTTGGCTCTGTTCTGGCTGCCGGAACGGGGGGTCCTGGATCCTTTTTGGCTCTGTTCTGGCCGGCTGCCGGAACGGGGGGTTTAGAACCTTTGGCTCTTTTCCGGCTGTCCGGAAGGCGGGTCTTGACTTTGGCGCTGTTTCTGGCTGCCGGAACGGGGGTCTGACTTTGGTTGTTCTAGATTGGGCTGATGATTGCTCTGTTTTCTCGCGCGGAAATTGGGGGGTCTGATGCCTGTTGGCTCTGTTCTGCGCGCCGGAAGGCGTGGTCTTGGCAGGGTTTGGCTAGTGGGGTAATTGCTGCTTTGGTTTCTGGCGCGCGAACGGGGGTCTGCCCCTTTGGCTCTTTTGGCGCGGACTGGTTGACTTTGGTTCGGAATGGGGGTTATGATGCTTTTGGCTCTGTTCTGGCTGCCGGAAATGGGGGTCGTGACTTTTGGCCTGTTCTGGCGCCAAGGAACGGGGGTCGTGGATGCTTGGTTGGTCTCCCTGAGGTTGCCATTCTGTCCGCTCCGGAACTGGGGTCTGGAGCTTTTTTGGAATTGTTCTGGCTGCGGAACTGGTGTGTTCTGGACTCCCTTTGGCTTGTTCTGGCTGCCGGACGGGGGTCTGGATGCTTTTGGCTCTGTTCTGGCCTGCCAGACGAAAGGGGGAACCGGGTCTGTTCGAGTGATGGGGTTGGCTTTTGGCTCGTGTTCTGATCTGCCGTAAGGGGTTCTGGACTGCTTTTGGCTCTGTTCTGGCTGCCGGAACTCGGATGAGAACCCTTATGCTTTGTGCTCTGTTCCTGGCTTGCCGGAAGGGGGTCGGTGCTTTTGGCTTGTTCTGGCCGCCGGAATCAGGGGCTGGACCCCTTTGGCTCTTTTCCTGGCTGCCGGGAATGGGAGGTCTGGATGCTTTTGTCGATCTGTTACTGGCGCCGGAACGGGGGTCTGAACCCCCTTTGGCTCTTTCCGCTGCCGAAACTGGGGGTCTGGATGCTTTTGGGGCTCTGTTCTGGCGCACGGAACGGGGTCTGAACCCTTTGGTCGCCTGTCCGGATGGCTGGATCTTTGACAGCTGGCTGCGAATGGGGTCTGATGCTTGGGCTGTTCTAGCCGCCGGAAACGGGGGTCTAAAACCCCTTTGCCTTTTCCGGCTGCCGGAAATGGGGTCTGGATGATTTGTGGCAATGTTCTGCTGGGCGAAGGGGGGTTTGGTATGAATGCTCTTTGGCTTCTGTTCGCTGCCGACAGGGGGTTTTCTGGAGGTTTTTGCTTTGTTTCTCGCCACCGGACGGGGGGTCTGAACCCCATTTGGCTCTGTTCGGCTGCCGTGAATGGGGGTTCTGGAATGCTTTTGGCTCTGTTCTGGCCGCCGGAAAGGGTGTGGTCTGAAAATCTTTGGTCTGCCTGTTCCGCTGGCCGGAGGGGGGGGGGGGGGTCTGGTAATTTTTGGCCTTACTGTTACTGGCCTCAGGATTGGGGGCACCTCTGAACCCCTTTGGCTCTCTTTTTTCGCGTCTGCCGTGGGGAGTCTGGAGGTCTGGATGCTTTTGGCTTGTTTGCTCAGAAGGGGATGTCTGGCTTTCTGGCTCCTAGAACGGGGGTCTGATGGCTTTTGCTCTTGTTATGGCCGCGGACGGTGGTCTGAACACCTTTGGTCTGCTTTTCCGGTGCCGGAATGGTGGGGTCTGGATGCTTGTGCTCTTTTCTGGCCGCCGGAATGGGGGCTGATGGGGGGTGATGTTCTCCTAGGGGTCTGGACCACTTGGCTCGTTCACGGCTGCGGAAAGGGGGTCTGGACCCTTTGGCTCTGTTCGCCGCCGGAATGGGGGTGTGGAGGTTTGGATCTTTGGCTATCTTGTTCTGAGCGGCCGGAAACGGGGGGTCTGGATGACGTTTGGCTCTGTTCTGGCCGACGGAAGGGAGGGTCTGAACCCTTTTTGTCTGTTTCCGCTGCCGGAATGGGGGTCTGGATGCGTTTGCTAGTGCCGTGTGGTCTGTGGTTGCTGTGGCTGCGGTGAAAGATGGACGTGGCTCCGCCGAATGGGTTGTGTGCTGGGCTTTGGGTGCGGACGGGGGTCTGATGCTTTTGGCCTCTTTTTCTGGTCGCCGGAACGGGTCTGGACCCCTTGGCTCTGTTCGTGCTGCTCGGAAGGGGTCTGGATGCTTTTGGCTCTGTTCTGGCTGCCGAACTGGTGGATCTGGATGCCTTTGGCTCTGTTCTGTTGGTCGCCGGGAAGGAGGGGGTCTGATGCTTTTGGCTTCTGTTTTGCTGGCGCCGGACGGGGGGTTTTCTTGCTGGACCCATTTGGCTCTGTTTCTGGCTGCCAGGTAGCGGGGGTTGAGCTTTGGTGATTTGCTCTGTTCTGGGTGCCGGAACTGGGCGGTTAGTGCTTTTGGTCTGTTCCGGCTGCGGACATGGGGGTTGGATGCTTTTGGCTACTGTCTGGCGCCGAAGTGACCAGATATGCTGCGCGGAACGGGGGTGGATGATGTTTGGCTCTGTTTCTGTGCGCCGGAACGGGGTCGAGATGCTTTGGCTCTTTTCTGGATCGCCGGAACGGTGGGGTCTGAACCCCTTTGGCTCTGTGTTCGGCTGCCGGGAATGGGGGTATGGATGCTTTTGGTCTTTTTGGCTGTCTGGACGGTGCCGGTGGGGTTTGACGCTTTTTGGCCTCTGTTCTGGCCTGCCGGAATGGGGTTTTTGGTGTGTGGTATGGCTTTTGGCTCGGTTCTGGGCGGCGGAATGGGGTCTGGATCTTGGCCTCTGTTCTGGCTGCCGGAACGGGGTGCTGGATGCTTTTGGCTCTGTTTTGGCCGCCGAACGGGGTCTGAACCCTCTTGACGCGCCGAATCTGCTCTTTTGGCCTGTGCAAGCCGGAATGGGGGTCTGGATGGTTTTTGGGCTCTGTTCTGGCGGCGGAACGGGGGTCGACCCGCTCGTTCCGGCTCCGAATGGTTTCAATGCTGGCTGTTCGCAGCGAATGGGGTCGGGCATGTGTTTGGCTCTGTTCTCTGCTACCGGAACGGGGGTCTGGAACCCTTGGCTCTGTTCCGGCTTGCCGCAATGGGGTTGTGGAGTGTTTGGCATGTTATGCTGGCTGCGAATGGGGTGGCTGATGCTTTGGCTCTGTTCTTGAGCTGCCCGGAAGGGGTCTGGATGTTTGGCTCTGTTTTCTGGGCCACGGATACGGGGTTGGCAACCTTGGCTCTGTTGCCGGCTGCCGAACGGGGTCGGGAGAAACCCTTTGGCTCTGTTATCTGGGCACATGCGGAAACGTGGGGTCTGAACCCTTTGCTCTGTTCAGCTCCGCCGGAAAAATGGGGGGTGGTCTGGATCTTTTGGCTCTGTTTCTGGCTCCGGACGGAGGGGCTTGGTCTCTGCTGCTGAACGTGGGAGCTCTGGACCCATTTGGCTCTGTTGTCTGGGAAAAATACTGGCTGGATGGGGTCTGGATGCTTTTGGCTCGTTCCTGGCTGCCGGAATGGGGTCTATTGCCGTGTGTCGGGTCGACGGGTCTGTCTTTGGCCTCTGTTCCCCTCGTCCCGGAAGGGGGTCTGGATGCTTTGGCTCTGTTCTGAACGCACGGGGGGTCCTGACCACTTTGGGTCTTGTCGGCCCGTGTGTGAGCGTGCTCGTTCTGCATGCCGGAACGGGGGGGTCTGGACTTTTCGCTCTGTTCTGGGTGCCGGAATGGGGGTCTAGATGCTTTTTTGGCTCTGTTTCTGGCCCCGGAATGGGGAGGTGTGGATGGCTTTTTGGCTCGTTCTGGTCCCGGAAAAAAAACAGGGGGGTCGACCTTTTGGCTCGTTCCGTGGCTCCGAAGGTGGTTCTGGGATTGCTTTTGGCTCTCTGTTCTGGCCCGCCGGAACGGGGGTCCTGGAACCCCTTTGGCTCTTTTGCGGCGGGATGGGGGTCCTGGATGCTTTTGGCTCTGTTCTTGCGGCGCCCCCCCCCCCCCTCGGAACGGGGGTCTTGAAACCTTTGGCTCTGTTATGCCGGCTGCAGAATGGGGTCTGGACCCTTGCTTTGGCTCTGTATTCTGCGCCCGGAACAGAGGTCTGGACCCCGTTGGGCTCTTTCTCGCCTTGCCGGAAGGGGGTTCTGGATGGTCTTGGCAATGTTTCTGTCGCTGCCGGAAAGGGGTCTGGACATCTTTTGGCTCTGTTCTGGACGCACGGAAACGGGGGTATGGCCGAACCCCTTTTGGCTCGTTTCGGCTGCACGGAAAGGGGTCTGGATGCTTTTGGCTCTGTTCTGGCGCTGGAACGGGTATGGACCGTTTGGGCTCCTTTTCGGCCAAAGTCTGGAAAGAACAAAATTTTTCCCGGGCATCTTTTCGCTCCCGGGAACGGGGTCTGAACCCCTTGGCTCTGTTTCCCGCTGCCGTAATTGGACTAGATGGACGTATGTCTTCATACAACCTCCAATACTATGTTATTATGTAACTGTTATACAGACATTATGGGTAGGGTATAAAGATTGGACTAGATGGACGTATGCCTTTATACAACCTCCAATTCTATGGTACTATGTAACTGTTATACAGACATTATGGGTAGGGTATAAAGGTTGCTTTTATCCGCCGGAGTCCTAGGGCCTTGTATAATGATGCGTGGTATTCACGGCCCACTTGGACTCGTTGTTTCCTTGCATACTATCACCTCCAATACTATTTCACTACTTGTAACTGTTTATCAACGAAATTTCATTGCGGAGGTTTAATAGGTGGTACTAGCATGACGTTTTTTTAGTGCTCTTTGAGACAGTATGCGTCTCAATACCTATGTACTACTGTAAACGTGTTATACCAGACTTATTGATGGGTCGGGTATAAAGGGTTTGTGGACTGGATGGACGATGTCTGTATTATTATTATCACACCGGCACACAACTATTCCCTTATTGTTGTTATATGTTCACACTGTCTTATTTTCTTTTACATGACTTTGTGAAGGTGTTGTATCATTCACATCCTTATTTTGGCGGTTCAGGTATCATTTCTGTTTTAATTTCTCATTACCGATTTCTCCAACTCGAGACGTCTCGTTTAAATCGCCTGCTAGTTTCTTGAACAAGTTGTCTTCGGCCTAGTCACTCCTTTTTCTTTCCCCCCTTCGACCTGTGGCACCTTTCTCAGAGTTCACGCAATGATCTCTTTGTATCAATGAATCTTGGTCCCCCCTGTGCATATTTACTGTTACCACTCGGAGAATCCCAATTAACGAATTTCATCCACAAGTACAACGTTCCTTTGTTTCGGTGGTCTGTCTGCGTTTTAATTGGGTGTCACTTTATACAACCTCCACTTACTATGTACTATGTAACTGTTATACAGACATTATGGGTTAGGGTATAAAGGTTGGAATAGATGGACGTATGTCTTGATTACAACAGCCAATATGACTTGTTGTTTTTTTTTTTACTGTGTTCAACTTGTTGTTTTTTTGTTTTTTTTTTTTCTATTTACAGACATTTATGGGTAGGGTGGTATGTAAAGGTCTGTGGACTAATGGAAAGTTTTTTATTGATGTCTTTATACAACCTCCAATACTATGTTATTATGTAACTGTTATACAGACATTATGGGTAGGGTATAAAGATTGGACTAGGTGGACGTATGTCTTTATACAACCTCCAATACTATGTTACTATGTAACTGTTATACAGACATTATGGGTAGGGTATAAAGTTTGGACTAGATGGACGTATGTCTTTATACAACCTCCAATACTATGTTACTATGTAACTGTTATACAGACATTATGGGTAGGGTATAAAGGTTGGACTAGATGGATGTAGTGATACAGGTGACCAGGTGCCATATTAAATCTATGATAATGTGATAGTAGATTTACGATCCCCATAGAATATCATTGGGATAATTTACTCCCACCTGGTTTTCCAGACGTACATTTACAGCACATTATCCACTCACATTTGTTAATAGGGCCCCTGGTTTCTACTGGACAATGGGCCCCTCTCTGTAATATTTTTCCTTGGCATCCTAGGCATGTGAGTTGCCCCCTTTTGGACTTAGACCTCTCTGACAATGTGCGGGGGGATTACAACTGATTACAAGGGCGAGAGAACCTGTTAAAATCAGGGAGACCCCCCACACACACTCACATTAGAGCAATGAGCGTTTGACATAAACATCTCTCTGGTTACACAGAGGTAAATTTGCAGCTATTTTATGGGCCTGTGTCAGGCTCTGTGCAGCTGTCACCCCGACACCCGGGCCTGTCACTCACAGTGTCACTGGCCACACCCCCTGCCTCTCTCCTTCTTGCTGTCTCCCACCAGCTGTCCGACACTTGAGCTTGGCCATAGACAGATCCTGTTCTCTTCAAGACAAATTTAACCTGTAGAATGTGCCACTCGCTGGGAAAAGAGAAGGTCAGAGGGATGCACGTTTACCCCTTGATCCAGCTCTGTGTGTCCATATTGGAACATATGTTTATGTACTTGTGCGTGTGAACATACATGTGTGTGTGTGGACATATTCTCCCTGTGTGTACTTACAAATGATATAACGGCAGCCAGGAGCAGAATTCGAACCAGTAGATCTTCAAACTGTTCTACCACCAGTTCCCATAGGGACTTCCCTAAGTTGAGGAAAGACACATGATTACTATGATGTCACATAGAGAGATCCAGCCTATGATGTCATAACTTACATATCATAATACTATTAATGATTACTGGGTAGCGCCATTTTGTAATAATGGCTTCCTGGTCTTCAGAGAAATAATCCCCCCCCCCACCCCTGTGAAATTCCCCTTATGTAAAATGTCAAGGACAATTGTTTCCTTGTGTTGGACAAGCACAGTGTGGTTTCTACATCAAACATCCACATTAAACGTGTAAATCGTTCTACTCACCCTCCTCAGCAGGGAGTTCTGGGCCATGAAAGAAGGAAACACAGAGGGGAAAGAAAAGGAAAACAAGAAATTAATATCTGTGCAAAGCATGTTCAATCAGACCCAACAAGTAGATGAGTACAGTTACTTTAGGGACAGGATAAACAATAGCTATAGTTATTAGAGAGTACAGTAATATAGAGACAGGGGGATAACAATTGTTATATGTTAATATAGAGTACAGTAATATAGAACAGGGGATAACAATAGTATATAGTTAATATAGGTACAGTAATATAGAGACAGGGGGGATAACACTAGTTATATGTTAATATAGAGTGACAGTAATATAGAGACAGGGGGGGATAACAATAGTTATTATAGTTAATATAGAGTACAGTAATATAGAGACAGGCGGATAACAATAGTTTAGTATAGTTAATATAGAGTTACCAGTTAATATAGAGACAGGGGTGATAACAATAGTTAGAGTAGTTATATAGAGTACAGGTTAATAAGAGACAGGGGGATAACAATAGTTATATAGTTAATATAGAGTACAGAATATAGAGGACAGGGGGATAACAATAGTTATAAGTTAATATAGAGTACAGTAATATAGAGGACAGGGGGATAACAATAGTTATTATAGTAATATAGAGACAGTAATATAGAGACAGGGGGATAACAATATTATATAGTTAATATAGAGTTACAGTAATATAGAGACGGATAACAATAGTTATATAGTTAATATAAGAGTACAGTAATATAGCGACAGGGGGATAACATAGGTATATAGTTAATTAGAGTACAGTAATTAGAGAAGGTGATAACAATAGTTAGTATGTTAATATAGAGTACAGTAAAGATAGGAGGACAGGGGGAGAACCAATCGTTATATAGTAATTAGAGTACATAATATAGAGACAGGGATAAAAATAGTTATATCGTTAAGAAGAGTACAGTAATATAGAGACAGGGGGATAACATAGTTATATAGTAAATATAGAGTACAGTAATATAGAGACAGGGGGATAACAATAGTTATAAGTTAATATAGAGTACAGTAATAGAGAGACAGGGGGATGATAACAATAGTTATAGAGTTAATATAGAGTACAGTAATATAGCGACAGGGGGGATAAACATAGTTATATATTATATAGAGATCTACTATAGAGACAGGGGGATTACAATAGTTATATAGGTAATATAGAGTGACAGTAATATAGAGGACAGGGGGATAACAATAGTTATAGAGTTATATAGAGTACAGTAATATTAGAGACAGGGGGTAACAATAGTTATATAGTTAAGATAGAGTACAGTAATATACGAGACAGGGGGATAACAATAGTGTATATAGTTAATATAGAGGAAAGTAATATAGAGGACAGGTAACAATAGTTATATAGTTTAATATAGAGTACAGAATATAGAGGACAGGAGGGATAACAATAGTTTATATAGTTAATATAGAGTACAGTCATATAGAGACAGTGTGGGGGGATCACAATAGTTATATAGTTAATATAGAGTACAGTGAATATAGAGACAGGGGGATACAATAGGTATATAGTTAAATAATTGTATAGAGTACAGTAAGTAATATCGAGACAGGGGGATACAAATAGGTATAAGTTCATTATCTAGAGTACAGTATTAGAGACAGCCGGGATGATAACAATAGTTAGTTCTATAGTTAATATAGAGTACAGAATAGAGAGACAGGGTAACAATAGTATATAGTTAATTATAGAGTACAGTAAAATAGAGACACGGGGGATAACAATAGTTATTGATATAGTTAGAATATAGAGAGGTACAGTAATATAGGAGACAGGGGATAAACATAGTTATATAGTTACTATAGAGAAAGTAATCAGAGACAGGGGGATAACAATAGTATATAGTTAATACTAGAGTACAGGTAATATTAGAGACAGGGGGATAACAATAGTTATATAGTAAATAGATACAGTAATTATAGAGACAGGGGGATAACACATAGTTATATAGTTAATATAGAGTACAGTAATTATAGAGACAGGGGGATAACAATAGTTATATAGTAAGATAGAGTACAGTAGTAATATAGAGACAGGGGGGATAACAATAGTTATAAGTTTAATAAGAGTACCAGGAATATAGAGGACAGGGGATAACAATAGTATATAGTTAATATTAGAGCTACAGTAATATAGAGACAGGGGGGATAACATAGTTAATAGTTAAATAGAGTACAGAATATAGAGACAGGGGGAAACCTAGTTATATAGTTAATATAGAGTACAGTAATATAGAGACAGGGGAATTAACAATAGTTATATAAGTTATATAGAGTAACAGTAATATAAAGAACAGGGGAGAACAATATTATATAGTTAATATAGAGTACAGTAATATAGAGACAGGGGGATAACAATAGTATATAGTTAAATAGAGTACAGTATCTAGAGACAGGGGAGAGATACCATAGTTATATAGTTAATATAGAGTACAGTAATATAGAGACAGGGGCTAAACAATAGTTATATAGTTAATATAGAGTACAGTTAATATAAGACAAGGAGATAACAATAGTTTTATAGAGTTAATATAGAGTACAGTAATATAGAGACAGGGGGATAACATAGGTTATAGTTAATATTAGAGTACAGTTTAATATAGAGACAGGGGATAACAATAGTTTAGATAGGTTAATATAGAGTACGTAATATGAGTGACAAGGGTTTACCATAGTTCTATAGAGTTATATAGAGTACAGTAATATAGAGACAGGGGGATAACACTAGTTATATATTAATGAAGAGACAGTAATATAGAGGAAGGAGGATAAACAATAGTTATATAGTAATATAGAGTACATTAATATAGAGACCAGGGGGATAACAATAGTTTATATAGTTTTTAATTATAGAGGTACAGTAATATAGAGACAGGGGGATAACAATAGTTATATAGTTAGATAGAGTACAGTACTAGAGACAGGGGGGGATAACAATAGTAGTAGTAATATAGATACAGAATATAGAGGACAGGAAACAAAGTATATGTATATAGAGTACAGTCAATAGAGCAGGTGCATAACCAATAGTTATATAGTAATATAGAGGACAGTAAAGATAGAGACAGGGGGATAACAATGAGTTATATAGTTAATATAGAGTACAGAATATAGAGACAGGGGGAAAACAATAGTTATATAGTTAATATAGAGACAGATATGAGACAGGGGGGGGGGATACACCTAGTATATAGTAATTATAGAGTACAGTAATATAGAGACAGGCGAAAACAATAGTTATATAGTAATATAGAGTACAGTAAGTAATATAGCGACAGGGGATAACAATATTATATAGTTTAATAAGTACATTAAGAGAGAGACCAGGGGTGATAACAATAGTTATTATAGTTAATGATAGGTAACCAGTAATAAGCAGACAGTGGATACACATTAGTTATAGTAGTTAATATTAGAGTACAGAATATAGAGACAGGTGGATAACATAGTTATATAGTAATATCGAGTACAGTAATATTAGAGACAGGGGGATAACAATAGTTAAGTTAATGAGAGTACAGTAAGCTAGAGACAGGATAAACAATAGTGTAATAGTTAATATAGAGTACGTAATATAGAGACAGGGGGGATAACAATAGTTATATAGTTAATATTATGAGTACAGTAAGATAGAGACAGGGGGGGATAACAATAGATATAGGTAATTATAGAGTACAGTAAGTAATATAGAGACGGGGGATAAACAATAAGTATATAGTTAATATAGAGGTACAGTAATAGAGAGACAGGGGATGATAACAATAGTTAGATAGTTAATATAGAGCACAGTAATCTAGCGACAGGGGGATAACAATTAGTATATAGTTAATATAGAGTACAGTAATATAGAGACAGGGGGATAACAATGGTATATGTTACTATAGAGTACAGTAATATAGAGACCAGGGGGAAAACAATATGTTTATATAGTTAATTATAGAGTACAGTAATATAGGGACAGGATGAAACCAGTATATGGTACTATAGATACAGGTAATATAGAGGACAGGGGGAAACAATAGTTATATAGTTAAATATAGAGTACCAGTAATATAGGAGAACAGGGGATAACAATAGTTATAGTTAATATAGAGTACAGTAATATAGAGACAGGGGGATAAACAATAGTTATATAGTTAATAGAGTAACAGGATATAGAGACAGGGGGATAAAATAGTTATATATTTAATAAGAGTACAGTTAATATAGAGACAGGGGGATAACAATAGTTAATAGTTAATATAGAGTACAGTAATATAGAGACAGGGGGAAACAATAGTTATATAGTTAATATAGAGTACGTAATATAGAGACAGGGGAGATAACAATAGTTATATAGCCCTTACTATAGAGACAGTAATATAGAGACCTGGGGGGATAACAATACCTCAGGTATAATAGTTACCCCTATCGAGTACAGTATATAGAGACAGGGGGATGAACATAGTTATATAGTTAATATAGAGTTACCAGTAATATAGAGGACAGGGGGAAACAATAGTATATAAGTTATATAGAGTACAGTATAAGAGACGGGGATAAACATAGTATATAGTTAATATAGAGCTACAGTAATATAGCGACAGGATAACAATAGTATTATCGTTAATATAGAGTACGTAAGATAGAGACAGGGGGATAAACAATAGTTATAGTTAATATAGAGTACAGTTACTATAGAGAACAGGGGATGATTAACAATGTTATATAGTTAATTATAGAGAAACAGTACATATAGAGAACAGGGGATAACAATAGTTATATAGTTTAATATAGAGTAAGTAATATAGAGACCCGGGGAGGGATAACAATAGTTATATAGTTATATGAGTACAGTAATTTAGAGACAGGGGGATAACAAAGTATATAGTTAATATTAGAGACAGTATATAGAGACAGGGGATAACAATAGTTATATAGTTAATAGAGAGTACAGAATAGAGTGGACGGGGGATAACAATAGTATATAAGTAAATAGGAGTACAGTAATATAGAGGGACAGGGGGGGATAACAATAGTTCATAGTTAATATAGAGTACAGTATATAGAGACAGGGGGATAACAATAGTTATATAGTTTAAATATAGAGTACGTAATATAGAGGAGCAGGGGGGATAAACAATAGTATATAGTGATATAGAGTACAGTAATATAGAAGGACAGGGGGATCACAATAGTTATATAGTTAATATAGAGACAGGAATATAGAGACAGGGGTGAATAACAATAGTTATATAGTTAATATAGAGTACAGTATATAATATAGAGACAGGGGGGATAACAATAGTTATATAGTTAATTATGGTACAGTAATATAGAAGGAGGGGATACAAATAGTTTATATTAATAAGGATAAGAGAAGTAAATAGAGACAGGGGGATAACAATGTTATATAGTTTAATATAGAGCTACAGTAAATATAGAGATCAGGGGGTGATAACAATAGGTATATAGTTAATATAGAGTACGTACTATAGAGACAGGGGGGGATAAACAATATTCTATAGTTAATTGAGGACAGTAAATGAGACAGGATAACCATAGTTCTTAGTTAATAGAGAGACAGTATACTATAGAGACAGGGGGATAAACAACTAGTTATAAGTTTAATTATAGAGTACAGTAATAAGAGAAAGGGGGCTAAACATAGTTATATAGTTAATATGAGTACAGTGAATATAGAGAACAGGGGGATAAAAATAGTTATATAGTTAATATAGAGTACTACAGTATATTAGAGTGACAGGAGGATAAAATAGTTATATAGTTAATATAGAGTACAGTAATATAGAGGGACAGGGGACGATAACATAGTTATATAGTTAATATAGAGTACAGTAAATATAGAGACAGGAGGATAACAATAGTTATATAGATAATAGTAGAGTACAGTAAATATAGAGACAGGGGGATACAATAGTTATATAGTTAATATAGGTACAGTAATAAGAGACAGGAGGATAACAATAGTTATATAGTTAATATAGAGTACAGTAATATAGGAGAAGGGGGATAACAATAGTTATATAGTAGATAGAGGACAGTAATATCAGAGCAGGGGAATAACAATAGTTATAGAGTTATATAGAGTACAGTAATATAGAGACAGGGGGGAGTAACAATGTGATATTAGTTAAGATAGAGTACAGTAATATAGAGACAGGATAACAATAGTTATATCGTTAATATAGAGTACAGTCATATAGAGACAGGGGGATAAACAATAGTTAGTATAGTTCATATAGAGTACTAGTAATATCGAGACAGGGGGATAAACAATAGGATATAGTTAATATAGGAGTACAGTAATATAGAGACGGGGGGGGGGATAACAATAGTTATATAGTCTAATATAGCGTACAGTAATATAGGACAGGGGGATAACAATAGTTATATAGTTAATTATTAGAGTACAGTAAGATAGAGACAGGGGGGAGTAAATAACAATATTATATAGTAATATAGAGTACAGAATATAGAGACAGGGGGATAAAAATCGTTATATAGTAATTATAGAGTACATTAATATAGAGCAGGGGGATAACAATAGTATATAGTTAATATAGAGTACAGTAGTAATATAGAGACAGGGGGAAACAACGGTTAAGATAGTTAATATAGCGACGTATATAGAGACAGGGGGATCAACAATAGTTAAAGTAATTATAGAGTACAGAGTATATAGAGACAGGGGATAACAATAGTTATATAGTAAGGTATAGAGTACAGTAATATAGAGACAGGGGGGATACAATAGTGATATAGTGTAATATAGAGTACAGTAATATCGAGACAGGGGGATAAAATAGTTATAAGTTAATATAGAGTACAGTAATATAGAGACAGGGGGTAAACAATAGTTATATAGTTATATAGAGACAGTAATATAGAGACGGGGGGTGATAACAATAGGAATAGTTAATATAGAGTACGTAATATAGAGACAGGGGGATAAACAATAGTTATATAGTTAATATAGAGTTACAGTAATATAGAGACAGGGGGGATAACAATAGTTATATAGTTAATATAGGAGTACAGAATATACGACAGGGGGCTAAACAATAGTTATATAGTTAATATAGCGTACAGTAATATAGAGGACAGGGGTAACAAGAGTATATAGGTAATATAGCGTACGTAATATAGGAGAAGGGACAGGGGAGGGAACCAACAATAGTTATATAGTGAATAGAGTACAGTAGTAAGTAATATAGAGACAGGGGGATAACAATAGTTATATAGTTAATATAGAGTACAGTAATCTAGAGGACAGGGGGATAAACAATAGTATTATAGTTAATATAGAGCTACAGAATATAGAGACAGGGGGCTAACAAAGTTCTATAGCTTAATATAGAGTACAGTAATATAGAGACAGGTGGGCGGGATAACAATAGTTCATAGTAATATAGAGGACAGTAATATAGAGAAGGGGGATAACAATAGTTATATAGTTATATAGAGTACAGTAATATAGAGACAGGGGGAACAATAGTTAAGAGTTAATATGTAGAGTACAGTAATATAGAGACAGGGGATAACAATAGTTATAAGTTAATATGCGTAAGTCATAAGAGACAGGGGGCGGAGAAACACTAGTTATATAGTTAGTTATAGAGTACAGTAATATAGAGAGACCAGGGATAACAATTAGTGATATCGTTTTAATTTATTATAGAGTACCGTAATAAGAGACAGGGGGGGATAACAATAGTTATATAGTTAAATGAGTACAGTAATTTATAGGAGAGGAGACAGGGGGATAACAATATGTTATATGAGTTGAAAACATAAAAATAGTGGGGGCTGGCAAAACAGTAAACAAAAGTAATATAGAGGACAGGGGGGATGCCATTTTTTTGGTTTCAATATAGAGTACAGTAATATAGAGACAGGGGGATAACAATAGTATATAGTTATATTAGGTACAGTAATATAGAGACAGGGGGATAACAATAGTTAATAGTTACTATAGAGTACGTAAATATAGAACAGGGATAACCATAGTGATATCGTTAATATAGGAGTACAGAATATAGAGACAGGGGTAACAATAGTTATATAGTTACTCTAGAGCCAGTAATATAGGACAGGGGGAGAACAATAGTTCTATAGTTGAAATAGAGTACAGTAATATAGAGACAGGGGAGAAGAAACAATAGTTATATAGATTAATATAGAGTACAGTAAATAGAGACAGGGGGGATAAACAATAGTTATATAGTTAATATAGAGTACAGTGTATAGAGACAGGGGGGATAAGTGGAGAGGGGAGAGAGCGCAGTACAGGAAAATGAGAGACTGAAGGGTTTAAAAGATAGAGGGCGTATAGGGGGGGGACAAGGAATGGTAGACAGGGGAGACAGACAAGGCCTGGTGTAGAAGAGATTACACAGAGAGAGCAATGTGAGTGTATGTGTAAGAGAAGGACCCAGTGTCTGGATTGGTATTGTGCTCGCTCTGAAATCTAAATCTTGGTTGAGAAATCCTGCTATGTGACTCTGGTCACCTCCTGGGAGATAAAAGGATGGGATGGCAGTCAGTGCATTTGATGGGGGCCGCAGAGTCAAACCTTTCTCTCTGTGAAGTTTTTATGTACTCCATTGTTAATTCTGCATGATTATACAAAATATGGCATCACAACAAATATGGACCACAATATATGGCCCACACAATATAGGGCACACAATATATGGCCACACAAATATGGCCACACAAAATATGGCCACACAATATATGGCACACAATATATGGCCACACAAATATGGAACACACAAAATAGGCACACAATATGGCCACACAAGTATAGGGCACACAATATATGGCCACACAAATATGGCCACACAAATATGGCCCACAATATATGGCACAAATTATGGAACACAAATATGCACACACAAAATATGGCCACACAATATAGGGCACACAATATATGGCCACACAATATATGGCACACAATATATGGCACATCACAATATATGGCATACACAATGTATTTTGAGGCACAGAATGTTACGTAACATTTATTTTGACAAATGCAAATATGTGAACAGATTGTACAATAATGCTAACACAGGCTCATAGGTCATAACTAGTGTTAAAATCCCCTTTTACACACAATTAAGTTTTGTCACGTACAACACTCTAACGAGCACAAAAATATTACTGTAACACAGAACGCTAACAAAAAAACAGTATAAAAAGTATAGGCAATTTGAATTGTTCAAACCAATTGATACAAAAATTGCTAAGCACATTAACATCCGTTTTCATGTACCAGGCTATAATAGATATCTTAGACCGTTTGGAAACAATAACAGGGATATCAATAAAAGTTCTTAAAATGGGGCTAATTTTGCCCCAACCAATCAGATCTTATTTACATTTGAAAGCTAACATCTGATTGGTTGGGGCAAAATAGCCCCATTTTAAACGATAAGAACTTTTATTGAATAACCCTGAAAGTTTTCACAGACCCAAATTCTATCCACTGTGGAACAATAAACTCTGGTTCATCCACATAAAATAGTTGTCTAAGCACAAAATGCATTTTGTCTTTTCAAATGCACAAGGAATATTGGTACCAGAAGCATGGAAAGGCGTACAGGTGAAACAAAACATTCTGTGCACAGAACATTTTTGTCATGCTCACCATACATTTTTGTCATGCTCAGAATGTCCCATTCTTATCCACAGGTTGCAGATCCCATTCACAGAATGGTGTATTTCTGTCCCTGGGACATTATTATAATTCACCGAATGTTTTATTCTCATGCACAGAATGAACAGAATATCCCAGCCATTCCCAGAATGCTGTAGTCCTGTGTGCAGTTTATTTACATGATTGTCACATTGTCATACACACAGTACAGTACCAGGGATCTCCCGGCCCCAGAGCCCATTAGGGTCCCACATTGGGTTGTAGCCGCTCTCTTTCTATTTACAGGTCCCTGGGGAACATGTGGGACTGTTTAAATGTCACATTCCTGTAGGGAAAGCACAAATGATCCTGTCCTGTAGGACAAGAACAGCTCTAAGCTGGAGGGTCAGCACTTTGCACACATGGCCCTTCACGTGGGGTAATTCTATACATGGAGGTACCGAAATTAACCACACAAATTCCTAGGGTCCTTGCAACTCAGAGAGAAAACTGGTTTAAGGTCTGATGATGGGAATGATTCGTGTCCTTAAACCGCCATGTCCCCGTGGCCCTTCCTCAGGGAGCAGCTATAATTACTGGGCGGTAAGCACTGCCCCTGCCGCAGGCAATCTCAGTACTACCAGCTGGAATCAGAGAAAGGACAGGTCTACAGACTGATACACAGATGACAGGGACAGAAACAGAAAGACAGATATACAAGCAATAAACAAGTGAGAGATAGGTAGATAGACAGACAGACAGATAGATAGATAGACAGATAGATACGAAGACAGAGAGAATCGAAGACAGGGACAGACAGACAGACAGACCGGCAGACGACAGATGACGGAGCGGACGGACGGACAGACAGACAGACAACAGACAGACAGGGACAAGACGGAACAGCAGACAGACAGACAGACAGACAGCAGATAGATAGATAGATAGATAGATAGATAGAGAGATAGATAGATTGATAGAAAAAATGATAGACTAGATATAGAGATCGATAGATAGATGATACCTAGAGTAAGAGATCGATAGATAGATAGATTAGATGATAGATAGTAGATAGACAGACAGGACAGACAGACAGACAGACAGACAGGAAACAGATAGATAGATAGATGAGATAGATAGATATAGAGTAAGAGATAGATAGGAGATAGATAGATAAGAGATAGATAGATAGATCGATAGAAGATTAGATAGATACCTCTAAAGTAAGAGATAGAGTAGAAGATAGATAGATAGATAGATAGATAGATAGATAGCTAGATAGATACTAGAGTAAGAGATATAGAGAGATAGATAGATAGATAGATAGATAGATTAGATAGATAGATAGATAGATAGATAGATGGATGGAGGGCTGGCATGGATGGATGGCTGGCTGGATGGGGATGGCCTGGATGGACTAAGATAGATAGAAGATAGATAGATAGATAGATAGATAGATTAGAATATAGAAGATAGATGACGATAGAGATAGATAGATAGATGGAAAATAGACAAATGTAGATAGATAGATAGTCGGGATAGTAGATAGATAGATAGATAGATAATAGATAGATAGATAGATAGATAGATAGATAGATGATAGATAGATAGATAGATAGATAGACAGATAATAAATAGATAGATGGATGGATAGATGGATAGATAGATAGATAACAAATAGGGATATCTGTTGTATTCAATTAGATCAACTGGACTTGAAATGTAGTACATTTCAAGTCCAGTTGATCTAATTGAATACAACAGATATACCATGACCTGGATGAATGAGAACCTTCACAAGCAACAAATAGGGATTTATAAATATAGATAGGACAGACTAGATAGGTAAATAGGTAGATGTATGGATAGATAGATAATAGGATAGGTAAATAGGTAGATGTATGGATAGATAGATAATAGGATAGGTAAATAGGTACGATGTAGGGATAGATAGAAATAGGATAGGTAAAATAGGTTGATGATAGATAGATAGATAATAGGATAGGTAAATAGGTAGATGTATGGACTAGATAGATAATAGGATTAGGTAAATAGGTAGATTGTTGGATCGATAGCTAATAGGATAGGTAAATAGGTAGATGAGGACTAGATGATATAGGATAGGTAAATAGGTTAGAGTATGGATAGATGATAAATAGGAGAGGTAAATAGGTAGAATGTATGGATAGATAGATAATAGGATAGGTAAATAGGTAGTGTATAGATAGATAGCAATAGGATAGGTAAATAGGTAGCGTAATGGAAGATAGATAATAGGGATAGGTAAATAGGTAGAGGTATGGAGAGATAGATTATAGGATAGGGTAAATAGGTAGATGTATGGATAGATAGATTAATGGATAGGTAAATCGGTAGATGTATGGCTAGATAGATAAATAGGATAGGTGTAAATAGTAGAGATGGAAGATAGAATAATAGGATAGGTAAATAGGTAGATGATGGATAGATTAGAAATAGGATTAGTAAATAGGTAGATGTATGGAGAGATAGTTAATAGGATAGGGTAAATAGGTAGATGTATGGATAGAGAGAAATAGGCTAGGTAAATAGGAGATGTATGGATAGATAGAAAATAGGATAGGTAAATAGGGGTAGATGTATGGATAGATAGATAATAGGATAGGTAAATAGGTAGAAGCTGTATGGAATAGATAGATCATAGGATAGGGTTAAATAGGTAGTAGATGTATGGCTAGCTAGATTAATAGGAGAGGTAAATAGGTTAGATGTAGGATAGATAGATAATAGGATAGGAAAAATAGGTAGATGTAGGATAGATAGAGATAATAGGATAGGTAACTAGGTCGAGTATGGCTAGATAGATAATGGATAGTTAAATAGGTAGATGTATGGATAGATAGATAATAGGATCGGAATAGGTTAATGTATGGATAGATAGATAATATGTAGGTAAATAGGTAGATGTATGATAGATAGTAATAGGATAGGAAATAGGTAGAGGTATGGATAGATAGATAATTAGGATAGGTTAAATAGGTAGATGTATGAGTATAGATAGATAGATATAGGATAGGTAAATGAGGAGATGTATGAATAGATAGACACAGATAAAGGCTAGGTAAAACGTTAGAATGTCTGGATAGATAGATAGATTAAATAGGATGGTGTAAATAGGTGAGTATGGATAGATAGCTAATAGGATAGGTAAATAGGTAGGATGTCTGGATAGATAGATAATAGGATAGGAAATAGGTAGATGTTGGATAGATAGAGAATATGAAGGTAAATAGGTGAGATTGTATGGAAGATAGATAATAGGATGAGGTAAATAGGTAGATGTGATGGATAGACTTCTTTTTGGTCTGATAAGAGGATAGGGTAAATAGCGTAGAGGTATGGATAGAGAGAAATAGGATAGGGGTAATAGGTAGATGTATGCGATAGATAGATAATAGGATAGGTAAATAGGGTGATGTAGGATAGATAGATAATAGGATAGGTAGTAAATTAGTAGATGTATGGATAGATAGTAATTAGGATAGGTAAATAGGGAGAGTAGGATAGATAGCTAATTAGGGCTAGGTAAATAGGTAGGTATGGAGATAGATAATAGGAAGGAAATAGGTAATGTATGGATAGATAGATAGATAATAGGATGGTACAAGGTAGCTGTAGGAGAGAGATAGAGAATAGGATGTTTAAATAGGTTAGATGTATTGATAGATAGATAATAGATAGGTAAATAGGTGAGATGTATGGATAGGTAGATCTAGGATAGGTAAAAGTAGAGTAGGATAGATAGATAATAGTATAGGTAAATGGTAAATAGGTAGATGTATGGATAGAAGATAATAGGATAGGGTAAAGAGGTAGGATGCTATGGATAGATAGATAAGAGGATAGGTAAAATAGGTAGATGTAGAAGATAGATATAGGATAGGTAAATCGTAGATTTATCGATTTAGATAGATAATAGGATAGGTAAAGAGGTAGATGTATGATGGATAGATAGATAATAGGATAGGTACATAGGTAGATGTATGGATAGATTGATAATCGGATAGGTTAATAGGGGTAGATGTATGGTATAGATCGCTAATAGATAGGTAAATAGGTAGATGTAGGATAGATAGATATTAGGATAGGTAAATAGGTAGATGTATGGATAGATAGGATAAGGATAGGTAAATAGGTTAGATGTATTATGGATGTGAAGATAAGGATAGTCAATAGGTATATGTCATGGTTAAAGATAATAGGATAGGTAAAATAGGTGAGATGTATGGATAGATAGAGATAATAGGAGAGGTGGTAAATAGGTAGAGTATGGATAGATAGATAATAGGATAGGTAAATAGGTAGATGATGGATAGATAGATAATAGGATAGGTAAATAGGTAGGATGGATGGATAGAGATAATAGGGAGAGGTAAATAGTATAGAGGTATGGATAGATAGATCATAGGATAGGTATAGGAGATGATATGGATAGATCGATAATAGGATAGGTAAATGGTAGATGTTATGGATAGATAGATAATAGGAGAGGTAAATAGGTAGATGTATGAATAGATAGATAGATAATAGGATAGGTAAATAGGTAGATGTATGGATAGATAGATAATTAGGATAGGTAAATAGGTTAGAGTATGGATAGATAGATAATAGGATAGGTAAATACCGGCCTACAGATGTATGGATAGATAGTTTTAATAGGATAGGTAAATAGTAGATGTTATGGATAGATAGTTAATCGATAGGTAAATAGGTAGATGTATGGATAGATAGATAATAGGATAGGAAATAGGTTAGGATGTATGGATAGTAGATAATAGGCTAGGTAAATAGGTAGATGTATGGATAGATAGATAATAGGATAGGTAAATAGGTAGATGTATGGAATAGATAGATAATAGGATAGTAAAATAGGTAGATGTATGGATAGATAGTTAATAGGATAGGTAAATAGTGTAGATGTATGGATAGATAGTAATAGGATAGGTAAATAAGGTAGATGTAGGATAGATAGATAATAAGGCTAGGGTAAATAGGTAGATGTGAGGATAGAAGATAATAGATAGGTAAATATGGTAGGATGATGGAATAGAAGCTAATAGGATAGGTAAATGGTGATGTAGGGATAGATAGATAATAGGAATAGGGAAAAGGTAGATGTATGGATAGATAGATAAAGAGAGAAGGTAAATAGGTAGATGTATGGATAGATAGATAATAGGATAGGTAACTAGGTAGATGTACGATAGATATGATAATAGGATAGGTAAATAGGTAGATGTATGGCTAATAATATAGGATAGGTAAATAGGTAGATGTAGGATAGATAGAGAATAGGATAGGTAAAATAGTGATGTCTGGCTAGATAGATAATAGGATAGGTAAATAGGTAGATGTATGGATAGATAGTAATAGGGATAGGTAAATAGGTAGATGTATGGAGAAGCATACGAAAGAGGATAGGTAAATAGGGGGTAGATGTATGGAAGCTAGATAATAGGATAGGTAATAGGTAGATGTATAGATAGATCGATTAATAGGATAGGTAATAGGTAGATGATGGATAGATAGATAATTGGAAGGTAAATAGGTTAAGTTATGGATAGATAGCTCCTAGATAGGTAAAATAGGTAGATGTATGGAAATAGTTACTAGATAGTAAATCGGTAGATGTATGATAGCTAGCTAAAGATAGCGTAAATAGGTAGATGTATGGATAGATAGATATAGGATAGGTAAATAGTAGATGTATGGAAGATAGATTAATGGATAGGTAAATAGTTTAGCAGGTCATGGAGAGATAGGATAATAGGCTAGGTAATAGGTAATGTCTGGATAGATAGATTAATAGGATAGGGGAATTAGGTAGATGATGGAGAGATAGAGAATCACGGACTAGGTAAATCGGTAGAGTATGGTAGATAGCTAATAGGATAGGTAAATAGGTAGATGTATGGATTAGATAGAATCATAGGATAGGTAAAATAGGTCGATGTATGGATAGATAGGAATAGGATCGGTAAAATAGGTAGATGTATGGATAGATAAGCTAAAGGATAGGTAAATAGTAGATGTAGGATAGATAGATAATAGGATAGGTAAATAGGTAGATGTAGCGATAGATAGATAATAGCGATAGGTAAATAGGTAGATGTATGGAAGATAGCTAATAGGATAGGTTAAATAGGTGATGTATGGATAGAGAGATAAGGATAGGTAAAAGCGTAGGTATGGATAGATAGATAATAGGTAGGTAAATAGGTGAGATGGTATGAGATAGAAGATATAGGATAGGTAAATAGGTAGATGTTATGGATTAGAATCGATAAGAGGATAGTGAAATAGGTAGATGTATGGATCGATAGATAATAGGATAGGTAAATAGGTAGACGTAGTGTAGGATAGATAGGGATATTAATAGGATAGGTACAATAGGTAGATGTAGGATAGATAGATATAGGATAGGTAAATAGGTAAGTTGGATAGATAGATAATAGGATAGGCAATAGGTAGATTGTATGGATAGATAGCTAATAGGATAGGTAAATAGGATAGATGTTGGATAGAGAGATAATGATAAGGTAAGGTAAATAGGTAGATGTATGGATGATAAGATAGATAATAGAGATAGGTAAATAGGAGAGTATGGATAGATAGTAATAGGATAGGTGGTAAATAGGTAATGTATGGATAGATAGATAATAGGAGAGGTAAATAGGAGATGTATGGATAGATAGTGTCTGCAAGCTCCACCACCATCAGTACACATGTTAATATAGACCCAGTCCACCTTCCCTGTTTCCCGTGTCTACAGCCTCACCATGAGGTAAATGGCAGTTCAATGTGCCCCAAAAGACATTAGCACGCGTTACCCTGAGGAATCATCTATAAGAATGGTGAATGACATAGAAAAATCCCCCATTAAACGTACAGGTAATCGATGTCGGTGAGGTCCATGGGACTGTGAGGCAGATGGATTGGTTAATCTTTAAAATGCAGGAGTTCCAACTACAGGAAACTGAGTACAGGAAGCTAGTAGGACAAGTTTCTCTTCACTCACTGGCCAGTTCAAACCATGCATCATCCAAGAGGATGGAGACTGAGGAGGGTTAATGGGTCATGTGTCATCAGTTTCCTTGAATTGAACGAGCCACATATAATCTTATTTCTGAATATTGAGGTATGCCTTTGTACCAAAGAGAAACGTGCGATGTTCCAGTATTTCTGTAACATAAATCCAAGCATGGTTAAGGTTTCGAGATGTTATTGGAGGTCAAAAAACTCTGACACAGAAGACAGGGTTCTATGAGATTTCTACAAATCTGATTGAGCATGCTCGTGCAGATATTGATTCCTTGTTCTATAGGTAGGTTGATGGACCACACTCATAGAGATACTAATTCCATGGTCTTTTAATTACGATGTAAACTGATATAGGCCTGCAAGTCATATTCCATGATCTATTGGTTGGGTTCTGTGATCATGGAATTAGTTGTCTTTGAGGGAATGATTAATTAGGGTTAAATGGTCAGTCGCCGTTGGCTCAGTGGTTAGATGATGCCTTGCCGATCGAAGTCCAGTTCGATCCACTTGGACACATCTGAAGGAGTTTGTATGTTCTCCCGTGCTTGCGTGGGTTTCCTCTGGCACTCTCACCCACATCAATAAAGACATACTGAGATGTTGTAGGTGCAAAAATGTGCTTAGATTGTAAGCTCTTCAGTGGCAGGCCTGATGGAATGTATACATGATTTTAAAGCGCCACGGAAGTGTTGGCGCTATATAAATCCACATAATAAAATAATGGCACTAATTCCATAATCGAGTAGTTGGGTCTGGTTAATCATGGAATTAGGTCTGTGCAGAGAATGATCTATTAATTGGGCCTGATTGATCTCTTGCACACAGATACTACTTATATACTTATTGGTTCAATCTGATTGAGCGTCCTCTGCACAGACAATAACGTAATGTAGTTTAAAAAAAAGCTAGTCTTACTTGACCGGAAATCCCGCAATGTAGGAGGAGTTAATGCATGAGGTCAGGTTAAGATTGTAACTTTTTTTTTAATATCTGTATCGGTACATAGGCCGGCATGTATAGGCATACAAGTTTAGGGCTACAAGGCAGTGCAAAAACTTAATTCAGCCAATATACCTGGTATAAACCCACACTAACCTACATCAGCGATGTAATAATTCGGCTAGCAATATAGCCGATATAACATTGACCCCATATTCTACTAGTTGGGTCTGGGATCATGCTTTGCCAGATATAATTCATGATCTACTTGTTGGGTCTGATTTGTGAAAATGCTGTGCCAGAATAATTCCCATGATCTTTGTGTGTCTGATTGAACATGCTTTGCACAGATATATCCATATCTACTTGTTGGGTGATTGATCATGCTTGACAGATATTAATTCCATGATCTGGGTTGGGTCTGGATTGAAACATGCTTTGCACCGATCTTAATTCCTGATTACTGTTGGGTCTGATGAACATGCTTTGCACAGAATTAATCATTGGTATGTCTTTATACAACCTCCAATACTATGTTACTATGTAACTGTTAGACAGACATTATGGGTAGGGTATAAAGGTTGGACTAGATGGACGTATGTCTTTATACACCCTCCAATACTATGTTACTATGTAACTGTTAGACAGACATTATGGGTTAGAGAAACTGGTATTGGACCGCAAACAGAGAGTGGTGGTATGGAGCTACACTATGTGGGCTAAGTTCTAAGCGGAGTTCACTCAGGGTTCTGTACATGGGGCCCGCTTCGTTTAATCTGTTTTAAATGAAACTTAGAAGGGGGCATTTAGACCAAGGTCTTTGGTGTTTGCTGATAACACTAAATTATGCCAGAATCTTTGGAAACTTCCAATGATGGCAAGTAGCGCAAGCAGATCTAGATAGATTATCAAAAATGGGCAGCAGAATGGCAGATAGAGATTCAATGTTGATAAAGTAAGGTGGTGCATTGGATTTACTAATCCAACTGTGCCACCTACAACCATAATAACTCGTGTTAGGTGGCATCTGAAATGAAAAAGATTTGGGGGTTCTGGTAGATACAGACTTAGCTGTAGATAACAATGCCAGGGTACAACAGTAGAAGCTAGCATGATATTGTCTTGTATAAGAGGGGAATAGATTCAGAGAGAAAAATATTATTCTCCCTGCTTTACAAGGCACTGGTAAGGCCTCATTTGGACATATGCGGTGCATTTTTGGAATCCCTATACAAAAGGGACACTCTTGGAATGGAAGAGTCCAGAGAAGGCAACTAAATTCTATAGGGGGAATGGAGGGGCTTGAATATGCAGGCCAGATTATACCAAGTGGGCGTTACATTGGAGAAGCGGCGTGTTGGCGTGGGGACATGATAACCTTATACAAATATATTAATGGCCCATACAGTGAACTCCTGGTGCATTGTTCACTAATAAGGTCATATCAGAGGGACTGCGTGGACATCCTTTAAAGGTTGGACAGAAAGAAGTTTCATCTCAAAGTTTAGGATGAGGTTTTCCTTTACAGTGAGAACGGTGGATGAAAAACTGTGGAACTGTCTTTTTCCAGCAGAGGTGGTAATGGGCAGTTCATTGAATAACTTTTAAAAAAGGCGGCGATAAGTTTCTAAAAACTAAAAAAATTGAGAATACTGGTACTAATGCATATAGATCTGGTTGATCCAGGGATACTTTCCGATGCCGTTTGGAGTCAGGAAGGAATTTTCCCCCTTTTTTTAGCTGGGGTTTTTTGCCTTCCTTGGATCAACTGTTAGGTAGGGTTAAAAAAAAAAAAAAAAAAAAAAAGGGAATAGGTTGGACTTGATGTACGAATGTCTTTATTCAACCTTAATTACATGTTTTACTATGTACTATGTAAGTAACTAAGTTATTATGTAGGGTATAAAGGTGAACTAGATGGAGGTATGTCTTTATACAACCTCCATACTATGTTACTGTGTAACTGTTATACAGATATTATGGGTAGGGTATTAAGGTTGGACTAGATGGTATGTATGTCTTTATACACCTCCAATACTATGTTACTATGTAACTGTTAGACTGACATTAGGGTAGGGATAAAGGTTGGACTAGATAGACGTATATCTTTATACAACCTCCAATACTATGTTACTAGTAACTTATACAGACATTATGGGTAGGGTATAAAGGTTGGACTAGATGGATGTATGTCTTTATATAACCTCCAATACTATGTTACTATGTAACTGTTAGACAGATATTATGGGTAGGGTATAAATGTTGGACTAGATGAACAGATGTCTTTATACAACCTCCAATACTATGTTACTATGTAACTGTTATACAGACATTATGGGTAGGGTATAAAGGTTGGACTAGATGGATGTATGTCTTTATACACCTCCAATACTATGTTATACTGTAAAGTTATCAGACTATGGGTAGGGTATAAAGGTTGGACATAGATGACGTATGTCTTTATACAACCTCCAATACTAGTTACTATGTAACTGTTATACAGACATTATGGTAGGGTATAAAAGGTTGGACAGATGGACGTATGTCTTTATAAACCTCCAATCTATGTTACTATGTAACTGTGTATACAGACATTATGGGTAGGGTATAAAGGTTGGACTAGATGGACGTATGTCTTTATACAACCTCCAATACTATGTTACTATGTACGGTTTAGACAGACATTTATGGGTAGGTATAAAGTTGGATAAATGGACGTTGTCTTTTACAACCTCCATACATGATATTAGAACTGTTATACAGTACATTATGGGTAGGGTATAATGTTGGACTAGATGGACGTATGTCTTTATTATAAACCTCCAATACTATGTTACTGTGTAACGTTATACAGACCTTATGGGTAGGGTATAAAGGTTGGACTAGATGGACGTATGTCTTATACAACCTCCATACTATGTTACGTGTAACTGTTAACTACAGATATTATGGGTAGGGTATAAAGGTTGGACTAGATGACATATGTCTTTATACAACCTCTAATGCTATGTTACTATGTAACTGTTATAACAGACCTTAGGGTAGGGTATAAAGGTTGGACTAGATGACGTATGTCTTAGAAAACCTCCAATACTATGTTACTATGTAACTGTTTAACAGACATTATGGGTAGGGTATAAAGGTTGGACTAGATGGACGTATGTCTTTATAAACTCCAATATTATATACTATTACGTTTTACAGACATTATGGGTAGGGTATAAAGGTGGACATGACAGACGTAGCCTTTATACAACCCCATCTATGTTAAATTAACTGTTAGACATAAATATGGGTAGGGTATAAAGTTGGACTAGATGACCTATGTCTTTATACAACCTCCAATACTATGTTAATAGTAACTGTTAGACAGACTTATGGGTACGGTATAAAGTTGGACTAGACAGACGTATGTCTTTATACAACCTCCAATACTATGTTACTATGTAACTGTTTAGAAAGGGTTATGGGTAGGGCAAAGTTTGGACTAGATGGACGTATGTCTTTATACAACTACCAATACTATTCTACCTATGTTACTGTTACACGAACATTAGGGTAGGTTATAAGGTTAGAACGTATGTCTTACACAACCTCCAATACTATGTTACTATGTAACTGTTAGACGACGATGGGTAGGGTATACGGTGGACTAGATGGACGAGTCTTCACAACCTCCAATACTATGTACTATGTAACTGTTATAAACAGGCATTCATGGGTAGGTATAAAAGGTTAGACCTAGATAGACTTATGTCTTTATACAACCTCCATTACATTTTTACTATTATGAAACTGTTATAAAACATTATGGTGCTACTCGTATTGAGGTTGAACAAGACATACGTCATAAAAAGTCTAACTTTACCCCTCCTTTTGTACCTTAACTACATTGATCCAGAGGAAGGCAAAGAAACACAGCTAAAAAAACGAGAGGGGGGGGGGATTCCTTCTGACTCCAATGGCATCGGAAAGTTATCCATGGACCAACTAGAACTGCAGAGTATATAGTAATATCATATTCTCAATTATTGTTTTATTTTAAGAAACTTATTAGCCACTTTTACAAGCTGAGGCCTTTATACAACCTCCAATACTATGTTACTATGTAACTGTTATACAGACATTATGGGTAGGGTTAAAGGTTAGACTAGATGCTCGTATTGTCTTTATACAACCTCCAATCACTATGTTACTATGTAACTGTTATACAGACATTATGGTAGGTTAAAGGGTTTGGAACTAGATGGAGTGTATGTCTTTATACAACCTCCAATACTATGTTACTATGTAACTGTTTACAGACATTATGGGTAGGGTTGTGTAAAAGGTTGAACTATAGATGGACATATTTCTTTATACAACCTTCAATACTGTTACTATGTAACTGTTATACAGACTTATTGGGTTTAGGGTATAAAGGTTGGACTAGAGGACGTAATGTCTTTATACAACCTCCAATACTATGTATTATGTAACTGTTATACAGACATTATGGGTAGGGTTATAAAGTTGGACTAGATGGACGTATGTCGTTTATACAACCTCCATACCATGTTACATGTAACTGTTATACAGACATTATGGGTAGGGTATAAAGGTGTGGACTAGATGGCGTATGTCTTTATAACACCTCCAATACGATTTATTATTGTAACTGTTATACAGACATTATGGGGGTAGGGTATAAGATTGACTAATGGACGTATGTCTTTAACAATCCAATACTATGTTACTATGTAACTGTTATACAGACATTATGGGTTAGGGTTATAAAGGTTGGACTGATGGACGTATGTCTTTATACAACCTCCAATACTATGTTACATGTAACTGTTATACAGACATTATGGGTAGGGTATAAAGGTTGGACTAGATGGATGTATGTCTTTATACAACCTCCAATACTATTTACTATGTAACTGTTATACAAGACATTATGGGTAGGGTATAAAAGGTTGGACTAGATGGACGTAGCTTTATACAACCTCCAATACTATGTTATTATTAACTGTTTTATACAGACTTATGGGTAGGGTATAAAGTGGACTAGATGGACTATGTCTTTATACACCTCCAATACCATGTTACTATGTAACTGTTATACAGACATTATGGTAGGGTATATAAAGGTTGGGACTAGATGGACGTATGTCTTTATACAACCTCCAATACTATTATTATGTACTGTTATAGACAGACATTATGGGTAGGGTATAAGATTGGACTAGATGGACGTATGTCTTTATACAACCTCCAATACTATGTTACTATGTAACTGTATTACAGACATTATGGGTAGGGTAAATTTGTAAAAGGTTGATAGATGGACTATTTCTTTATAACCCTTCAATCTATGTTACTTGTAAATGTTATACAGAATTATGGGTAGGGTATAAAGGTTGGACTGAGGACTTGTATTTCTTTAACAACCTCCAATACTAGTTATTATGAACTGTTACAGACATTATGGGTAGGTATATAGGGTAAAAGATTGGACTAGAGGACGTATGTCTTTATACAACCTCCAATACCATGTACTATGTAACTGTTATACAGGCCATTATGGGTAGGGTATAAAGGTGGACTAGAATGGACGTATGTCTTTATACAACCTCCAATACTATGTTATTATTAACTGTTATAAGAACATTATGGGTAGGGTATATAGATTGGATAGATGGACGTATGTCTTTATACAACCTCCAATACTATGTTACTATGTAATGTTATACAGACGATGGGTAGGGTATAAAGGTTGGACTAGATGGAGTATGTCTTTATACAACCTCCAATACTATGTTTACTATGTAACTGTTATACAGACATTATGGGTAGGGTAAAGGTTGGACTAGAGGATGTATGTCTTTATATAACCTCCATTACTTGTAACTATGTAACTGTTATACAGAACATTATGGGTAGGGTATAAAGGTTGGACTAGGTGACGTATGTTCTTTATACAACCTTCCAATAATATGTTATATGTAACGTTAGACAGACATATGTTAGAGGTTATTTAGGGGTCATAAAGGTTGGACTAGAGTGACGTATGTCTTATAACAACCTCCAAACTAGTTACTATGTAACTGTTAGACAGACATTATGGGTAGGGTATAAAGGTTGGGACTAGATGGCGTATGTCTTATAATAACCTCCAATACTATGTTACTATGTAACTGTTATAACAGACATTATGTATAGGGTTAGGTGGAATTAAGGTTGGACTAGATGTACGTATGTTCGTTTATACAACCTCCAAGACTATGTTACTATGTAACTGTTATACAGACATTATGGGTAGGGTATAAAGGTTGGATAGAGGATGTATGTCTTTATACAACCTCCCAATACTATGTTACTATATAACTGTATACAGACATTATGGGTAGGGTATAAAGTTGGATAGATGGACGTATGTCTTTATACAACCTCCAATACATGTTACTATGTAACTGTAGACAGTAATTATGGGTAGGGTATTAAAGGTTGGACTAGATGGATGTAGTCTTTATAACAACCTCCAATACTATGTTACTATGTGTAACTGTTAGCAGACATTATGGTAGGGTATAAAGGTTGGACTAGATGGACGTATGTCTTATATAACCTCCCATACTATGTTACTATGTAACGTTAGACAGACTTATGGGTATAGGGATAGTTACAGGTTGGACTAGATGGACTTGTCTTTTACAACCTCCAATACTATGTTACTATGTAATGTTATCAGGCTTATGGGTAGGGTATAAAGGTTAGACTAGATACGACTTATGTCTTTATACAAACCTCCATTACAATTTTTACTATGAAACTGTTAAACAACAATTGGGCTACATCGTAATTGAGGTTGAACAAGAATCGTCTAAAGTCTAACCTTTCACCTCCTTTTTATACCCTTCCAACAGGTGATCCAGAGGAAGGCAAGAAACACAGCTAAAAAAAAAGAGGGGGGGGGATTCCTTCCTGACTCAAATGGCAATAGCAGGAAAGTATCCTGGACAACTAGAACGGAGTATATATATTATACAATATTCTCAATATTTTTAGTTTTAGAACTTATTTAGCCCCACTTTTAAAGCTAGGTAGGCCTTTATACAACCTCCAATACTATGGTACTATGTAACTGTTATACAGACATTATGGGTAGGCGTATAAAGGTTAGACTAGATGGACGTATGTCTTATAACAACCTCCATACTAGTTACTATGAACTCTGTTATACAGACATTATGGGTACGGGTATAAAGTTGGACAGATGAGTATGTACTTTATACAACCCCAATACTATTGTTACTATGTAACTGTTATAAGACATTATGGGTAGGTGTAAAGGTTGAAACTAGATGGACAATTCTTTATACAACCTTCAAATACTATTGTTACTATGTAACTGTTATACCGACATTATGGGTAGGGTATAAAGTTGGACTAGATGGACGTATGTCTTTATAAAACCTCCAATACTAGTTTTATGTAACTGTTATTACAGACCATTAGGGTAGGGTATAAAAGATTGGACAGATGGACGTAGTCTTTATACAACCTACAATACATGTTACTATGTAACTGTATACAGACATTATGGGTATAGGTATAAAGGTTGGACCTAGTGGCGATGTCTTTTTTACAACCTCCAATTACTATGTATATAGTAACTGTTATACAGATATTATGGGTAGGGTATAAAGATGGACAGATGGACGTATGTCTTTATACAACCTCCAATACTATGTTAATAGTAACTGTTATACAGACATTATGGTGTAGGGTATAAAGGTTGGAACTCGATGGACGTTATGTCTTTATACAACCCCAATACATGTTACTATGTAAATTGTTATACAGACATTATGGGTAGTGGGTATAAAGGTTGACTAGAGATGGATGTATGTCTTTGATATACCCAATACTATGTTACTATGTAACTGTTATACAGACATTATGGGTAAGGGTATATAAGGTTGGACTAGATGGACTATGTCTTTATACAACCTCCAATACTTTTTATGTTATTTTAACTGTTTATCAAGACATTATGGGTAGGGTATAAAGATTGGACTAGATGGACGTATGTCTTTATCAAATCCAATACCATGTTAATATGTACGGTTATACGACATATGGGTAGGGTATAAAGGTGGACTAGATGGACGTATGTCTTTATACAACCCCAAATACTTGTTATTAGTGAACTGTTATACAGACATTATGGGTATGGTATAAAGATTGATAGATGACGTATGTTTTATACAACTCCAATACTATGTTACTATGTCAAACTGTTTATACAGACAGTTATGGGTGGGTGTAAAGGTTGACTAGTATGGACCTATTTCTTTATACAACCTTCAATACTATGTACTATGTAACTGTTATACAGGACATTATGGGTAGGGTATAAAGGTTGGACTAGGAGGACTATGTCTTTATACAACCTCCAACTACTATGTTTATTCATGTGTTAACTGTTATAAGAGGACAGTATGGTATTAGGTGATAAAGAAGGACTAGATGGACGTATGTCTTTATACAACCTCCAATACCATGTTACTATGTAACTGTTATACAGACATTATGGGTAGGGGTTAGGTTGGAAGTGACGTATGTCTTTATACAACCTCCAATACTATGTTAATGTAAACTGTTATACAGAACATTATGGGTAGGGTATAAAGGTTGGACTAGATGATGTATGTCTTTAAAACCTCCAATACTATGTTACTATGTAATGTTATTACAGACATTATGGGTAGGGTACCTAAGGTTGTTGACTAGATGGGAATGATTGTCTTTATACAACCTCCAATACTATGTTTACTATGTAACTGTTTATACAGACATTATGGGTAGGCGTATAAAGGTTGGGACTAGATGGATGTATGTCTTTATATAACCTCCAATACTATGTTATCTATGTAACTGTTATACGACATTATGGGTTAGGGTATAAAAGGTTGGACTAGATGACGTATGTCTTTATACAACCTCCAATTACATGTTACTATGTAAATGTTTGACAGACATTATGGTTAGGGTATAAAGGTTGGACTAGATGGACGTATGTGTCTTTAACAACCTCCAATACTTATGTTAGTATAACTGTTAGACAGACATTATGGGTAGGTATAAAGTGGACTAGATGGACGTAATGTCTTTATACAAACTCCAATAACTATGTTACTATGTAACTGTTATACAGACATTATGAGGTAGGGATAAAGGTGGACTAGATGTAGTATGTCTTTATACAAACTCCAATACTAGTTACTATGTAACGTTATACAGACATTATGGGTAGGGTAAAGGTTGGATACGATGGAGTATGCTTTATTATAACCTCCAATACTATGTTACTATATAACGTTTACAGACATTATGGGTTAGGGTATAAAGGTTTGGACTAGATGACTGTATGTCTTTATACAACCCAATACTATGTTACTATGTAACTGTTAGACAGACATTTGGGTAGGGTATAAAGGTTGGACTAGATGACGATGTTGTCTTATACAACCTCCAATACTATGTTATATTAACTGTACCACAGACATTATGGGTAGGAGGTATAAAGGTTGGACTAGATGGACGTGTCTTTATAAACCTCCAATACTATGTTACTGTGTAACTGTTATACCAGGAATTATGGGTGGGTATAAGGTTGGAATAGATGAGACTATGTCTTTATACAACCTCCAATACTAATTACATGTAATGGTTACAGATATTAGGGTAGGGTATAAAGGTTGAACTAGAGGAGTATGTCTTTATACAACCTCCTAAGCTATGGTTACTATTAATGTATTAACAGACATTATGGGTAGGGTATAAGCGGTTGGACTAGATGGACGTATGTACTTTATACAACCTCCAATACTATGTTATATGTAACTGTTAGTACAGACATTATGGGTAGGATATAAAGGTTGGGACTAGATGGATCGTTGTCTTTATTACAACCTCCAATACTATGTTACATGGTAACTGTGTATACAGACATTATGGGTTACGGGTATAAAGGTTGGACTAGATGGAGTCATGTCTTTATACAACCTCCAATACTAGTTACTATTAACTGTTATACAGATATTATGGGTAGGGTATAAAGTTGACTGAGGGACGTATGTCTTTAAATACAACCTCCAATACATGTTACTATGATACTGTTACAGAATTATGGGAGGGTATAAAGGTTGAGACTAGATGGATGTATGTTCTTTATACAACCTCCAATACTATGTTACTATGTAACTGTTAGCAGACATTAGGGGTAGGGTTATAAAGGTTGGACTAGATGGACGTATGTCTTTATATAACCTCCAATACTATGTTACTAGTGAACTGTTATCAGAATTATGGGTAGGAGTATAAAGGTTGGAACTAGATGGAACATGTCTTTATACAACCTCCAATACTATGTTACTATGTAACGGTTATAGACAGACATTATGGGTAGGGTATAAAGGTTGGACTAGATGGACGTATGTCTTTATATAACCTCCAATACTATGTTACTATGTAACTGTTAGACAGATATTAGGGTAGGGTATAAATGTTGGGACTAGATGGACAGATGTCTTGATTACAACTCCAATACAGTTACTATGTAACTGTTATACAGACCATTGGGTAGGGTATAAAGGTTGGACTAGATGGAGTATGTCTTTATACAAACCTCCAATACTATGTTCTATGTAACTGTTATGCAGACATTATGGGTAGGGTATAAAGGTGGACTAGATGGACGTATGTCTTTATTACAACCTCAAATACTATGTTACTATGTAACTGTTAGACATGACATTATGGTTAGGGTATAAAGGTTGGACTAGATGAACGTATGTCTTTATAACCTCCAATACTATGTACTAGTAACTGTTAGACAGATATTAGGGGTAGGGTATAATGTTGGACTAGATGACAGATGTCTTTTATACAACCTCCAATACTATGTTACCTATGTAAACTGTTATACAGGACATATGGGTAGGGTATAAAGTTGACTAGATGGTGTATGTCTTTATACAACCTCAATAACTATGTTAATATGTAACTGTTATGCAGGACATTGGGTGAGGGTATAAGGTTGGACTAGATGGACGTATGTCTTATTACAACCTCCAATACTATGTTACTATGTAACTGTTAGACTGACATTATGGTTGGGTATAAAGGTTGGACTAGATGGACGTATGTCTTTATACAACCTCCATACTATGTTAATTAACTGTTAGACAGACATTATGGGTAGGGTATAAAGGTGGGACTAGATGGATGTATGTCTTATATAACCTTCCATACTATGTTACTATGTAACTGTTAGACAGATATTATGGGTAGGGTATAAATGTTGGAATAGATGAACAGATGGTCTTTATACAACCTCCAATACTATGTTATATGTAACATGTTATACAGACATTATGGGTAGGCGTATAAAGGTTGGACTAGATGGATGTATGTCTTTATACAACCCTCCAATACTATGTTACTATGTTAACTGTTATGCAGACATATGGGTTAGGGTATAAAGGTTGGGACTAGATGGAATGGGTATGTCTTTATACAACAACCTCCAATACTATGTTACTATGTAACTGCTTATACAGACATTATGGGTAGGGTATAAAGGTTGGACTAGATGGCGTATGTCTTTATACACCTCCAATACTATGTTACTATGTAACTGTTATACAGAACATTATGGGTAGGTATAAAGTTGGACTAGATGGGACGTATGTTTTATACAACCTCCAATACTATGTACTATGTAACTGTTAGGACAGACATTAGTGGGTAGGGTATAAAGTTTGGACTAAATGACGTATGTCTTTATACAACCTCCCAATATACTAGTTAATATGAAACTGTTATACAGACATTATGGGTTAGGTAGGGTATAAATGTTGGACTAGATGGACGTATGTCTTTATATACCTCCAATACTATGTTACTGTGTAACTGTATACAGATTATGGGTAGGGTATAAAGGTTTGAACTGATGAAACCCCATATGTTTTATACAACTCTAATGGCTATGTTACTATGTAACTCGTTATACAGACATTATGTGTGGGTGGGTATAAAAGGTTGGACTAGATGGACGTATGTCTTTATACAAACATCCAATCTTTGGTTACGGTGTAACTGTAACACAGATATTATGGGTTAGGGTTATAAAAGGTGGACTAGTGAACATAGTCTCTTTATACAACCTCTATGCTATGCGTAACTGTTATACAGACTTAGGGTAGGTATAAAGGTTGGACTAGATGACGTATGTCTTTATAACCTCAATCATGTTACGGGTGTACGTACTACAGATTTATGGGTAGGGTATAAAGGTTGGACTAGATGGACAATATGTCTTTATACAACCTCTAATTGCTATGTCTTGTAACTGTATATACAGACCTTATGGGTAGGGTATAAAGTTGGACTAGATGGACGTATGTCTTATAAAACCTCCAATACTATGTTACTATGTAACTGTTATACAGACCATTATGGGTAGGTATAAAGGTTGGACTAGATGGACGTATGTCTTTATAAATCTCCAATACTATAATACTAGTAAACTGTTCACAGACATTATGGGTGTGGGTTATAAAGGTTGGACTAGACAGACGTATGCCTTTATACAACCCCAATGCTAGTTAATATTAACTGTTACATTAAATTATGGGTAGGTATAAAGGTTGGACTAGATGGTGACCATGTCTTATACAACCTCCAATTACTATGTTACTAGTGTAATGTTAGACAGACATTATGGGTACGGTATAAAGGTTGGACTAGACAGACGTATGTCTTTATACAACCTCCAATACTATGTTACTATGTAACTGTTAGACAGGCGTTATGGGTAGGGCATAAAGTTTGGGACTAGATGGACGTATGTCGTATACAACTACCAATACTATGCTACTATGTTACTGTTACACAGACATTATGGGTAGGGTAAAGGTTAGAGTAGTCTTATACAACCCAATACTATGTTACTATGAACTGTTAGACAGACGTATGGGTAGGGTATAACGTTGGACTAGATGGACTATGTCTTTCTACAACCTCCAATACTATGTACTATGTAACTGTTATTACAGGCATTATGGTAGGGATAAAGGTTTAGACAGATAGACTTATGTCTTATACACCTTCCATTACAATTTTACTATGAAACTGTTAAACAAACATTATGGGCTTACTCGAATTGGGTGAACAAAGACATAAGGCCAAAAGTCTAACCTTTTCACCCTCCTTTTTTAACCGTACCTTACAGTTGATCCAGGAGGGAGGCAAAGAAACCACAGCTAAAAAAAAAGAGGGGGGGGGGGATTCCTTCCTGACACTCCAAATGGCATCGAAAGTATCCCTGGACCAACACCAGAAACTGCAGTATAATATATTAAAATCAGTATTCTCTCAATATTTTTTAGTTTTAGACAACTTATTTGCCCACTTTTAAAGCTAGGCATTTATACAACCTCCAATACTATGTTACTATGTAACTGTTATACAGACATTATGGGTAGGGTATAAAGGTGGACTAGATGGACGTATGTCTTTATACAAACCTCCAATACTATGTTACTTGTAACTGTTATACAGACATTATGGGTGGGTAGGGATTAAAGGTTGGACTAGATGGATGATGTCTTTTTATACAACCTCCAATACTATGTTACTATGTAACTGTTATACAGACATTATGGGTAGGGGTGTAAAGGTTGAACTAGATGGGAATATTTCTTTATACAACCTTCAATACTATGTTACTATGTAACTGTTTATACAGACCTTATGGGTAGGGTATAAAGGTTGGACTAGATGGACGTAGTCTTTATACAACTCCAATACTATGTTATTATGTAACTGTTATACAGACATTGGGTAGGGTATAATAAAGATTGGACTGATGGACGATGTCTTTATACAACCTCCAATACTATGTTACTATGTAACTGTTATACAGACATTATGGGTGGGTTATAAAGGTTGGACTAGATGGACGATGCTTCATACACACCTCCAATACTATGTACTATGTAACTGTTATTACAGACATTATGGGTAGGGTATAAAGGTTGGATAGATGGACGTATGTCTTTATGCACCCTCCAATACTATGTTACTAGTAACTGTTAGACAGACATTATGGGTAGGGTATAAAGGTTGGACTAGATGGACGTATGTCTTTATACAACCTCCAATACTATGTTACTATACAACTGTTAGACAGACATTATGGGTAGGGTATAAAGGTTGGACTAGATGGACGTATGTATTTATACAACCTCCAATGCTATGTTACTATATATCTTCATAAAAAACATGTACACTTGATAAAGGACGTGGTATAGTCTGAAACATGTTGTGCGGCACTGATCAATAAATGTGTTGATTTGACCATGTGATTGCCTCTGATTATCAGGTACCCCACTACTTCATTTATATCTATTGAGACGGAGATGTTTGGAACAAAACATTGGCATAGACCTGAATTATCCTATTGGGAAATCTGAATACATCAGCATTATTTATAAAAAACATGGTTACATCTCTTGCTAAAACTTCACAACCCACTTTATAATACTAATAATACTAACCTACTGGGTTAGGACCCAGTTAAAGAAAGCAACCTTGACGTGGTGACTGGGCTTAAAATAATTTGGCCAACTTATTGAACTAATTGCTTTTATTTATCCAGGGTTTAGCAGACTGTTTGTACCTTATGGAGGTAGCCAATATGTAATTAGAATTGTGTGTGCACTAGAATTCTGTTATTTGTATGTATTATATTTTTGGTCTCTAGTTGCACTTTAATATGGATGTACAACAGCCCAATTTTCTATATATTGTGGATACCATGCAATAGTATGTACTATTTTTTTTCCTCATCATGGTTTAGCAGTCATTGTCCTCTCCCTAACTAGGTCTGCATTGTATTCCCTCTGGATAAATTAAAGCAATTAGTTCAATTTTCTTGGGAGACATATTTCTCAAACTTTTTCTTTATATCAGTACCTGCCTTTTATGTAATGAAATCCCTGCTGCTCTTTTTTCTTGCTTTTTTAGGACTAGCTCTTTTAAAAAAAAAGATTTAATGTTTGGCATACTTGTTATTAATATAAGCCAATGTTTTTTGATAACATTTACTATTTTTGTGACATCCTGATGTATCTTGTCACAAAAGCTTTGTTCTCTACTCCTCTATGTTTTTGCTTGTTCTTTTCCTTCTCTATTCCTTTAAATACCAGTTTCCATGCTCTTTTAAGAGTTCTTTTGGATATCCCCTTATCCAAAACTTAGACTACCTAGGAATTAGATGGAATTTTTTGTCCACTTGTATAGTTAATGCTAACTTATCTTTCTTGTTTACAATTATCCCATAAGTTTCTCATAGGGATCGACTTAAATCACAAGAACATTGATTTATCTATACCACATTTAACAATTCTTTTAAAATTCATCATATGGATGTACATATGATTGGTTGGGGCCCCAGTTGACCCCCATGGCTGCACCATATATTTTCTTATCATGTGTCCTTAAACAAAAAAAAAATGTTCCTTTTTAGCCCCATCGTTAACAGATTGATTATAAAACTACACTGGGCCCTATCCAGTTATATCTTATCGTTATATCTTTCAGAATGCATTTCTCTACTCTCTATAATCCTCTATCATTGGGTATATTTGTATACAAACATTTCCATTAAAAAAATATATATTTCTATTCCTTTTTTTCAAACAATAATTCATACCCTGTGTAGAAGACTATCAGGGTTATTCAATAAAAGTTCTCATCGTTTAAAATGGTGCTAATTTTGCCCCAACCAATCAGATGTTAGCTTTCAAATGTTAAATAAGATCTGATTGGTTGGGGCAAAATTAGCACCATTTTAAACGATAAGTACTTTTATTGAATCTCCCTGTAATATTCCAAAACGTGATCTAAGTATTTATATAGGAACTGTTCTGAAAATGGAATGCATTCAACAATTGTGCTTCAATTTATTGTACTTCAATTGTTTGAGACTTTTCTAATGGATTGCCCTTTAACTTTTTATACACATTCTCATCATCCAAAAAAAAATTGTGTATCATCTTTATGCACTGTTTTTATTTAAGATCACTATTGCTCCCCCATTTTCAGTAGGCTTTATTACCAGATTGTTTTTATTTATAAAAATGTAAAGTCATACTGTATTTTCCTCCCTAGATATATTGTTACTACGGCCCTAAAATATGTCTCCTGTTGTTTTTTTTTTTCTCTAACGTCTTTACCTCCTTACAAAGTAGCTGAATATTGGTTGAAATGCAATCACGCCTTATATTCAAAAGATCCTTAACACTTGGCTGTGATATGCTAATTGGGACTTTCCAGGGTACATAATTGCCAACAGATTCTTGTACAAGTCATTCTGAATTGAGAACTCCAGTCGGATGACTAGCGAAATGTCTTCAAGAAATAAACTTCAAGTCCAGTTGATCTAATTGAATACAACAGATATACCATGACCTGGATGAATGAGAACCTTCACAAGCATAGCCCACTTGCATATAAATTCATTATGATTGTAAAACATAGTGGGATCCATTTCAATGTGTAGTACTCTCCTTGGATTTTCAAATGCAGTTCCATTGCTATACAATGTCTGTTTTCTTTACATCTCTTGTTTCTTCCTGCTCTGTCTATGAAAACACATCTTCACAGTCGCCTACTAAGTGGTTCAACAGCACTGTGTATCAGCACTCACCTTCTGGTTACTTTATATGCACACTTGTATATCCACCTCTTATGCATGAAAAAAATCCAAAGGAGAGCTCTTAAAATTCACATTTTATTGTTATATATTTATTAGAAACATGGTTATATCCCTTGCCAAAAATCATAAAGAATTATTCACAATATACAGAGTGCTATGCAGTGTTTTAGATCACCTGAACCTTTGTCAAGAAAATAAGAACAGAGTTTCATGCTTTCTTTTATCCCTACATATATCAAGTCATCTATAGAGATGGCTGAAACTCACTAGTTTCGTTCCGTTTTCGGATTCCCTGATCTCTTTCGGGAAAATCTCGAAGATCTGTAAATCTGTCAGAACGAATTTTCAAAAATTTTCTAATGTATGGAGCTATTTTCGATAATTTTCAAAAATAGTCTTGAACGTTCGAAAATTCTCAAAAAACGATCGGAGGCCATTTTCGAGTTTCTGATCGTAGTTTTGAGGATTTTCGAATGTTCAAGACTATTTTAGAAAATTATTGAAAATAGCTCTATACATTCGAAAATTAGCTTAGTTTATTGGATAGTTTCAACAGAGGGCTGGGTGTTTTTCCTAGAAAATTAAGTTATTGATATAAACACAAGTTTGTTTGTTTTTATCCAACATTTCTTTCAGTTTCCTTTTGGAGTTAGAAAGGAATTTTCCTCATTAACCTGGGAAGGGGGTTGCCTTTCTCTGATAAACTGTATTTCTCTGATAAACAGGTATTATAATTAGATTTTTTTTTTTTTAAGGTAAAAAATTTAATTCTAGATCTTTGGGTGACCTTAATGTAGATGTATGTATGTTTTTATTTAACTGTATGGGAAGGAGCTCTCTCATGCCATTCAAACAAGCCATCCAAATCTTTGGATCTTACGTTATAGGCTTGTAAAGTTGCACTTCCTTGTCTGTTCTGTTTATCTGAATATAAGTGAGAGGCCCATGATTAGCTGTGGAAAAAAAAATCCACCCCTGTGCCAGGTTTTTATTTAAAAAAAATGTCCAGCTAAAGGAGTAAGAAACTAAACCATATTATATTGACACAAATGGGTTAGTGGGAGTTTTTGTTAACACCTTTTATTGAATATTGACATGTATTTTTGGTGTAAAAAAATAAAATAAAAAGAATATTAGAGAAAAGAGAAAATATGATGGAAGACAATTTTAATTATTTTGTTACATCATGCTTTGTTTATACACTTTGTAATTAAACAGTTACTGAAGCCCACAATAATTAAAGAAAATGGATCACGCTTGAATCTGATGCATGTGGCTGAGCATTCTCCTAATAGTCTTGTACAAGATGCTTCAGTTAAACCCAGTGTGAAGAATAAACATACAGAGTCACAAATCACCTCACCTGCCACTGGTTAAACTGAACTGGCTGGTTTGTTAACTTTTGAGTAACAAACAATTCATGGAGAGCCTGAGCCATCGCATACACTGCTGTGTAAACACTGTATGATATCCTGTAAATGAATGTCTCATACAAATCCAGGTCAATGTCATGGAATGATTCCTTCCCTGTACAAACCATGGTAGGTATTGATAGATTTTTTTCCCTAAACATCTCATAATACTCACTAGAATAATGGGTGCAGTGAAACAACCATCTCCACATCCTTTGAAATGTAGAATCATTAATATATTTAAATGTTTCCAAATCATAGAAAAACTCTTTAAATCCAGGAATGTTTTTTTGTTGGAAGGACAGAGACAAAGTTCCATTAAAGTTCATTTTCTGTTGCCCTGTTAGTGTCTCTACAATTAGAGGGAAAGATGTGGGAGCGATCCAGATTTTATCTTGCAATTTATTATGAGTAAAAAAATAATTAAGACTGTGAGTGTACTGACTGATATAAATAACAATCACTGTGGCTGTGGTTTGGTAGATTGTGTCATTTATCTTTTTAGTTTGGAGATCATTATATAGAGTGTAAGGAAGTCTGATTAGAAAGGCTAAACAGCCGCCATATTGGTTTATTCCCTTTTCCAGTTGTTGACTTGCTTTGACTCCACTGTCATCATCAGACACAACGAGTCCAACCCATTTCCATCCAAAGTGCTTAACTATGGTCACTATTCCATCAATTTCAGATAACTCATTGGGAACAGTTTGGTAAAAGGATGGGAACTGGATTCTGTCATTGAGAACAGGATCTCGGGAACCGTAACTTATCTGCAGATTAGAAAGTGTCCGTTCAATAAAATCCGTTCCTAAAAGACACCATGTGGTGTTTAACCTGTTTGATTAAATATTAATATATGTAAATACCTAAATAACTTACTGTGCATTAGAGATGAATTCCAGTTTAGAAACAAACCTGAATAAAGCAAAATTGTTAAGTCATCTCTCCAGTGACGAGACACTGTTAAGTCAGCACACCAGTTCAGCAGCCACTGTTAGGTCAGTCCTCCCCTTTACAGGAGCCAGTGTTAGTACACCCTAAACATCTCTGCAGCCCCACCCCCACAAACCACACCTACATTTTTGCAGCGATGTTCAAAGGGAATATATTGGAGATAGCTTTAAAAATATTGTCTCAGGTGCCAAAAGGTCTAGAAGTGCTCCTGGACAGAACTAGCTGATCCTTTACTCACAGTTCCTATGTAATACCACGTAAGCAATGGTGGAAGCAAACAAATCCAGCACTAAACAGGCACAGAGATGTCAGAGAAAATCCCAGTTGACCAAGGAATCTGTAATCCAATTTAGTTCATATTGATGAAACCGCATTAAAGCTACTGTCTGCATCCTTTTCATCAACCAATTTTCTATCCATGTACAAATGTGACTCCCCAGACCAACAGACCTTAGCTTATTCATTAGTCGCCTATGGGGGACTGTATCAAAAGCCTTTGCAAAATCCAAGTAAACTACATCTACTGCTATACCAGAGTCTAAATTTCTACTAATTTCCTCATAAAAGCCAAGCAAGTTAGTTTGACAAGATCTATTCCTCCTAAATCCATGCTGGTTACTACTTATAATGTCAGTCCTTGAAAGATACTCTAGAACATGTTCCCATATCAAACTTTCCAGTATCTTCCCCACCACTGAAGTTAAACTTACAGGCCTGTAATTACCCGGCTGTGAACAACTACTCTTTTTGAATATTGTAATTGCATCAATTTTTTTATTTTTTCCAATCCAGAGGCACACTTGTGGACATAAGGGAATCTGCTCCCACAATATATAGAAAATTGGGCTGTTGTACATCCATATTAAAGTGCAACTAGAGACCAAAAATATAATACATACAAAAATCAGAATTCTAGTGCACTAACAATGCTAATTGCATATTGACTACCTCCATAAGGTTCTACTAAACTGCTAAACCCTGGATACATGAGCTGACAGCTTCTCCTGTGTGGCCTGGATGCTTGAAGCTGACTCTCTAGTTTAAAGTACTTTGCTCAAACACGCACATGACCTAACTCTGGGTGGAGTACAATTTCCCAGAAGGCTTGGTCAAACCTTCAATGTAACACACAATATATAGAAAATTGGGCTGTTGTACATCCATATTAAAGTGCAACTAGAGACCAAAAATATAATTCATACAAAAAAACAGAATTCTAGTGCACAAACAAGTCAGATTCAAGCATCCAGGCCACACAGGAGAAGCTGTCAGCTCATGTAGCCAAAAAGGCAAGTACCGGTAGGTTAGGACCCAGTTAAAGAAAGCAACCTTGACGTGGTGACTGGGCCTAAAATAATTTAGCCAATTTATTGAACTAATTGCTTTTATTTATCCAGGGTTTAGCAGACTGTTTGTACCTTATGGAGGTAGCCAATATGCAATTAGAATTGTTTGTGCACTAGAATTCTGTTTTTTGTATGAATTTATCATCCCACTTGACATGCTAAGGAAATATTTATATTTTCCACCTGTCTCTTTTACCTGTAATATGTATTATCCTCTACCTGTCTCTGTTACCTGTATTATTTATCATCTACCTATCGCTGTTACCTAAATTTTTTGTTATCCTGTTCCTGTCTGTAGTATTCATTATTCTCTATATGTCTGTTACCTGTATTATTTATCATCCTCCACCTGTCCCTATTATCTTAATTATTTATTATTAGCTACATATCCCTGTTACCTGTAATGTTTGTTACCCTCTACCTGTCCCTGTTGTTTATTATCCCACCTAGGTGTTCCTGAAACTTCACTAGTAAATTAAATAAGATAGGGAGAGAATAAGGCTTTGCAGCTCCCCTTCAGTATATTACTGAATGAAACATACGCGTCATCAGCTGTTTAAAAGACCGGACCCGAACTTCCGATTTGGTTCCAGAAGTTTGGGTCCGTTCTTTAAAATAGCTGACTGCGGAGGTTGTGGGCTTGCGGCAGGCCCTCCTACCGCCCAGGCCCCAGTAGGGGGATGTCACGGGGGCAGTAGTTACACCACTGCCTACATGTCCTAAATAAAACAGTAACCTATTTGCATCAATGCATGTTGAGTTACTGCCACAAAACAAACTCAAAATGAGACAATGTTTAACTTTGGGGCTGTGCCCTGCGTGCACACTAAAAAAATCCTTTATTTTTATTATTATTGTGGATTTATATAGCGCCAACATCTTCCTTAGTGCTTTACAAATACATGTATACATTCACATCAGGCCCTGCCCTGAAGAGCTTACAATCTAAGCACATTTATTTGACTCATACAGCCTATCAGTATGTCTTTATGATAGTGGGAGTGCCCAGAGGAAACCCACGCAAGCACAGGGAGAACATACAAACTCCTTACAGATGTGTCCAAGGGTGGAATCGAACTTTGGACTTGAGTGCTGCAAGGCATCAGTACTAACCACTGAGCCACTGGGCTGAAATTACCCTAACAATATTTACCGTGCCACATAAACATTTTTGTCAATATGTATGTGTATGTATAGTTTATTTATAAAGCACCACTTGGGGATGCAGCATACAATAACAAAATACAACTAGAAAGGGAAAGTTTAAGTATAAACTTTGAATTTGGCTTGAAAGACTGCATTTTGGAAGGGAATTTGTGTGTTTGTGCTGCAGATTTTAAAGCTCAATAATGTCAATGAAGAGGACATTGTTGTTTTTTACTTACCCTTTAAATATGTCACATGCATTAAAGGTAGGTCAGTTGGTATGTGTATATTCATATCAGGTTGGGGGAAAAAATATTAACTTTTTTGATGATTGGTCAAAATTAGTTTTTTTGACTTTCGTTACCCTTTAAGTATGGCTGCAACAGTAATGGAGGGGTAGGTCAGTAGCTGTGTATACCTGTATCACGTTGGGGGTTAAAAAAACAAAGTTTTTTGATTATTGATCAAAATTTGCTTTTTGACTTTAAACTATTTTTTATTGAGGATAAATCTAAATTAGTTTTTTTGACATTAGTTACCCTTTAAATATGGTTTCCATGGGAATGGAAAGGTAGGTCAGTAGGTGGGTGTACCTGGGTCTGTGTGGGGGGTTGGGGGTATCACCATTTGTATTTATGACCATGAAAAAAACTGTTTTGAAATATCCACATTTGAGGATTGTTACCATTATAGTCTATGGGAAAAAATGTCCGGAAATTCGCCGATAACGCTGTAACGCTTCCGCGGATTCCTTAGCTAGAAGATAGCACACTTCTCCCGCACGTCCATGTCTCTAGCTCAAAAACTGTGGGAGGAGATACAGTCCAAAAAAGCGGAAGAAGAAAACGGAAGAAGAAGAAATAGAAAGAATAGTAATTTGGCTTTTTCAAGCCAAATTAATAAAGTCATACAAGGGGGATAAATACATAGATAGTTCAGTACATAAATATATATATCCCTTATATTATATAAATAAATTAATATTTTTATGGAGATTGCAGTAAGTTTTTAGGAGCAACTTATTAGGTGGGAGTATATAACACTATTATACATAGGAAAGGTCTATATGTATGTGTAATTATGAACTGCACAATGTGACACAAATGCCTGGGTCTATTCTCAGACCTGCAGGTTTATTACATTGACAGTCTATAGATTATAGCTGTTAGATGTGCGACTGTGCGACTCCTACTACCTGAAGGGACTTAAATAATCCTTCTCTAAATTAATAGTGTAATTGCTATGAAAGTAAGGGAAGGGCAGATAAATCACTTGCATTTTCAAACCTTTGGATAGGAATCACTTAAGCGTGGGCTTTTAATGTCTGTAAGTCAGTAAAAGGGGTTTATTCCAGGATGTATGAAAAATAAAATTTCCAGTATTCTGTGCAGCCAAGGAATGCTGGGAGTTGTAGTTTTTAAACATGTGAAAAGTTCAACACCCATGCTCTATATCATTACACTGTATTGCATCTTAATACATTCATTAGCCAGTGGACATAAAGAAGAAACTTACTGCTAACAGAGAATGCTGGGAGTTGTAGTTTTCAAACATGTGCATATTCAAACACTTGGTTAGGAATTGCTAAAGTATGGGCTTTTAATGTCTGTAGTCAGTAAAAGGGCTTTATTCCAGGATGCATGAAAAATAAAATTTGCAGTATTCTGTGCAGCCAGGGAATGCTGGGAGTTGTATTTTTTAAACGTGAAAAGTTTACTTTATTAGCCAATGGACATAAAGAATGAACTTACTGCTAACAAAGAATTTCTGATACAATGTATTTGTTTTCAGTGGATTGTGTTAATAGCTGTGGGCAATATAGTTCACGTTTCTAAGGGATTTGTGGGTTCTAGATTTGCAAATTGATCCGATGTAAAGAGAAAATCATTCAGTGTATTCACTATTATTTAGCGTTTCATATAATAAATAAAATGCTATTGGTTAAGCCACCTACTGTATCTTACAATAGATATATATCCTTCTAGAACAATTACTGCAGAATGTCTGTATCATTGCTTTAATGTTATCTATTTAGACAAACCTGTGGATATCTGTAGATCCCGGCTATCTGGGCTATGCAGAGAGATGGATCAGAAGACAAGTCTCCAATGATCCCCACAACCTTTTTATTATTCCAGCAGCTGTAATTTGGGATTTTCTCTTGTCTCCCTGATAAGATTCTAAAAGTGTTTACAAGAGACCGACGTCTAGAAGAACAAGAGTCAAAGATCTGATATCCCAGAGTAATATTAGGAAATATCTCAGGATCCTTATTGATCTCTTCAATTGTAAACATGAAAACCAGTAGATGGCGGAAGAGTTTGAATGATAGTCTGTTAAACATGATGAAATATTTGAATATGTTTGTAAAAACAAATGCTTTAAAGAAAAAATTGGAGTGTTTGTTTTTTGTTTATAAATCTGCCCATTCAGTATATTCCTGTGCATATATAAATATTTTCAAAGTATTGACTTCCTGTTTGCCAGACCTCTAATAGTGTCCGTTATGGTCCCAGTCCCTGGGTTGGTTCAGTTGCTCAGTTGAGATCTGAGCATGTTTGACTCATCCAACAGTCAATCAGTAGAAATTACTGTTTGAAACATTTCAGCAAAGCATAGCAAGGGTATGAAATAAATTGATTTTTCAAAAATGAACACGATATGTAAAATATAGGTACAGTGGTTAAGTTTTAAATAGATAATTTAAACAACACATTTTCTAAGGAGTAGTAACTGACCTCTTTCTGGCTCCCCCCACAGTCATTGTCACTGACCATTCTCCCATCTCTGACATTAGAGAATACATGTTAATGATGGGGAGGAGCTTAAAAGCTTTAATTTACTAGCCGCCAATATGGGAAGGTTTCTCTTTCCCTCTACTGGGTCTCCATTTCTGTGTGGTATTGCTATTAATAGGTAGGCTGGGTAGAGGAAGTAAATTCACCCTAACCGATCACAGGACCCATCAATGTGATTGTACTGTACATAGATATTATTTGTTCCACATTAAATAGTTCTATCATTACTCTATGATCTTGTTATTTTCCTCCATTACTTCTGACCTTCACATACTGAGCTGCATTTCTCATTCAGTCTTTAGAAGAAGAAAAAATTACTTTTTTGAGACCTAGCAGTTAATTTAAACTCATGCATTGTAATGTTGGTTCACAGTGTTAAATTTGTCATAAAAATGTCTAAAACTATTCACAGAACAAAGGGGGGTGTTTGTTCCCACAGTGGTTCCGTGGAACCAAAAATCTGATTTTGAACCCAATTGAATTTGATTTTTATGTTGAAACATAAATTTCGAGTATTCAATTGCATTTTTAAAAATTGTTCAAATGCTGTTTTCAAATTTTGTTTTTTTTTACATTTCTGATTTTTGTAGTTCTGAGTTTGGAATGTTTGGAAATATTCTTTAGATCGAATCGAAAACAGGCTTGTTTAAAAAGGAGGATTCATCGCTAGTATTTATTAATATGGACATAACATCTTTGGTCAGAAAAAAGCTGGAGAGGAAAATTTTTTGGTCCATGCTGCCCAAGGTGAGAAGCTTTTGTACCCCTACTATGACTAAAAATTGAAGAAGGATTTTGTAACCTGAGGGGACCAGCTGGGGCCACCTAATGCTTCAGACTGGGTTCACTTTTTATCATTTAGGATAGATCAGCCTTATTTAAGCCTTAGTTGTGTTTGTTCAATAGTGCCAAAACTTTCTATTTTTATAGTAAAATGTTACATACACTTACACCTAATATTAAATTAAAGCCACCTACATGCATGGAACTAAAATATATTACACTTATGGAAATATGTCCAAGCATCCATAGGGTATGTTAAATACAAATACAATACAGAAGTGACTTCAATAATACTAGTAGCAACTGGTGTATTTTCTTTATAAAAATCACTCAGCTACGTGCAGAAGATTAATATAAGAAATTTTAATGGCCTTTGTATGGCTATCCTTATGAATTAAAATGTGTATAAATAGGTTATGTCTGTTAAGCATAGACTGTTTGAACGTACACCTCCAGAACAGACATTAACAATTCCCATGACAAAAACAGAAAGCAAAATGAGCTCTCTCTGTATCGAACTGGTGAAGTGTCAGTGGCCAGTGATACATTAGTCTTGTGATGTGACTGACCAGGGTGATATCAGTTCATTTTGTTGAATTACAAAAACAACTGGCCAACATCTTACTGGGGTAAGTAAATTTATATTTCTTCTTTAGAAAGAAATTTTTTGCTACCTTTAATTTTGTAACACAATTTGCATTTTAAGATGCTTTGTGCATAAACAATTACCTCTGTAGAGTCAGTAAACTATTTCACTATAGCAAGAAGTCTTATTTTATTATTACTATTCAAATAAAATAAAGGAAAATTGTACATACGTTAAACATTCTTCATATTGTACTTCATTTATCTGTATAAATGCCCCAATCATCAGATCACCCTCACTGAAATAGTAAAAATCCCTCCAATCTTGCAGGTGGTTCCTGGAGCTGAGACAGACTGTTTTATTTAGAGCAGGATTTGCCTTAGATCTCCCAGTCACTATCAGCACCGTAACAATAAGAATAACGAGAATCACCAGAGAGTCACGTACAGAGGGACGAGATGTAAATTGTAGATGTGATGGTGACAGAGATGGGACATCATTATGGAGAGAGAACATCAGTCAGACAGCAGGTGGAGATCACAGGTAAAGATATCAGCACTGAGATAGAAAGTGTCAGAATTCTGGTTTATATATTTTCAGTGAACCGTAATTAATAAGCACCGGTATTTAAAGAACAAGGCTGTTTATTTCTATAATTTCTGTGTTTTAAAGAAATAGTTCCAGTCCCAAACCAGAGTCTTGTTTAATCTTATCTGTCCCCTGTATGTAGACAATAGAGATTATAGATATTTTGATTCAATTGAAAAACATGTTGTGCCAAAAAAACCCATCAAGGTTTCCTATATTGTTTCTTACAAACAAATGTCATAATATGCCAAATAAATCATAAATATTCCAAAGGCCCATACACACATAGGATTGCGGGGGCCCAACCCGCGAAGCACGATGGTGTATAAACATTAATTTTGGTCAACCATATGGATTATATATGTGCTATGGTCGATTGGGGCTTCCAAGCACAAGAGCTGTGGGTTCCAGTAGGCTACACTCTCCAGTCTCCACCACTCTGGAAAGATATCTCAATGAATGTAGTATTTGGTGTAGCATACATAGGCATGGAACTGTAGCTGTGAACAAATAAAGTTTTATTGAAAAAACATGCGTGCTACATGTTTCGGACCAAAACTTTCTTTCTCAAATGTGCTTGAAAAAGGATGTTTGGGTCCAAAACTTGTAACACGCATGTTTTTTTAATAAAACTTTATTTGTTCACAGCTACAGTTCTGTAATCTGTGCCTATGTATGTTACACTGCATACTACAATCTTTTGCCAACCATAGGTAAGTGTATGGGCTCTCGTTTCAATGTGTGACTGAACTGGCTCGACTATTAACTGATCAGTAAATGGGGTATAAAAAGTAATAGAACAATGAAATATAAGATATGTAGATTAATCCATTGTCTTGAAAGTGATTTTTGCATGGATATATTTTTTTCTACCCTGATTAACAGCGCGATGTAGTACAGGTGTAGTAGTAAATGTAATGATGACACATGATTCTCAAAGTAATATAATTTTCTCTTAATGGAACAGACAAATGTCTTTAAACCTTTAACTGCAACAGAACGTATATATACATTCTGTGCAGAAAAGGACCAAACTGCCACGTATATATATATTGCTGTACCTGTAAAAAAAAAATATTTTGTGCCTGGGGGAGATTGGGGGGGCAGCATAAATGTGCCCCCCCTAGCGTCCTCGATTTTGTCCAAATCCGATCAGGAAATAACATACCTATTTTGCAATGACCGTACAGGAGCAGACAGTCCCACAAGGAAGTTCGGCGGTTTGCATTAAGGGAGACCCTGGTGACATCACAGGATTTCCTGCTTCACTGGGGTCTTCCCTTAGGCTTCCCCCTTTATGCCCCTGGTGATCTAGATGGGGTATTGCACTGTGATCTCTATTCAGTGCAGTCGCAGTGCAGTACAAGCTATAGTAAGCTGTGAGTGTATTTGTTCTTATACACAATCTTGACCATATGTCACAAGTCAATATCCTATAGGAAAGGACTTGGCCGTCCCTTTTTACTTTAGACATGTAACCTTATATGGCCATTTGTTACCTTACACAAATTTGACAAGAAACATATGTTATCCCTTTGTGCCTAGGGATCCCAGAGGTCCATGTTACATATACCTCCCATATTCATGCCACGTCTACACAGTCATCGCAAAATGTATGTAGTATATTTACAAAGCTAAAATATACATAACCCATTGATTAATTATAATACAAATATTCCATATCATTCCCCCCTTTAGTTACTAACTATACATAATAAACCTAAGAAGTGGTACAACAACATAACATTAATCTAAAACGCAATTATAATATAAAGATTAATTATAATATTACAATAAAAGGTTTCATAAAATCTCCAAGAAATCCACTTAACTATAAACCCATAGAACCCATCCATGAAAAAGGTTTCCAACTTTCCGAAGCAATTTTACATGCAGTATTTTGAAATTCTTTTACTTTAGCAATGTGATTGTCTATAATACGTTCTGAATCATTAATGAAGGTAACAGCATTCTTGGCCAATTAAAACACAAACACCTCCCTGTTCGGCCAAGAATACCAACAGTGAAGGGGAAAAGCAAGACAGGAGGAAGAACATGGTCATCCCATATGTAGCAGGGGTCTCCGAGAAATTAAGAAGAATTTTCAAAAAACATCGTATCCCTGTCTGCTTTAAACCGAACAACACACTGAGGCAGCAATTGGTACATCCGAAAGACGAAATACCGAAACACAAGAAAAGCGACATCATATACGCAGTGCAGTGCAGCGACGAATGCTCTGATTTGTATGTGGGGGAGACCAAACAGCAACTGCATCAACATATGGCCCAGCACAGAAGAGCCAATTCCTCGGGTCAGGACTCAGCCGTGTATCTGCATCTTAAGGATAAAGGACATACCTTTGAAGATTGAATGTTAACATACTGGCGAAGGAACGTGACTGGTTCAAGAGAGGTGTTAAGGAGGCCATTTATGTGAAAATAAGAAACCAAGCCTAAATAGAGGGGGGGGTTCGACACCAACTGTCTGCCATGTACAATGCTGTTTTGACACCTTACTCTGGGCGTTCCTATAACACCTCTTAGCCATCCAATCCACACCCTTAACACCTGGCTGTGATATGCTAATTGGGATTTTCCAGGGTACATAATTGCCACAGATTCTTGTACAAGTCATTCTGAATTGAGAAAGCCAGTCGGATGACTAGCGAAACGTCTTCAAGAACTACATTTCAAGTCCAGTTGATCTAATTGAATACAACAGATATACCATGACCTGGATGAATGAGAACCTTCACAAGTATACCTGCTATGGTAAGTGCTACTGGCAACAAAGACCTGCTATTTTCATGAAATTGTTCATTATAACTAGCATTTACCCAATCAGGAATATTCACATCAAATATGATGGATTCATCCAATTCCTCCCATGTGATAGGAATACCAATTAAAGGGGTACCCATGCCGTGCGTAGGTACATGTGAACATACCCAACAATTAGTCTCATTTAAAGTCTTTGCAGTAACTGTATGCAATTGCATTAAGCTGTTATCTGTCCATAGAGCAACAGTCAGAGACAAGAAACAAAATAGTATAATTCTTTTCATCTTCACCCGATGGAAACAAAAAGTGAAACCCTTCTTCTTAGCATTGGATCCTTAAGGGTTAATAGGGTAGCTGGGCTATTTTAAGAAAGATTGACTATTTTAATACCCGTAGGAAACCCTTTCTGTATTCTGGCAGCTTGGGTAGCTGGGTAATTGATCAAATTAGGTGGTGCAATTAAAGGTAAAGCATTATTGTGGCTTTCCTTTCTGCCCTTGCTGCAATAGCATCCGATACCTTTTTACAATGTAAAGCATGGATCCAATTTGGTCATCCTTCCAGTTTAGCAGCTGTAGCAGTGGTTAATAATACCTGGAAAGGTCCTTCCCACCTGGGCTGTAAAGGCTTGGTAAGATGCTTCCGCACGACTACCCAATCTCCAGGCTGAAAGTGATGACTGTGTTATAGAGTCTGGATCTGGCAAAGAAGAATAAACTTGGGAATGGAGAGGTGTTAAGATCTTATGCAGTTGTATCACATAATCAGTCATAGAAGCATAAGATAGTGAAAGTTGAGAATCATGCGGAAAATACAGTCCAATCTTAGGAGGCTGTCCAAAAAGAATTTCAAACGGTGACATAGTCAATGGCTTCCTAGGAGTATGTCTTATAGACATTAATACCAAAGATAAGGCCTGTGGCCACGTCCAGTTTGTTCACATGTTTTTGCTAGTCTTCCTTTTATAGTAGCATTATACCTTTCCACTTTACCACTTGCCTGAGGATGATAGGGGGTATGAAATTGCTGTTGCACACCCAACATTACTTGCATTACTTGCTCTGTAAAGTGCTTACCTTGATCAGAAGAAATTTCTTCAGGTAACCCATATCTACAAACTATCTCTTCTAATAGTTTTCTAGCTGTAATTTTTGCTGTAGCAATGGCCATGCTTCTACCCATCCTGAAAACAGATCTACACATACCAATACATATTCATACAATCCACACCTAGGTAGTTGTATATAATCAATCTGTAACCTTTGGAAAGGATACTCTGGTCAACCAACATTATGTTTAATACATATTAAACATGTTTGACAATAAGCTGTTGCAATTGAAGTAAACCCTGGAGCATACTATAATTTATTGACAGCATCAATCATTCCTCCTTTTGATATATGTGTTATACCATGGGCCATGGTAGCAAGATAAGGAAGGAGGGATGATGGAGCTACTGGGCGACCATCAGGGTGTTTCCAAATAGCACTACCTGATACCATATGCATAGTAGAACCTGCTTTTGACCATACACGTTTTGCTGAAAAAGGAGCAGACTCTTGTAGCCGGAATGGGGGTCTGGATGCTTTTGGCTCTGTTCTGGCCGCCGGAACGGAGGTCTTGATGCTTTTGGCTCTGTTCTGGGTGCTGGAATGGGGGTCTTGACCCCTTTGGCTCTATTCTGGCTGCCGGAACAGAAGTCTGGACCCCTTTGACTTTCTTCTGGCCGCCGGAACGTGGGTCTGGATGGTTTTGGCTATGTTCTGGCTGCCGGAACAGGGGGTCTGGACCCCTTTGGCTCTGTTCTGGCTGCCGGAACGGGGGTCTGGACCCCTTTGGCTCTGTTCTGGCTGCCGGAACAGGGGGTCTGGATGCTTTTGGCTCTGTTCTGGCTGCTGGAACGGGAGTCTGGACCCCTTTGGCTCCTTTCTGGCCACTGGAACAGGGTTTTACACCCTGGGAACTCTTATCTGGCTGCCGGAATGGGGTTCTGAACCCTGGGAATTCTGTTCTGACCACCATAACAGGGTCTTGCACCCCGAAAACTCTGCTCTGGCTGCCAGAATGGGTTTTGCGCCCTGGTAATTTTGTTCTGGTGGCCGGAACAGGGGTCTGATTTCTGGGAACTCTGTTCTAGCGGCTGTAACAGGGTTTTGCACCCTAAAAACCCCAGAATCGGGGTTTGCACCCTGGGAATTCTGTTCTGGTGGCCGGAACAGGGGTCTTCATCCTGGGAACTCTGTTCTGGCTGCTTGAATAGCGGTTTTCACCCTGGGAATTCTGTTCTGGTGGCTAGAACAGGGTCTGCACCCTGGGAACTCTGCTCTGGTTGCCGGAACAGGGCTCTGCACCCTGGGAACCCTGTTCTAGGGCCAGAACAGGGCTCTGCATCCTGGAAACCCTGTTTTGGCTGTTTGAATAGGGGTTTGCACCCTGGGAATTCTGTTCTGGTGGCTGGAACAGGGTCTGCACCCTGGGAACTCTGTTCTGGTGGCTGGAACAGGGTCTGGATGCTTTTGGCTCTGTTCTGGCTGCCAGAATGGAGGTCTGGATGCTTTTGTCTCTGTTCTGGGTGGCGGAATGTGGGTCTGGATGCTTTTGGCTCTGTTCTGGGTGCCGGAATGGGGGTCTGGATACTTTTGGCTCTGTTCTGGCTGCCGGAACGGGGGTCTAGATGCTTTTGGCTCTGTTCTGGGTGCCGAGATGGGGGTTTAGATGCTCTTGGCTCTGTGTATAGAGTGTGAACATTTGTCTGTGTGTAGAAAGTGTGGAAAAGTCTGAATGCGTGTGTGTAGCAGTGTGTGGGAAATAGAATGTGCATTTGTGTGATAACAAAACTATATTTGTAGAATGTTTTTATGTGTGTGTATATTATGTGTGTACCAGTGAGCATGTCTGTGTAGCTATGTATCTGCATTTAATATTGTTTGTGAGTTTGTAGCTGAGTGTGTGTATTAGTTTAGAATAGCATTTGAGGTTGAATAAAGGCATACATCCATCCAGTCCAACCTACTCAGCAATACCCCCATTCCTCATTTCCTGCCTAACTGTTGATTCAGAGGAAGGCAAAGAAAAAAAACACCAAAATTTTGTTCCTGACTCCACGTGACAATTGAAAATATCCCTGGATCTCTACTTTATGTATCAATACCAGTGACCTGAAACATCCCTTGTTTTCAGAAACTCATCCAGATTTTTTTCGAAAATATCCAATGAACCTGCCACCACCATGTCCACTGGAAGACAGTTCCATAGTTTTACTATTCTCACAGTGAAAAATCTTTTCCGAACTTAAAGACTAAACTTCATTTCTTCAAGTCTTAAGGGATGTCCTCGTGTCCTCTGACATGTTCTATTAGGGAACAATGCCCCAGATAGTTTATTGTATGGCCCATTAATGTATTTATACACAGTAATCATATCTCCATGAAAGTGCCTTTTATCCAGCGTACATAATTGTAACTTTTCCAGTCTCTCTTCATATTCAAGCTTCCCCAATCCCCTTATTAATTTAGTTGCTCTTCTCTGAACCCTTTCCAATATGTCCTTTTTGTACACAGGATTCCAAAATTGCACTGCATATTCCAAATGAGGCCTTACCAATGCTTTGTTAAGAGGGAGAGTAACATATTTCTCCCTTGAATCTATACCTCTCTATAAACAAGAAAATATCTTACTGGCTCTGGCTGTTGCTGCCTGGCACTGCTTGCCAGGCTGCAACAATGCTTGCCAGGCATGCATCACTTTACATTTATCAACATTGATTTTCATCAGCCTAGAGACAGACAGAGGGACAAACAAAGGACAGGCAGAAGGACAGATAGAGGGACAGATAGAGGGACAGATAGAGGGACAGATTGAGGGACAGATTGAGGGACAGATAGAGGGACAGATAGAGGGACAGATACAGGGGGACAGATAGGGGGACAGGAAAAGGAACAGATAGAGGGACAGGTAGAAGGACAGACAGGGAGACAGATAGAAGGACAGGCAGAGGATAGATAGAGGGACAGGCAGGGGGACAGACAGATAGAAGGACAGAGAGGGTGACAGAAAGAGGGACAGACAGGGGGACAGATAGAGGCACAGCAAGGAGGCAGATAGAGGGACAGGTGGGGGACAGACAGGTGCAAGGAGGGGGGCAGGCAGAGGAACAGAAGGTGTGACAGGTAGAAGGATAGACAGGGGGACAGATAGAAGGACAGGCAGAGGTGCAAAAAGATGGACAGGCAAGGGGACAGATAGAGGGACTGGCAGGGGACAGACAAAGGAACAGGCAGGGGTATAGACAGAGGGATAGGCAGGGGGGCAGACATTTTTGGCTCTGTCTGGCCGACGGAACGGGGGTCTGAACCCCTTTGGACTCTGTTCGGCTGACGGAATGGGGGGGTCTGCGATGCTTTTGGCTCTGTTCTGGCTGCAGGAAGGGGGGGGTCTCTGAATGCCTTTTGTCTTTTCTGGCCACCGGAACGGGGGGTCTGAACCCCTTTGGCTACTCCTGTGCCGGCTGACGGAAGGGGGGTCTGGATGCTTTTGGCTCTGTTCTGGCCGCACGGAATGGGGTCTGATGGTTTTGGGCTATTTTCTGCTGCTGGAAAGGGGGGTTCTGGACCACCTTGGCCGTCCGGCTGCCGGAATGGGGGTTTTGTTGTGGGTTGATTTTGGCTCTGTTCATGGCTGCCGGAAACGGATATGGGGGGGCTGGATGCTTTTGGCCTGTTCTGGCTGCCGGAACGGGGGGGTAGGGGGTAGGGGGGTCTGGAGCTTTTGGCTCTGTTTTGGCCGGCCGAACGGGCGGGTCTGGATGCTTTTGGCTAGTTCTGGCCGCGGAATTGGGGGTCTGGATGGTTTGTGCTCTGTTCAGGTGCTTGGAACGGGGGGGGTTGAAACCCTTTGGACTCTGGTTCCGGCTGCAGGAATGGGGGGGGGGTCTAGATGCTTTTGGCTCTGTTCTCGGCCGCCAGGGAAGGGGGGGGTCTGGATGGTTTTGGCTCTTTTCTGGCTGATGTGGAAAGGGGGTCTGGACCTTTGGCTATGTTTGGCTGCTGGAAGGGGGGTTGGATTGCCTTTTGGACTGTTCTGGTGCCGGAACGGGGTCTGGATGCTTTTGGCTCTTGTTCTGGCTGCCGGAACGGGGGTCTGGAACCTTTGGCTCTGTTCTGGCTGGGCGGAACAGGGGTCTGGAAACCCTTGGCATCTGTTCTGGTCACGGAGGAACGGGGGTTGGACCCCTTTTGCTCTTCTGGTCAACAGAACTGGGGTTGCGACCCTTTGGCCTGTTATGGCTTGCAGGAACGGGGGGTGGGTCTGGATGCTTTTGGCTCTTTTTGCTGCCGGAACGGGGTCTGGGAACCGTTTTTTGGCTAGTTCTGGCTGCCGGAACGGGGGTCTGGATGCTGTGGCTCTGTTCTGGCTGCAGGAATGGGGGGGTCTGGATGCCTTTGGCTCTGTTCTGTCGCCGGAAAAGGGGGTTGGGGACCCCACCTTTGGATCTTTTCCGGCTTGATGGGAATGGGTGTGGTAGGATCGCTTGGCTCTGTTCTGGCTGCAGGAACGGAGATCTGGATCTTTGGCTATGTTCTGGGTTGCCGGAAAGGGGGTCTGGATGCTTTGGGCTCTGTTCTGGTCGCGGACGGGGTAAGGACCTATTGGCTCTGTTCGGCTGCCGAATGTGGGGGTCTGGAGTTTTGGCTCTGTTTGGCTGCAGGAACGGGGGTTGGACCTCTTTGGCTTCTGTTCTGGCTGAGGAAGGGGTCTGATGATTTGGTCTGTTCTGGGTGCGGGGAACATGGGCGTCTGGATGCTTTTTGGCTATGTTATGGCTGCCGGAACGGGGGGGGTGGTCGGGATGCTGTTTGGCTATGTATGGCCGACAGGGAACGGGGTCTTGAAACCCCTTTGGCTCTGTTCCGGCTGCCGGATGGGGTGTCTGGAGCTTTTGGTCTTGTTAGGCTGCCGGAAAGGGGGGTTCTGATGCTTTTGGCTCTTTTCTGGCCACCGGAACGGGGGGTCTGAACCCCGTTGGCTCTGTTCCGGCTGCCGGAATGGGGGTGGTCATGGATGCTTTTGGCTCTGTTCTGGCTGCCGGAAGGGGGTCTGGATGGTTTTTGGATCTTTCTGGCTGTGGAACTGGGGGTCTCGAACCCCTTTGGCTCTGATTCAGGCTGAAGGAATGGGGGTGTGGTTGCTTTTGGGCCCCCCCTTGTTCTGCGCTGCCGAAATGGGGCGGGTCTGGATGCTGTGCTCTGTCTGGCTGCGGAACGGGGTTCTGTCTGGATGCTTTGGACTCTGTTTTGGCCGCCTCGGAACGGGGGGGTCGGATGCTTTTGGCATGTTTTCTGGACCGCCGGAAATGGGGCGGGATGGTTTGGCTTGTTCAGGCTGCTGGAACGGGGGTCTGAACCCCTTTGGCTCTGTTCACGGCTGCCGGAATGGGGGGTGGGTTCGGGGTCTAGATGATTTTGGCTATGTTCTGGCCGTCCCGGAAGTTGGGGGTTCCTGGATGGTTTTGGCTCTGTTCTGGATGGGCTGGCGAAGGGGGCTGGACCCCTTTGGCTGGATCATCTCGTGCTGCTATGGAATGGGGGTCTGGAATGCCTGATGCCTTTAGGCTCTGTTATCTGCGTCGCCGGAACGGGGTGTCTGGATGCTTTGGCTGTTCTGGCTGCCGGGAACGGGGTCTGGAACCTTCTGTGGGTCTGCTTCTGGACTTGCCAGGCGAACACAGGTGGTCTGAAACCTTTGGCTCTCTGTTCGGTTCACCGGAACGGGGCATGGACCCCTTTTGCTCGTTTCTGGTCACCAAACTGGGTCTGGACCCACTGTGGCTCTGTTCTGCTGCCGGAACGCGGGGGTCTGGATGCTTTGGCTCTTTTTCTGGCTGCCGGGAACGGGTCTGGACCGTTTGGCTCTGTTCTGGCTGCGAGAACGGGGGTCTGGATGTCTTTTGGCTCTGTTTCTGGCTGCCGGAATGGGGGTCGGATGCTTTGGCTCTGTTTCTGGTCGCCGAACGGGTGTCCTGGGATGCTTGATTGCTCTGTTCTGTCGCCAGAATGGGGGTCTGGATGCCTTTTGGGCTGCTGTTCTGTGTCGCCGGAACGGGGGTCTGGTGCTTTTTGGCTCTGTTCTGGTCGCCCGGAATGGGGGTTCTGGATGGCCTTTGGCTCTGTTCTGCGTCGCCGGAACGGGGGTCTTGGATGCGTTTTGGCTCTGTTTCTGGTCGCTGGCACAGGGGTGACCCCTTGGCTCTGTTCCGGCTGCCGGAACGGGGGTACTTGAACCACCTTTGCTCTGTTCCGGCTGCCGGAATGGTGGTCGGATTGCCACTTTTGGCTCTGTTTCTGGCAGCCGGAACGGGGGTTCTGGACCCCTGTTGGCTCTGTTCTGGCTGCCGGAGATGGGGGGTCTGGGTGCTTTTGGCTCGGTTTCTGTGGCCAGCCGAATGGGGTGGTATGGATGGTTTTGCTTGTTCTGGCGCCGGAAATGGGGGTCTGGAACCCTTTGGCGCTCTGTTCCGGCTGCCGGAATGGTGGTCTGGATGCTTTTGGCTCTGTTCTGGCTGCCGAACGGGGTTGGACCCCTTTGGCTCTGTTCTGGCGTGCCGGAATGGGTCTGGTGCTTTTGCTCTGTCCTGGGCCGCCGGAACGGAGGTTTGATGTCTTGGCTCTGTTCTGGGTGCTGGAATGAGGGGGTGTCTTGCCCCTTTGGCTCTATCTGGCTGCCGAAAACAGAAGTCTGGCCCCCTTGGACTTCTTCTGGCCGACCGGAAACGTGGGTCTGGATGGTTTTGGCTATGTTCTGGCTGCCGGAACACGGGGGTATGGACCCTTTGGCTTGTTTGGCTGCCGGAACGGGGGTCTGGACCCCTTGGGCTCTGTTCTGGCTGCCGAACATGGGGGTCTGGATGCTTTTGGCTCGTGTGTTCTGGCGCTGAGAACGGGAGATGACCCCTTTGGTGCCCTTTCTGGCCACGGAAACAGGGTTTTTTACAACCTGGGAACTCTTATACTGCTGCCGAAAAACGGAAAAAGTTGCGATGCCCAGAAAAAAAATGGGGTTCTGAACCCTGGGAATTCTGTTCTGACCACCATAACGGGTCTTGCACCCCGAAAAACCTGCTCTGGCTGCCAGAATTGGTTTTGCGACCTGGTACTTTTGTTCTGGTGGCCGGACCAGGGTCTGATCTTGGGAAACTCTGTTCTAGCCTAGTGTCTGTAACCAGGGTTTTGCACCCTAAAACCCCAGAATGGGGTTTGCACCCTGGGAATTCTGTTTCTGGTGGCCGGAACAGGGTCTTCATCCGGAACTCGTTCTGGGCTGCTTGATAATAGCGGTTTTCACCCTGGGAATTCTGTTCTCGGGGCTAGAACAGGGTCTGCACCTGGGAACTCTGCTCTGGTTGCCGGAACAGGGCTCTGCACCCTGGGACCCTGTTCTGGGCCAGAACAGGGGCTCTGCATCCTGGAAACCCTGTTTGGCTGTTTGATAGGGGTTTGCACCGTGAATTCTGTTCTGTGGCTGGACAGGGTCTGCACCCTGGGAACTCTGTTCTGTTGCCGGAACAGGGCTCCTGCACCCTGGAACTGTTTATAGGGGCCGAGACCGAAACGGGGTCTGCACCCTGGGACTCTCTGTTCTGGCTGCTTGAATAGGGTTTGCACCCTGGGAATTCTGTTTGTGGCTTGAACAGGTCGCAACACCTGATAATTCTGTTCTGGTGGCTGGAACAGGGTCTGCACCTGATAATTTGTTCTGTGGCTGGAACAGGGTCTGCACCCTGGGAACTCTGTTTCTGGTGCTGGGGAACAGGGTCTGCACCCTGGGGACACCTCTGTTCTGGTGGCTGGAACAGGGTCTGCACCCTGGGAACTTTTCTGGTGGCTGGAAGGTCTCACCTGGAACTCGGTTCTGGTGCGGAACCGGGTCTGCCACCCTGGGAACTCTTTCTGGTGGCTGGAACAGGGTCTGCACCCTGGAACTCTGTTCTTGTGGCTGGGAAACAGGGTCTGACCTGGAACTCTGTTTGGTGGCTGGAAACCAGGGTCTGCACCCTGGAACTCTGTTCTAGGGGCCAAAACAGGGGTCTGCACTCTGGGAACTATGTCTCTGTTGCCAGGACGGGCTCTGCACCTGGAACACTGTTCTACATTCTATGGCCGGAATGGAGGTCCTGCACCCTGGAACTGTTTTGGAAGCCATAACTAGTGTTGTGTACCGGAACTATGTTATGCTTGTCAGAATGGGGGTTTGCACCCTGGGAGCTTTGTTATGGCAGAAACTGTTTGGGAGTGATATGGTGTGCATATATGTATATGTGTGTAGGTTGACAAGTAGGTATATACGTGTGGGAAAGGATTTATGATTGTCTGTAGTAGAGTTTTTGGTGTGACACATGAGCATGTGTGTGTATATTTAGTGTGTGTATACAAAGTATGTGAAAGTGTTAAAATATTTCTGAGTGTATTTTTTGATGTATTTATGTGTGTTTGGTTGGTTGGGCTCTTTTGGAGTGAATTGTAAGAAGTAAATGTGTGAGTGGTGTATAGAGTGTGAACATTTGTCTGTGTGTAGAACGTGTGGAAAAAGTCTGAATGCGTGTGTGTAGCAGTGTGTGGGAATAGAATGTGCATTTGTGTGATAACAAAACTATATTTGTAGAATGTTTTTATGTGTGTGTATATGTATGTGTGTACCAGTGAGCATGTCTGTGTAGCTATGTATCTGCATTTAATATTGTTTGTGAGTTTGTAGCTGAGTGTGTGTATAGTTTAGAATAGCATTGAGGTTGAATAAAGGATACATTCATCCAGTCCAACCTACTCAGCAAATACCCCCATTTCATCTCATTTCCTGCCTAACTGTTGATATCAGAGGAAGGCAAAGAAAAAAAACACCAAAATTTTGTTCCTGACTCCACGTGACCAATTGAAAATATCCCTGGATCTCTACTTTATGTTCAATACCAGTGACCTGAAACATCCCTTGTTTTTCAGAACTCATCCAGATTCTTTTCGAAAATATCCAATGAACCTGCCACCACCATGTCCCACTGGAAGACAGTTCCATAGTTTTTACTATTCTCACAGGGAAAAATCTTTTCGAACTTAAAGACTAAACTTCATTTCTTCAAGTCTTAAGGATGTCCCGTGTCCTCTGACATGTTCATTAGGGAACACTGCCCCAGATAGTTTATTGTATGGCCCATTAATGTATTTATACACGTAATCATATCTCCATGAAAGTGCCTTTTATCCAGCGTACATAATTGTAACTTTTCCAGTCTTTTCATCTATTAATGACTTCCCAATCCCCTTATTAACTTTAGTTGCTCTTCTCTGAACCCTTCCAATATGTCCTTTTTGTACACCAGGATTCCAAATTGAACTGCATATTCAAAAATGGCCTTACCAATGCCTTTGTTAAGAGGGAGAGTAACATATTTTCTCCCTTGAATCTATACCTCTCTATAAACAGAAAATATCTTACTGGCTCTGGCTGTTGCTGCCTGGCACTGCTGCCAGGCTGCACAAGCTTGCAGGCATGCATCACTTTACATTTATCAACATGATTTTCATCAGCCTAGAGACAGACAGAGGGACAAACAAAGGAAGGCAGAAGGACAGATAGAGGGACAGATAGAGGGACAGATAAGTAGAGGGACAGAATTGAGAGGGACAGATGAGGACAGATAGAGGGACCAGTAGAGGGACAGATAAGGGACAGATTGAGGGACGATAGAGGGCAGATAAGAGGGGACAGATAGAGGGACAGGCAGAAGGACAGATAGAGGGACAGATAGAGGGACAGGATTGAGGGACAGATAGAGGGACAGATAGAGGGACAGATAGAGGGACAGATAGAGGGACAGATTGAGGGACAGATAGAGGGACAGAGGGACAGGCAGAAGGACAGATAGAGGGACAGATAGAGGGACAGATTGAGGGACAGATAGAGGGCAGATGAGGGACAGATAGAGGGACAGATGAGGGACAGATAGTGAGGGACAGATAGAGGGACAGGCAGAAGGACAGATTGAGGGACAGATAGAGGGACCAGATTCGAGGGACAGATAGAGGGACAGATAGAGGGACAGATAGAGGGACAGATTGAGGGGACAGATAGAGGGACAGATAGAGGGACAGCATATGAGGGACAGATAGAGGACAGATTGAGGGACAGATGAGGGACAGATAGAGGGACAGATAGAGGGACAGATTGAGGGACAGATAGAGGGACAAAGATGAGGGACAGATAGAGGGACAGATAAGGGGACAGGAGAGGACAGATTGAGGGGACAGATAGAGGGACAGATTGAGGGACAGATAGGGGGGAGGGGAGGGCGATAGAGGGCAGATGAGGGACAGATAGAGGGACAGAATTGAGGGACAGATAGAGGGACAGATAGAGGGGACAGGCAGAGGACCAGAAGGACAGATAGAGGGACAGATTGAGGGACAGATTGAGGGACAGATAGAGGGACAGATTGAGCGACAGATAGAGGGACAGATAGAGGGACAGATTGAGGGACAGGCAGAAGGACAGATTGAGGGACAGATAGAGGGACAGATAGAGGGACAGATAGAGGGGACAGATAGAGGGACAGATAGAGGGACAGATAGAGGACAGATAGAGGGAAAAGGCAGAAGGGACAGATATGAGGGACAGATGAGGGGACAGATTGAGGACAGATGAGGGACAGATAGAGGGACAGATAGAGGGACAGATTAGAGGGACAGATTTGAGGGACAGATAGAGGGACAGATTAGAAGATGAGGGACAGATAGAGGGACAGAGAGGGACAGATGAGGGACAGATAGAGGACAGATAGAGGGACAGATCGAGGGACAGATAGAGGGACAGATTGAGGGGACAGATTGAGGGACAGATAGAGGACAGGAGAAGGACAGATAGAGGGACAGATAGAGGGACAGATGAGGACAGATAGAGGGACAGATTAGAGGGACAGAAGAGGGACAGATGAGGGACAGATAGAGGACAGATAGAGGGACAGATAGAGGGCAGATAGAGATAGGGAACAGATAAGGGACAGTAGAGGGACAGATTGAGGGACAGATAGAGGACAGATAGAGGGACAGTATAGAGGACAGATAGAGGGACAGATAGAGGGACAGATTGAGGGACAGATAGAGGGACAGATAGAGGGACAGATAGAGGGACAGATTGAGGGACAGATAGAGGGACAGATTGAGGGACAGATGAGGGACAGATTGAGGGACAGATTGAGGGACAAGATAGAGGGAAGATTGAGGGACAGATAGAGGGACAGATAGAGGGAAGATTGAGGAAAGATAGAGGGACAGATAAGGGACAGATAGAGGGACATAGAGGGACAGATGAGGGCAGATGAGGGACGATAGGGGACGATAGAGGGACAGATAGGGGACAGATTGAAGAGGGACAGATTGAGGAGACAGATAGGCAGATTGAGGGACAGATATGAGGGGACAGATAGAGGGAACAGATTGGGGACAGATTTGGGGACAGATAGAGGGACAGTAGAGGGACAGATAGGGACAGATTGAGGGACAGATAGAGGGGACAGATAGAGGGACAGATAGAGGGACAGATGAGGACAGATAGAGTGAGGGACAGATAGAGGGCACGATGAGGGACAGATGAGGGACAGATAGAGGGACAGTTGAGGACGTAGAGGACAATTGAGGGGACAGCGAAGGACAGATCGAGGGCAGGCAGAAGACAGATTGAGGGACAGGAGAGACACAGGCAGGGGACAGATGAGGGGACAGGAAAAGGAACATAGAGGACAGGTAGAAGGACAGACAGAGGACAGATAGAAGGACAGGCAGGGATAGATAGAGGGACAGGCAGAGGGACAGGACCAGATAGAAGGAAGAGAGGGTGACAGAAAGAGGGACAGACAGGGGGACAGATAGAGGCACAGAAAGGAGGCAGATAGAGGGACAGGTGGGGGGACGACAGGTGCAAGGAGGGGGCAGGCAGAGGAAACAGAAGGTTGTGACAGGTAGAAGGATAGACAGGGGGACAGATAGAGGACAGGCAGAGGTGCAAAAAGATGGACAGGCAAGGGGACAGATAGAGGGACTGGCAGGGGACAGACAAGGAACAGGCAGGGTATAGACAGAGGGATAGGCAGGGGGCAGACAGAGGGATAGGCAGGGGGACAGACAGAGGAACAGATGGAGGGACAGGTAGAAGGACAGGCAGAGGTGCAAAAGAGGGGACAGGGCAAGGGGGCGAGATAGAGGGACACAGGCAGGGGAACAGCAAGGAGCGATATAGGGACAGGCGGGGGACAGACGGGGGACAGATAGAGGGGACAGGCAGGGGGACAAGGAGGGCAAGGAGGGGCAGCAGGGACGAGACAGAGGGACAGGTAGGGCACAGACGGGAACAGATGAGGGAACAGGTAGGTAGGGAAAAGGATAGACAGGGGGACAGATAGAAGGACAGGCCAGAGGTGCAAAAAGATGGACAGGCAAGGGGCAGATAGAGGGACAGGCAGGGAGACAGCTATAGGGACAGATAGAGGGACTGGCAGGGAGGGACAGATATAGGGACAGACGGGGACAGATAGAGGGACTGGCAGGGGACAGACAAAGGAACAGGCAGGGGTATAGACAGAGGGGGACAGGCAGGGGGGCAGACAGAGGGATAGGCAGGGGGGCAGACAGAGGACAGATAGAGGGACAGTATAGAGGGACAGATGGGGATAGGCAGAGGAACAAGATGGAGGGACAGTAGAAGGATAGAACAGGGGGACAGATAGAAGGCAGGCAGAGGTGCAAAAAGATGGACAGGCAAGGGGACAGTTAGAGGAACAGCAGGAGGCAGATAGAGGGACAGCAAGGAGGGGGCAGACATGACAGACAGAGGACAAGGCAAGGGGACAGAACGAGGGGCAAGGAGGGGGACAGACAGAGGGGCAAGGAGGGGGACAGACGGGGAACAGCAAGGAGGCAGATAGAGGGACAGACAGGGGGACAGATAGAGGGACAGGGAGGGAGACAGAGGGGCAAGGAGGGGGACAGACAGGGGCAGTAGGGGACAGCAGAGGGCCAGACATGGGGACAGATAGAGGGACAGCAGGGGGACAGATAGAGGGACAGGCAGGGGGATAGACAGAGGACAAGGAGCGACAGGTAGGGAGACAGACAGAAGAACAGGAAGGGGGACAGACAGAGGGACAAGGAGGGGGACAGACAGAAGAAACAGGCAGGTGGACAGATAGAGAGACAGTGGGGGGACAGATGGACAGGCAGGGGGACAGACAGAGGGACAGGCAGGGGACAGGCAGGGGAAAGCAGAGAGACAGGCAGTGGGGACAGACAGAGGACAGTCAGGGGGAAAGACAGAGAGACGGCAGGGGGAAAGAAGACAACAGGAGGTAGATAGAGGGACAAGCAGTAGATAGAGGGAGGGACAGAAGAGATAAAAGTAGGTAGGGCCCCAGCACTCCCTCCCCCCCCCAGCCCATGTCCCCACTCACTTAGGTTTTAGGTGCTGCTGATGTGCAGAGAATTGCAGAGCACAGATCCTTTTTTATATTCTGCATTCCGGCTTTTACACATTCAGCCGGAATGCACTTGACACTTTTTTCCGGTCCGGTTCCGGGTTATACTTACCAGTGGTCCGGACAGTTCATGTAGAAGATGGAACATGTCCAGAATCGCCGGAACCGCCGGTAGTAAGTCCTCCTCCACGTTCCGGTCCGGTTCCGGTTCCGACTTTTATTTTTACCGTATAATACCCTCTGGAGTACAGAGGATTTTACACTTAAGTTTACACAGCAGATCTCTACCTACAAGGTTACATGGAACTGTATCACTTAAAAGAAATGAAGCTTCAACAGAAATAGGTAAATTCTAACCATTTGTGGTGCTGTCTCTGGCAAAAATACAGTGTTACCTCCCAATCCTACTTCAGGAACTGAATGATCTGAAAGGAATATGGGAAGCAGCACTGGACCTAAGAACAGATTGGGCAGCTCCTGTATCTATCAAACAAGGGAAAGGTAGTTCCTCTATAAATATTTGATAGTATGATTCAGAATCGGACTTGTTACTGGAGTGAGTTTGAATAGATACAGAAGGCCCTTCCCTTCATGAAAGCATAGGGTAACGTTTTTCAGGTTTATATCACCTGGGTGCTCTGCAGTACCTAGAGATATGCCCTAGTTTAAGACAATTATAACAAAGTTGAGAGTTTCTTCTAACCGACTGCAGCTGCTGGCCAGGCTGCTGCTGTCTGTCAGAAAAGCCTCCCCCCTTAGGAAATCCTTCCCCCTGCACTACCAGAACCTTTTGAGGTTTAGCTTTTTGTTTCTCTTGGCTGGTAAATGGTTAGACATGTTAATTTGGTGTATTTATTTCTGAAGGTGCAGTTTAGTTTGGGGGGTCTCCTGTACAGGAACATCGGGTACCTCAGATATCTGGGATCGTTGGTACACGGGAGGATCGATCTTTTAGAAACAGTACGTTTTTTGTGTGTACTTAAGATACTTAATAACATGGAAAAATCCTGAAAATTTTGCAAATTTTTCATTTTTTTACATATTGTTACCCGTATTCCATAAAAGTTCCGAAAAGTTACAAACTTCTTTCCTATTAAGTACACTTTGTGCCTGAAAACAAACCATGTAATAATTCCTTATTTTACTACTGCCCGCATCCGATGACGCATGGGACCGTAAGAGTAGAGTGTCACGTCTGAGTTCGCTCGAAGGACAAGGGTCGGGGGGGTAGGGTATCTTGAGACGGGGGCTGGACCCACTACATACAGTTGACAGTCTTGACGCTCTACACAGTAGGCGGACCTACCAGTACATCTCGTTCTCTCAGTGCTGGGGGGGTAGTACTTACAATTAATAGACATAAAAATGCCTGAACAAAACATGACACACCTTAAGACCCAAATACACAACTGTAATAAAATCACATATAACCAAACATGATCCGAATTGCAAAACATGATCACACCATTAACACGGTCCGGTGTCACGCCAAATGCAAAAACAGAAGAAAAAAGAACACACAAAAAAAACCAAAACGGATCTGCCGGGGCAACCACACCATCCCCAACAACCAGAAAAAAACCCCAAAAAGTCGAGGAAAATAAAACGAATACAGTCAATCAAAAAAAAAAATTACACAAAAGTGATCAACATCGCGACTTTTCCGTTTTCTACCTTACCTTTTTATTTTCCGCCTCCGAATTTTCCGAACCGCATTTTTCGAACATTTTAAAAATTACGATGATTTCTCGTATTTTAGAAATAATACGAAAATCGAGAGAAATCCTCGTAAATTAAAAATTTCGCGGATTTTTCACATTTTTGGACGGAGCAACCCACATTTTCGGGTCCGTATTTTCAAGAATCCTCGTATTTTCAAAGAATCCTCGTATTTTCGAAAAACAGATTTTGCCGAACTTTCATTTTAATAGGTTTTAATGGTCCTCTGCGATTTTCGATTTTCAAATTTTTCCGCCAAATTTGTGGATCTTCGAGCGGACCGATTTTGCGAAGTTCGGACTCTCTAATGATCTACAGTTGTGGCCATATTATGACATTTCTCAGTAGGAAACTATATAGGAAATCTTGATTCTTGATTCAGCTCTAAAACATTTTTTAAATGGAACTGAAATATCTATGGCGTCTACATACAGTAGCTGGAACAGGGGAAAACAATGAGTATAAACAGACTCTGATTTGGAACTGGAGCTATTTCTGTAAAACACAGAAATAAACAGCCTTGTTCTTTAATACCGGTGCTTACCAATACTATTCACTAAAAATATATAAACCAGGATTCTGACACTTTCTATCTCAGTGCTGATATCTTACCTGTATATCCACTGGCTGTCTGACTGATGTTCCCATCTCCATAATGATGTTCCCATCTCTGCACCATAAGATCCACAATCCACTCTCATTTCCTCTGTATTGACTCTTTTGTCATACTCAGTTCTCTTAGTGTTACGGTGCTGATAACGACTGGAAGATCAAAGACAATTCCTGCTTTAAATAAACATTCTGTTCCAGGAACAACCTCAAGATTGGAGAAAAGATACTTTTTCAGTGATGGGATCTAATATTGGTGGGATCATACAGATGCATGAAGTACAATTTGAAGATGTTTTAGGTATGTAACATTTTTTATGGTGGTGAAGGTTCTCATTCCTCCAGGTATTGTAAACAGTATCTGTTGTATTCAGCAGCTTAACTGGACATGACGTTTAGTTCTTGAAGGTGTTTTGCTATCATCCATGCTTTCCCAATTCTAAAGACTTGCAGGGTTAATCAATACAAGTTCTTATCATTTAAATGGTGCTAATTTTGCCCACAACCAATCAGATTTAGCTTTCAAATGTTAAATAAGATCTGATTGGTTGGGGCAAAATTAGCACCTTTTAAATGATAAGCACTTTATGAATCTCCCTGTTGATGTTTGATTCCCACCACCTTTAGATCACAGCTGGGTGTCATCATCACACAACATATCTTATATATAAGGAACGCAGTCACTACATTACATTCTAAGTGTTTCCCCCTTCGTCAGGTGCATCGCTCAAAACCTAGCAAAGAATATCCCCACAGTGCAGAGAATCAGGCTAAGGAAACTAAAAATATTAATATGGTATATATCAGGACTGGGCCTTTGTCAAAATGGAAGAAAGGGAAAAAAAACCCACCAATTCCACCAGTGAAGGGGAAAAGCAAGACAGGATACAGAACAGTCATCCCAATGGAGAAGGGGTTTCATAGAATTCAGAAGAATTTTCAGGAACAATGTATCCCTGTCTACCTTAACCAATCAACTGAGGCAGCAACTGATTCATTCAAAAGACCCAATACTGAATCACACAACAAGAAAAAACTAAATGCACAAATATAGTGCCCAGCACAAAGAGTCAACTCCTTGGGTCAGGACTCTGCTGTGTACCTGCTCTCAAGAATAAAAGGACATACTGTATGTTTAAAAACTGTAATGTCAACATCTTGGACAAAGAAAATGTGTGTTTAAAATACGTTTAAAGAAAGTGTTTTATGTTAACAAAAGAAACCAAGCATGAACCAAGGAAGGGTTTAACACCTATTGTCTTCCATGTTTTAAGCTCGGTCAGTTTAATACACCTCTCAACCAACAATCAACCTTGTATTCAGGAGGTCCCTAACACCTCGCTGTTATAAGGGACACTTAACAGGGTATTTATGGCCAACAAATTTTAATATAATTCATTCTGAATTTTCATGTGCCTGGGCATTCTAGAACCTGGGTCCTCCCGCTTGATGTCTGCAGCCTTCCCTGATGAGCCACAGAGGAGTATAGGAAACATACTTTAGACTTAGTGAATCATCATCTGCTCTTTGGCTCCACCCTGCTGTCAGCTGTGGACAATTTGCAATTACCAGCATTTTAAAACAGCATTTCCTGTGACCTAACGCCCGTTTGTGTGGTTTTGTTTCTGGATTTGTTTGCTTATCAGCTCTTGGATTGCCTTCTGTGTTTAGTACCTCGGCTTGAGTCTTCGGCTAGTCTCCTGCCTCCGATCGTATACTCCCTGCCGCCGGTGTCTGCCAGACTTCTATCCTTGGTTTGTCAGTTGAACCTCCCTGGCTTGTTTATTGCTGACCAGACCTTCCTACCTCTCCTCTCCTGCATCTTCAGCATTTACTATCCACTTCGGACTTCGCCTACTACATGTATCTAACATGAATTGAGAAAACTAGTCAAAGATAGTTAAAGATATTTCATCTTCAAGAACTAAATGTCAAGTCTAGTTGGACTAACTGAATACATATGTTACAGTTTACATCTCACTTTTGTTTTTCTACAGAATTATAACCAGTAGTACAATAATTGGTATCATCATAAATAAAAATAATTTTATCTTTGTTAAGGTCACTGGGAAGATAATATAATTGGAATAAGAATATAAGAAAATACTCTAATTTCTTATAAAAAAAGTATATGTTATTGTGCTGAACTTCCTCTTAAATCTTAAAAAAAAATCAACGTTAATTAGCTAATTCCAAAAATGTATCTTAATATTTCATAATGTTTAACAGACTGTCACTCAAACTGGTTTTTATGTTTACAATTGAAGAATCAATAAGGATTCTGGAATATTGCCTAATATTACTCTGGGTTATCAGATCTTTGACTCCTGTTCATCTAGACCTCTTTCTCTTGTAAACACTTTTGGAATTTTATCAGGGAGACAAGAGAAAATTCAAATTACAGCTCTGGAATATAAAAGGTTGTGGGATCATTGGAGACTTGTCTTCTGATCCATCTCTCTGCTAGCCCAGATAGCTGGGGTCTACAGATATCCTCAGGTCTGTATAAATTACTATATTGTATACATTATCCATTGTTAGTCAGCCCTCCAGTTTACTACCCAGTGTTGAATCAGCCCTCCGTTCATTATCCATTGTTAGTCAACCCCCTGGTTCATTATCCAGTGTTAAGTAACCCCTTTGTTTTTACCCAGTGCTAAATCAGCCCTCCGGTTCATTATCCATTGTTGAGTCAGCGCCTCCAGTTCCTTAGCCAGTGGTTAATCAGCCCTATGGTTCCTTATACAGTTTTGGAGTCAGCCCTACTGTTCATTATCTAGTGTTGAGTCAGCCCTACTGTTCATTATCTAGTGTTGAGTCAGCCCTACTGTTTCATTCTAGTGTTGAGTTAGCACTACTGTTCATTATCTACAAGTTCCCTACACAGTGTTGAATCAGCCTCTGTTTTATCATCCAGTGTTAAGTCAGCTCTTTCGGTTCATATAGTATAGTATTTGAGGTTGAATAAAAACATAACGTCCATCCAGTCCAACCCATCAGCAATTATCCTCATTTCCTGCCTACATGTTATCCAGAGGAAGACAAAAAAACCCCACCAAATTTATGAAGGGGGAAAAAATTCCTTCCTGAATTCAAGTGGCAATCGGAAATTTCCCTGTATCAACTCTAAGTATATATCAAAACCAGTAACCTGCAACATTCCTTGTATGCAGAAACTCATCCGCTTTTTTATAAACTATCCAATGAACCTGCCACTGCCATCACCACGTCCACTGGCAGTGTTAGCCAGTGTTGAGTCATCCCTCTGGTTAATTAGCCAGTGTTGCGAGCTCTCAGGTTCATTAGCCAGTGTTAATTATTAATTAGTTTATTATTATTGTTTTATAATTTAGTGTTTAAGTCAGCCCTCTGGTTAATTAGCCAATGTTAAGTCAGCCTCCAGTTGCTGGAGGCAAACTGTTTGACCCTTTGCCATGTCAAGGGAAAGAGCATAAACTGAAACTATTTTGGGTCATGCAAAAAGAAAGTGATTACTTTGGAAGCAATAACATCCACATAATGCCAAATGTTTTTAAAATCATCTCCAAAATGTGATAAACATTTAATTTAACATTTAACAATATGTTAAATGTTACTGTTATCTTATCCTACCATATAATACACTTAAAAATATTTTGGGTAACAATGTAAATGGGAATAGTGCTATTTTATATGGGCGTAACCTAAACAAATGAGTGTGGCCTCCACAAAGTGGAAGCGTGCACTGACACACGCATATTTCCTCTCCACACTTGTCCCTCCTTGCATTCCAAATGTTGGGATGTATGTTATTGGGGATTAAGGTCTGGGGATTAAAGGTCTGACCTAGAATCCTGCATCGGGTCGGGCTAATCCATAGGTGTGGTCAAGACTGGTAGTGGTTGCGGGCACTTATTAGTTTAATGATCCCCAGTATGGTAACATGGTTTTGGAAATAGTAAGAAAGGAACTATTCCTGTTTAAAGAGTACACATTGAAATAGTGTTGTTAAAGGGGAGGTTTTCACATACCACTTCGGTATTATTTATAAACATTTATATGTGGTTTATTCATAACATTTTCAGGTAAATTATTTGAGTATACCATGTTAACAGCGGAATTGAATGCAGTGGATACGTAATTAGATACAATATGGCTAGTAGAATTAGTGCAAATCCGTGATTCTCACCTTTCTGCATCATCCGTGATGCAATACCTAACTTAATCGTCTTTATGTCCGGTAATGCATTAAATGACTGTAAATGGATATACCTTACAATATTGCTAGCTTTGTTATATTTTATTGGTGGAAGGTTTATTACCACCGCTGTTATATTTTATAAAAGTCAACTAGAGTTTACCTGGAAAGAAAAGCTGGAGAAACCTGGATATTTTAGAAGGAGTTTATTTGTATGACACACTGTTTGTATTTATAGACTATAACATTAGTGGGAAATATAAATATGGCTATGCCAAATCCATTTAAAAACCCATGCTACCCAATGGGATATTGGGTTAGCAAGGGTTTGTAATAGGGCTTGCATGTTTTGATTTGATGTCGTTAAACATTACGTGTAAGATTTACAGAGGGACGCAATTGTTGGCCTCCGGCAATTTAAAATACCATGGCAGTTGCAGCTCTGGATTAATTACAAGCTGGCGCTACTCATTGTGTGACTCTAATAGCGCAATTAGCTGGTGTTAGATTTCACTCAAAAAAATTGCAACCACTAAATTAAATAGGTTGTGTCAGCTTCATGGGTGTCTTTTTTGATGCTCATGCAGCTGGGGCAATAAAGGTTTACAACCACGCTGACCAATATTAATATTGAACTCCAAAAAAAAGCTATGCGGTTGCCTGTAAATCTGGTCCTACATGTTGCACACCACAGGGTGTATTTCAGAAACACATTTCATTGAACTGATTTTATCCACAGATAAGTTACGGTTCCCCGATCCTGCTCTCAATGACAGAATCCAGTTCCCATCCTTCTACCAAACTGTTCCAATGAGTTATCTGAAATTGATGGAATAGTGACCATAGTTAAGCACTTTGGATGGAAATGGGTTGGACTCGTGTATCGATGATGACAGTGGATCAAAGCAAGTGAACAACTGAAAAAGGAATTTCCAAAAGGCGGCTGTTTGGCCTTTCTAATCAGACTTCCTTACACTCTATATAATGATCTCCAAACTAAAAAGATAAATGACACAATCTACCAACCACAGCCAAGGTGATTGTTATTTATATTAGTCAGTACACTCACAGTCTTAATTTTTTAGTAAATTGCCAGATAAAATCTGGATCGCACCCACATCTTCTCTCTAATTATAGAGACACTAACAAGACTGCAGAGAATAATTTTATGGAACTTTGTCTCTGTCCTTCCAACAAGGAACATTCCTGGTTTTAAGGAGTTTTTCTATAATATGGGAACATTTAAATTTAAAAATGATTCACATTTCAAGACAACTGGGAAACATTGTTTCACTGCTTCTATTATTCTGATGAGTTGTATGAGATGTTAAGAAAACAAAAGGTAATAAACCTGTCATCAGTCATGTCATCAGCATTACAGGGAAGGAATCATTCCATGACATTGACCTGGATTGTGTATGAGACATTCATTCACAGAATATCATACAGTGTTACACAGCAGTGTATGTGATGGCTCAGGCTCTCCATGAATGGTTTTTTAACTCAAAAATTACCAAATCAGCCAGAAAAGAGGAATCTGCAAGTTCACTTTAACCAGTGGAAGGTAATTTTACACGCTGTGCACATTAACAAAGCATCTTGTACCCAGACTATTTGTAAATCATGAGAATAATGACTTTACTACTTAGGATGATAACTAGAGATGGCCGAAACTGGTAGTTTCATTCCATTTTGGGTTATGGATTTTGGGAAAATCAGAAACAGAACGTACTTTCGAGGGTTCGAGCGCATTTTTAAGGGTGATCAAATGTACAAGGTATTTTCGGTAACCCTCGAAAATAACCTCACACGTTCAATAACACACAGGGTAAGATATGCTAGGCACACGCAGTCTTATAATGGAAAGTGTCCTTTTAATCGTGACATTTCGGAACCTGTGTGGTTCCTTCCTCCTCAGACCAAACAGGAAGGAACCACACAGGTTCCGAAACCTCACGATTAAAAGGACACTTTCCATTATTAGACTGGTGTGCCTAGCATGTCTTACCTTGTGTGTTATTGACTGTTGGCTACAGAGCTTGAGCACCCAGCATGGAACAATAACTATTAACTTACCTCTTGTTTAGGTGTGCAGATCCTACCCTCTCAAACGTTCATAACTCTCAAAATACAATGGGAAACTACTTTTGAATTTCCAATTGTTTTAAAATCGTATTTTAGAGGGTTATCGAACATTCAAGGTTATTTCCAAGGTTCTGAAAATAACCTTGTACATTCGGTAACCCTTGAAAATGTCCAAAATCCAAACGCTTCCTGGTTTTCAGATGAATGTTCAATATTTTGGAACCGAGGTGCTCCATGTTGGACCCCAGATCCCTCTCTAATGAGGGCGTAAATCATGGAGTCTTCACACCAGGTTCTTACCTTGTGTGGAGATAACGAGCCCTGAAAATTTTGTCTTTGAGAAGCTTTTTCAGGGTTGCCCTGCCATGCCCAGGATATGGCAGGGCTGACCAATGGAAGATTGCTTCTTGCAAAGTGTGGGGGGTAGGGAGGGTGGCGGTGGGGGGCGAGTCCAGAGTCAGCTTTTAAGGAATTGTTTTCAGTAACCAATGGTTATTATTTTCTTTTAATCTCAGGGATATTCTCTGATATGATGTATTGGTGTACAAAGCACCAGAGTTTATTGTATGGCCCATAATATCACTGATATCCATGCAAGATTTGCATCTCCATTGTAAAAAAAAAAAAACCTAACTTACAAGTAGTCATATATATATAGTATTGGAGGTTTTAAAAGACATATGTCCATCTAGTCCAACCTTTATACCCTTCCCAAATGTCTGTCTAACAATTACTAGTAACATAGTATTGGAAGTTGTATAAGACATACGTCCATCTAGCCCAACCTTTATACCCTACCCATAATGTCTATATAACAGTTATATAGTAACATAGTATTGGGGTTGAATAAAGACATACATCATCTAATCCAACATTTATATTCTACCCATAATGTCTGTATAACAGTTACATAGTAACATAGTTATGGAGGTTGTATAAAGACATATGTCCATCTAGTCCAACCTTTATACCCTACCCATAATGTCTGTATAACAGTTACATAGTACATAGTATTGGAGGTTGTATAAAGACATACGTCCATATAGTTCAACCTTTATACCCTACCCATAATGTCTGTATAACAGTTACATAGTAACATAGTATTGGAGGTTGTATAAAGACATACGTCCATCTAGCCCAACCTTTATACCCACCATAATGTCTGTATAACAGTTATATAGTAACATAGTATTGGAGGTTGAATAAAGACATACATCCATCTAGTCCAACATTTATACCCTACCCATAATGTCTGTATAACAGTTACATAGTAACATAGTATTGGAGGTTGTATAAAGACATATGTCCATCTAGTCCAACTGTTTACCCTACCCATAATGTCTGTATAACAGTTACATAGAACATAGTATTGGAGGTTGTATAAAGATATACGTCCATCTAATCCAACCTTATATCCTACCAATAATGACTGTATAACAGTTACATAGTACATGTATTGGAGGTGTATAAAGACATATACGTCCATCTAGTCCAACCTTTATAACCCTACCCATAATGTCTGTATAACAGTTACATAGTAACATAGTATTGGGGTTGTATAAAGACATACGTCCATCTAGTCCAACCTTTATACCCAACCCATAATGTCTGTCTAACAGTTACATATAACATGTATTGGAAGGTGTATAAAGACATACGTCCATCTAGTACCAACCTTTATACCCACCAATAATGTCTGTATAACAGTTACATAGTAACATAGTATTGGAGTTGTATAAGACATACGTCTATCTAGTCCAACCTTTATACCTACCCATAATGTCTGTATAACAGTTACATAGTAACATGTATTGGAGGTTGTATAAAGACATACGTCCATCTAGTCCAACCTTTATACCCTACCCTAATGTCTGTATAACAGTTACATAGTAACATAGTTTTGAGGTTGTATAAAGACATACGTCCATCTAGTCCAACCTTATACCCTACCCATAATGTCTGTCTAACAGTTACATAGTAACATATCATTGGAGTTGTATAAAGACATACATCCATCTAGTCCAACCTTTATACCCTACCCATAATGTCTGTATAACAGTTACATAGTAAACATAGTAATGGGACCCCCCCCTTTATACTGCTGTAACTCTGGATAGATTGGAGATATACATGATCCTGGAGTCATTTTAAAGGTAGGAGTGTTCCCTTTTTAATAAATGTCACTTGCATAGGGACAAAAGTTCCCATTTAAGCTTGTATATCCACTTATATATGGTTGGTTTGTATACTTGATAGACTTGAAGAGGTACGCTCTTCAAATGAGGTGTGGGGTGGGGCTTGTAATGATTTTAACATACCTGTAACACATGATTAATTGCTTGAGTGTTCAGGTCCAAAGCTGTGTGGTGTTTTCTTACTCACATTTGCTTAAACTTTCCTGCTATAGATGTTCGAGCATGCTTACTTACCACATGATGTGTCTAGCACATGTTTTTGCTATTATCACCAGGCACACAACCCATGAAGGAAAACATGTCTCAGCAACAGGTATTGAAGCAACACCTGTGGTGTTTATAATTATATCAGTGGCAAGATGGGTGGGGGAGGTCAAGGCAGGAATGTAATGTAGCAAGATAAGGGGGGAAGACCGAGAGTAAAAATAAGGAAAGGGATTAGGAGGAGTGAGACGACTAGAATAGCAAAGACATTGATTCAGCCTCTTACATTGATTCAAGCCTTCTAAATAAAGAGTTTTGCCCTTGTAAGGGCAATATTCTCTTCAGAACGGTGCTTAGGAGCGGAATCTTCCTTTTGATAATGTCCGGCATTGATAGTCGATAGCTCAAGTGAAGGCCACCACCCGGGCGACCGCTGGCTCCAACAGAAAGTGCAGCGCCTGATGGAAACTATGGACAATGATATGTTCTGACAAGACTACCCTCGTCAGAGCAGAAGAAGGACCAGCCCACCTAGAAGCGTAGCCCTGAAGAGCCTAGACCTGCCAGGTTTCTCAGCAACACAGTCCTCCTTCCACCAACATCGTCCCAGGAGCAGCGAGTTCAGACTCATTCCTGGGGGGGAGCTTCACTTCCTGTTTCACCTACCATTCCAGCATGTGGCACTCCAGTGACGTATCAACAATCGGCGCCGGTACGTTCTGGAGGTGGAGCTTCAGTTCCGGCATCAGCTGTCGCCTCAACCCAACCAGGCTCCTGGGAGTGATGGTAATGGGTACCTATAATTAGCACCATCACACTCTAGGGAGCAGAACAAGAACCTGCTTCTAGTTACCACCTAAGGAACTCTCCTCAACATGTCAGTCATCTCCACCTATGGTCAGTTTAAGACCCTGCATCAGGAGACCAAATTACAGCACATCAGAGGAAAACCTCCATGCCATCCCTCCAAAGATTAGGAAATCCACCTAAAGCGGATTCTACCCCAGAGACATCCACGGCTGTCGGCACAGAAAGAGCTGACCAGCTTAGGGGTGAGTCTTGTGATAGATTCACAGCACTGCCCCACATCCACACATCACCTTTTTGATCCTCAGCTCACACTCAGGATACTGTAGGGTTTGGGGGTTTCTTTGCTGGTATGAAGGAATTTTTGAGTCAATGGAGAAAATGGTGGGGGGAATAACAGGCCAGGAGGTTCAGTCAGGAATCATCTAGGGCATGGCAGAAAGAGGACCCCCAGGTACTAGTCTCTCTAGATACTTTACTCACTGATAACAGGGCACCTACCACTGATATTTCCTCACCTGCTCTTGAGGAGACCTTACCTTCTCCCGTGGACACTGCTCCACAAGTTTTGGTGTCCGATTTATCTCATGGTTCTACATATGTGTGCTTGAAGGCCCCTTAGGCGCTCACCTTAAGCAAGATAATGGGAAAAAATATGGAAGGGCGAATACTTTGATATTTCTCTCTATTACCAGTGGAGCGTTCTATTGGGAAAAACTTTCTAAGGTTGATGATAGTAAAAAGAAAGATATAGAGGCAAAGGTGATATGGATATTTGTATTATATTAATCAATGGGTTACGTATATTTTAGCTTTGTAAGTATCTCATACATTAGGCAATGACTGTGTGACGTGGCAGGAATATGGGAGGTATAAGTAACATGGACCTCTGGGATCTCTGGTCACAATTGGATAACATATGTTTCTTGTTAAAGTTGTTAAGGTAACAAATGGCCATATAAGGTTACATGTCTAAAGTAAGGGGACTGCCAAGTCCTTTCCTATAGGATGGGCTTGTGACGTATGGTCCAGATGTGTATAAGAAAGGGGTCCTACAAGCTGTCTTGGTCACTCACTATCCATTGAGTGACCACACATGTGTTTTATGCATATGCAATAATCTCTACTCTCGTACTTTCAAGACTGGTGTGGCTCTACTTAATTCCCTAACAGTTTTTGGTTGAGAATGCGGGCACTCGATATACTTCATACTCATCCAGAACATGCTTGCTTTTGGAATGGACAACATAAGGCGCCCGTAAGTTTTTTTATTTTTATCTATTTGTCACTTTCTCAGTCTGACCATGGGATCGGGTACGTTGTATGAGGTTTTTCCCTTTCAGTCTTGACTGTCGATGGTTTATGTGACCTTTTCTACTTTTCTTTGACATTTTAACTAATGTTTTTCTAGTCTGATGTGTGACATGAGTTGTGTGGATGGGTTGGTGTGTATGTGTTAGTGGGGATCTAGTTCAACACAACAAACTTATTTAATGTCCCTATTTACAGTCAAAGCTTTTTAAATTAGTTTTAGGTTTTTGTTTTATGATTTAAGACATCATAGCTTGGTCAAAGGGAATGTTTTATTGAATATTTAATTTATAATTCCTGGAGAAAACTGAATGAGTTTTTGGGACAGGACTAGTTGTATAAGCCTGAGTTAGCTTCAGGATAGAGATAGATTTATGAGCCTTTTTATTAAATCCCAGAGAACAGTAAGTCATATTTTGCTTATAGCCTAGGGAAACAGTTTTCCGTTGGACTTGGACAGTTAGTGTTAGAGGCCCCCAATTGTAAACGTATTAATAGTTTGTTTTATTATAAGATCCTGAAGTGAAAGTTTGTATTAATGTTGCCTGGCAATCATTCTATTGCTTTTTCTATTTTTTCTACTTACACTCTTTCAGGTGCTTTTATTGACGACTATTGTTATATTTGTTTAGGTGTTTTACTATCTTTGTTTTTTATAGTTTATCTTATGCGAACTTGGTATGTTATAAGTTTATGTTAGGCAAGGTAGTAATTGGATGCATAATTGTTGCTGGTAGTTTACTGTCTTTTGCATTTAATATAATACACAGAGAACTGAATTTTTATTCTTGTGTCAGAGGGTTTTTGGAGATTTAAAGGGTATGTCCACCCTTAAATGTAATTTTTAATATGCTGTTCCCCATGTCTCCAGCCCACCCGCGTATTTTTATTTTCAGAAAGCCCCCAAACTCTTACTTACCTCTCCTCTTTCCTCCGCTGCGCTCCCGGCCTTCTGCTTGCAGAAAATGCAAGCAAGGGGCGGGACGGCAGTCGCGTCTGTGATTGGCTGAGCGGGCACCAATCACGGACGCGGCTGCCGGTCATTCAGTGCAGCGGAGGAAAGAGGAAGGTAGTAAGAGTTTGGGGAGCTTTTTGAAAATAAAATATGCGGTGGGGCTGGGGACATGGGGGAACAACATATTAAAGGGGTTTTATGCTAGGGGGAGGATAGTAGAACGGGAGGAAGGAGGGAGAGGGAGGGGGAGGGAGGGGGGGGGAGAAGGGCCTGCAGTATGCATGGCAAATATCTACCGAGGCAAGGTAGCGGCAGAGCCCTATATGTACTCTGCTACCCTCCGGTGGGCAGTTTTTGGGACTTTGGGGGGGGGGGGCTACAGGCAAACCCTATGGAGCTGGGATGTGAGGTAGATTAAACTACACTACATGGTGGGGCCAGTAGTTGGGGGATTATAGTTTTGGGGGTGAAGATTTGTCTAGATTTTGTGCTTGCTTAATATATTTTTTAGTAATTTACTGGGAGTTGTTTTTAGTTTCCTCCTATTTTTTGTACTGTAAAGTAAACATTGTGTATTTTTTTAAATCCTTGACGAGGATTTTACCTTTTGATTGTATCAAAGGAAGTCAGACAGAATAAAGTCTGATCAGAAAATAGTTATTTGTTATCAACAGGGTTACTCCTGGTTTAAATGGCGGCAGTTCTACAAAGTGTTTTGGAGGAGTAAGAACCTCTAGTGAGGCATTTAAGGCTGATGGAGGAAAAAGAAATCTGATAGTGTAACAACTCCTAGTAAAATAATGGAAAGCAGGTATGGAATGTGGATAAGTAAGTACCTTCCACAATGCATAAAGAATCTCAAGATTCAGATTATGAAATCCCTATAGAAGGTACATTTAATATAACACTGGGGAATTTTATTGCAAATGAAAAATGTCAGCCTTGCCACTGTGAAAATCAAAAGCTTTACGTTGTGGGTTTTCTAATTCTTGTCCATCGTACATAACTTCTAAACCTCTGCACCCTCCCCCTTCTGTGTCCTGTTGGAAAACAGGGACTATTCAGTATTAAACACTTTCTGGATAAAGAAGTGAGGAGGAGGAGGAGGAGGCATCAATCTTACCTGCTGCTGCTTTATGGCACTTTGGCAAACATCCCTTGAGGGAGAAGCTTTTAATATCTTGGAGTGAGATGCAGAGTGTTTAGAGTCTGATGATTTTGATGAACAACAGTTAAGAATGGAAATAGGGTAAATGAGTTCCAAAAAAGAATGTTAAAAAGGTTGTTATTAAAAAACATGGTAAAAAGCAACTAAAGTTCTCCCAGTTCATATAACAGAAACCACTACAAATGATGGTACTGTAACACACAGGCTGGGTTCCTTGGACTGCTAGTGAGTTACGGAGTATACTTAAAGAATACACCTCACCTTGGGAGAACCTCATGGCTTTGGCAGCAATTACGTTTGTTTGTACATGTCACTCGCCAACTTGGCCTGACATGTGTATTCTGCTTAAAGCCATCTGTGGGCCTGGGGATTATAATACATTTTGCAACATGTGAAGTGGAATTATCAAAAGCAGACAAGGATATAACTAAAGCTCACATTCAATTCGTTTAGGGGATGCTATTCCTGACATATTTCCTACTGCCTCTTGGCAGCGAGTTTTTGAATTGGAGCAGGGACTTATGAGTCTGTTACTTACTTATATTTTGATAGGTTCAGACAGACTGTGTTAGCTGTGGAGGAATTACAGCATTAGATGATGATGGTAACAGCAATGTTAGTAAGTGCTTTTTGTGGGGGGTCTTATTAAATCATTAAAAGATAAATTAATCACACTGACCCTACATACAAAATAAAATCTTTGGCTGAAATTGTTACTTAGCAAGTAGAATTTAGTACCAGCCAAAAGAAGAACACAAAGCTAAAACCTCAAAGGATTCTGGTAGTGCAGGGGGAAGGATTTCTAAGGGGGGAGGCTTTTCTGACAGACAGCAGCAGCCGGCAGCAGCTGCAGTCGGTTAGAAGAAAACTCTCAACTTTGTATAATTGTCTTAAACTAGGGCAATCTCTAGGTACTGCAGAGCAACCAGGTGATATAAACCTGAAAAACGTTACCCTATGCTTTCATGAAGGGAAGGGCCTTCGTATCTATTCAAACTCACTCCAGTAACAAGTCCGATTCTGAATCATACTATCAAATATTTATAGAGGGACTACCCCCTTGTTGATGAATACAGGAGCTGCCAATCTGTTCTTAGGTCCAGTGCTGCTTCCCTATATCCTTTCAGATCATTCAGTTCCTGAAGTAGGATTGGGAGGTAACACTGTATTTTTGCCAGAGACAGCCACCACAAATGGTTAGAATTTACCTATTTCGTTGAAGCTTCATTTCTTTTAAGTGATACAGTTCCATGTAACCTTGTAGGTAGAGATCTGCTGGGTAAACTTAAGTGTAAAATCCTCTGTACTCCAGAGGGTATTATACGGTAAAATAAAAGTCGGAACCGGAACCGGACCGGAACGTGGAGGAGGACTTACTACGGCGGGTTCCGGCGATTCTGGACATGTTCCATCTTCTACATGAACTGTCCGGACCACTGGTAAGTATAACCGAACCCGGACGGAAAAAAGTGTCAAGTGCATTCCGGCTGAATGTGTAAAAGCCGGAATGCGAAATAAAAAAGATTGTGCTCTGCAATTCTCTGCACATCAGCAGCACCTAAAAAATAAGTGAGTGGGGACTGGGGCTGGGGGGGGGGGGAGGGAGTGCTGGGGCCCTACCTACTTTTATCTCCTTCTGTCCTCCCTCTATCTACATGCTTGTCCCTTATTACCTGCCTGTTGTCTGTCTTCCCCTGCTGTCCTCTGTCTTCCCCCTGACTGTCCTCTGCTGTCCCCTGCCTGTCTCTCTGTCTTTCCTCGGCCCCCCTGCCTGTCCCCCTGCCTGTCCCTCTGCTGTCCCCTGCCTGTCCATTGTCCCCCCACTGTCTCTCTATCTGTCCACCTGCCTGTTTCTTTCTGTCTGTCCCCTCTGTCCTCTGTCTGTCCCCCTTCCGTTCTTCTGTCTGTCCCCCCTACCTGTCCCGCTCCTTGTCCTCTGTCTATCCCCTGCCTGTCCCTTATCTGTCCCTGCTGTCCTCTATCTGTCCCCATGTTGGCCCTCTGCTCGTCCCCCCTTACGTGCCCTGTCTGTTCCCCCTCTTGCCCCGTCGTGTCCCCGCCTGTCCCTCTCATCTGTCCCCTGTCTGTCCCTCTATCTGCTCCTTGTTGTTCCCCGTCTGTCCCAGAACCTTTTGAGGTTTAGCTTTTTGTTTCTCTTGGCTGGTAAATTAAATTCTACTTGCTAAAGTAACAATTTCAGCCAAAGATTTTATTTTGTATGTAGGGTCATGTGTGATTAATTTATCTTTTAATGATTTAATAAGACCCCCCACAAAAAGCACTTACTAACATTGCTGTTTTACCATCATCATCTAATGCTGTAATTCCTCCACAGCTAACCACAGTCTGTCTGAACCTATCAAAATATGAAGTAACAGACTCATAAGTCCCTGCTCCAATTCAAAAACTCGCTGCCAAGAGGCAGTAGGAAATATGTCAGGAATAGCATCCCCTAAACGTTGAATGTGAGCTTTAGTTATATCCTTGTCTGCTTTTGATTCATCCCACTTCACATGTTGCAAAATGTTATTATAATCCCCAGGCCCACAGATGGCTTTAAGCAGAATACACATGTCAGGCCAAGTTGGCGAGTGACATGTACAAACAAACTGTAATTGCTGCACAAAGCCATGAGGATTCTCCCAAGGTGAGGGTGTATCTTTAAGTATACTCCGTAACTCACTAGCAGTCCAAGGAACCCAATGTCTGTGTGTTACAGTACCATCATTTGTAGTGGTTTCTGTTATATGAACGCCCCCCCCCTCTATAGGGATTTCATAATCTGAATCTTGAGATTCTTTATTGCCATTGTGGAAGGTACTTACTTATCCACATTCCATACCTGCTTTCCATTATTTTACTAGGAGTTGTACACTATCAGATTTCTTTTCCTCCCATCAGCCTTAAATGCCTCACCTAGAGGTCTTACTCCTCCACACTTTAGTGAACTTAGCCGCCATTACCAACCAGGAGTACCCCTGTTGATAACAAATACTATTTTCTGATCACTTTATTCTGTCTGACTTCCTTGATACAATCAAAAGGTAAAAATCCCTCGTCAAGGATTTAATAAATACAACACATGTTTACTTTACAGTACAAAAAAATAGGAGGAACCTAAAAACAACTCCCAGTAAAATTCTAAAAAATTATTAAGCAAGCCAAAATCTAGACAAATCTTCACCCCCAAACTATAATCCCCCCAACTACTGGCCCCACCATGTATTGTAGTTTAATCCTTACCTCACATCCCAGCTCCATAGGGTTTGCCTGTAGCCCCCCCCCCCCAAAGTCCCAAAACTGCCCACCAGGAGCTAGCAGAGTACAATAGGGCTCTGCCTGCTACCTTGCCTCGGTAGATATTTGCCATGCATACTGCAGCCCTTCTCCCCCCTCCCCTCCCTCCCCCTCCCTCTCCCTCCCTCTCCCTCCCGTTCTACTATCCCTCCCCCTAGCATAACCCCTTAATATATGTTGTTTCCCCATGTCCCCCAGCCCCAACCGCATATTTTTATTTTCAAAAAGCTCCCCAAACTCTTACTTACCTCTCCTCTTTCCTCCGCTGCACTGAATGACCGGCAGCCGCGTCCGTGATTGGCTGCCGCTCAGCCAATCACAGACGCACTGCCGTCCCGCCCCTCTGCTTCATTTTCTTGCAAGCAGAAGGCCGGGAGCGCAGCGGAGGAAAGAGGAGAGGTAAGTAAGATTTTGGGGGGCTTTCTGAAAATAAAAATTACGCTTGGGGCTGGGAGACATGGGGAACAGCATATTAAAATTCATTTAAGGGTGGACATACCCTTTAAATCTCCAAAAACCACTCTGACACAAGAATAAAAATTCAGTTCTCTGTGTATTATATTAAATGCAAAAGACAGTAAACTACCAGCAAACAATTATGCATCCAATATACTACCTTGCCTAACATAACTTTAACATACCAAGTTCGCATAAGATAACTATAAAAAACAAAGATAGTAAAACACCTAAACAAATATAACAATAGTCAAGTCAATAAAAGCACCTGAAAGAGTGTAGTAGAAAAAATAGAAAGCAATAGAATGATTGCCAGGCAACATTAATACAAACTTTCACTTCAGATCTTTATAATAAAACAACACTATATAACGTTTACAATTGGGGGCCTCTAACACTACCTGTCCAAGTCCAACGAAAAACTGTTTCCCTAGGCTCATAAGCATAAACTATGACTTACTGTTCTCTGGGATTTAATAAAGGCTCATAAATCTATCTCTATCCTGAAGCTAACTCAGGCTTATACAACTAGTCCTGTCCCAAAAACTCATTCAGCTTTTCTCCAGGAATTATAACATTAAATATTCAATAAACAATTCCCTTTGACACAAGCTATGATGTCTTAAATCATAACAAAAACAAAACTAATTTAAAAGCTTTGACTGTAAATAGGGACATTAAATAAGTTTGTTGTGTTGAACTAGATCCCCACTAACACATAACACACCAACCATCCACACAACATATGTCACACATCGACTAAGAAAACATTAGTTAAAATGTCAAAGAAAAGTAGAAAAGGTCACATAAACCATCGACAGTCAAGACTGAAAGGGAAAAACTCGTCAATACAACGTACCCGATCCCATGGTCAGACTGAGAAAGTGACAAATAGATAAAAAATAAAACTTACCGGCGCCTTATGTTGTCCACTTCCAAAAGCCAAGCATGTTCTGGATGAGTATGAAGTATATCGAGTGCCCGCATTCCAACCAAAAACTGTTAGGAATTAAGTAGAGCCACACCAGTTCTTGAAAGTCGAGTAGAGTATATGCATATGCATATAAACACATGTGCTGGTCACCTCAACTGGATAGTGAGTGCCCAAGACGCTTGTACGAACCCCTTTCTTATACCAATCTGGACCATACGTCACAAGCCCATCCTATAGGAAAGGACTTGGCAGTCCCCTTTACTTTAGACATGTACCTTATATGGCCATTTGTTACCTTAACACAACTTTAACAAGAACATATGTTATCCATTGTGACCAAGATCCCAGAGTCCATGTTACTTATACCTCCCATATTCCTGCCACGTCTCACAGTCATTGCCTAATGTATGCAGTATACTTACAAGTCAAATATACGTAACCCATTGATTAATTATAATACAAATATTCCATATCACCTCTTGCCTCTATTCTTTTTTTTACTATCATCAACCTTAGAAAGTTTTTCCCAAATAGAACGCTCCACTGGTATAGAGAGAAATATCAAAGTATTCGCCCTTCCATATTTTTTCCCATTATCTCTTGCTTAAGGTGAGCGCCTAAGGGCCTTCAAGCACACATATGTAGAACCATGAGATAAATCGGACACCAAAACTTGTGGAGCAGTGCGTCCACTGGGAGAAGTTAAGGTCCCTCAAGAGCAGTGAGGAAATTTCAGTGGTAGGTGCCCTGTTATCAGTGAGTAAAGTATCTAGAGAGACTAGTACCTGGGGTTCCTCTTTCTGCCATGCCCTAGATGATTCCCTTGACTGAACCTCCTGGCCTGTTCATTTCCCCCACCATTTTCTCCCATTGACTCAAAAATTCCTTCATACCAGCAAAGAAACCCCCAAACCCTACAGTATCCTGAGTGTGAGTCTAGGGATCAAAAAGGTGATTGTGGATGTGGTGCAGTGCTGTGAATCTCATCACAAGACTCCCCCTAAGCTGGTCACTCTTTCTGTGCCGACAGCCGTGGATGTCTCTGGGGTAGAATCCGCTTTAGGTGATTCCTAATCTTTGGAGGGATGGCATGGATGGTTCTCTCTCTGATGTGCTGTTAATTTGGTCTCCTGATGCAGGGTCTTAAACTGACCATAGTGGAGATGACTGACATGTTGAGGAGATTTCCTTAGGTGGTAACTAGAAGCAGGTTCTTGTTCTGCTCCCATAGAGTGTATGGTGCTAATTATAGGTACCCATTACCATCACTCCCAGGAGCCTGGTTGGGTTGAGGCAGGACACTGATGCCGGAACTGAAGCTCCACCTCCAGAACGTACCGGCGCCGATGTTGATACGTCACTGGAGTGCCACTGCTGGAATGGTGGTGAAACAGGAAGTGAAGCTCCCCCCCAGGAATGAGTCTGAACTCTGCTGCTCCTGGGATCGAGTTTGTGGAAGAGACTGTTGTTGCTGAGAAACCTGGCAGGTCTAGGCTCTCAGGGCTACTCTCTCAGGTGGGCTGGTCCTTCTTCTGCTCTGACGGAGGGTAGTCTTGTCAGAACTATCATTGTCCATAGTTTCCATCAGCGCGCACTTTCTGTTGGAGCCAGCGGTCGCCCCGGGTGGTGGCCTTCACCTTGAGCTATCGACTATCAATGCCGGACATTATCAAAAGGAAGATTCCGCTCCTAAGCACCGTTCTGAACTGAGAAATTGCCCTTACAAGGGCAAAACTCTTTATTTAGAGGCTTGAATCAATGTAAGAGGCTGAATCAATGTCTTTGCTATCTAGTCTGTCTCACTCCTCCTAATCCCTTTCCTTATTTTTACTCTCGGTCTTCCCTCCCTTATTCTTGCTACATTACATTCCTGCCTTGACCTCCCCACCCCATCTTGCCACTGATATAATTATTAAACACCACAGGTGTTGCTTCAATACCTGTTGCTTGAGACATGTTTTCCTTCATGGGTTTGTGCCTGGTGATAATAGCAAAAACATGTGCTAGACACATCATGTGGTAAGTAAGCATGCTCGAACATCTATAGCAGGAAAGTTTAAGCAAATGTGAGTAAGAAACACCACACAGCTTTGGACCTGAACCACTCAAGCAATTATCATGTGTTACAGGGTATGTTTTTAAACATCATTACAAGCCCCACCCCACACCTCATTTGAAGAGCGTACCTCTTCAAGTCTATCAAGTATACCCACCAACCATATATAAGTGGATATACAAGCTTAAATGGGAACTTTTGTCCCTATGCAAGTGACATTTATTAAAAAGGGAACACTCCTACCTTTAAAATGACTCCAGGATCATGCTTATATCTCCAATCTATCCAGAGTTACAGCAGTATAAAGGGTGGGGGTCCCATTACTATGTTCTATGTAACTGTTATACAGACATTATGGGTAGGGTAATAAGGTTGGACTGATGGATGTATGTCTTTATACAACCTCCAATGATATGTTACTATGTAACTGTTAGACAGCATTATGGGTAGGGTATAAAGGTTGGACTAGATGGACTTATGTCTTTATACAACCTCAATACTATGTTACTATGTAACTGTTATACAGACATTATGTTAGGGTATAAAGTTGGACTAGATGGACTATGTCTTTATACAACCTCCAATACTATGTACTATGTAACTGTTATACAGACATTATGGGTAGGGTATAAAGGTTGGACTAGATAGACGTATGTCTTTTACAACCTCCAATACTATGTTACATGTAACTGTTATACAGACATTATTGGTAGGTATAAAGGTTGGTACTAGATGGACGTATGTCTTTATACACCTTCCAATACTAGTTTACTATGTAACTGTTAGACAGACTATGGGTTGGGTATAAAGTTTGGACTAGATGGACGTATGTCTTATACAACCTCCAATACTATGTTACTATGTAACTGTTATACAGACATTATGGGTAGGGTAATAAAGGTTGGACTAGATGGACGTATATGTCTTTATACAACCTCCAATACTATGTTACTATGTAACTGTTATACAGTCATTATTGTAGGATATAAAGGTTGGATTAGATGGACGTATATCTTTATACAACCTCCAATACTATGTTACTTGTAACTGTTATACAGACATTATGGGTAGGGTATAACAGTTGGACTAGATGGACATATGTCTTTATACAACCTCCAATACTATGTTACTATGTAACTGTTATACGACATTATGGGTAGGGTATAAATGTTGGACTAGATGGATGTATGTCTTTATCAACCTCCAATACTATTTTACTATATAACTGTTATACAGACATTATGGGTAGGGTATAAAGGTTGGGCTAGATGGACGTATGTCTTTATACACCTCCAACTATGTTACTATGTAACTGTTATACAGACATTATGGGTAGGGTATAAAGGTTGAACTATATGGACGTATGTCTTTATACAACCTCCAATACTATGTTACTATGTAACTGTTATACAGACATTATGGGTAGTTATAAAGGTTGGACTAGATGACTATGTCTTTATACAACCTCCAATACTATGTTACTATGTAACTGTTATACAGACATTATGGGTAGAATATAAATGTTGGATTAGATAGATGTATGTCTTTATTCAACCTCCAATACTATGTTACATATAACTGTTATATAGACATTATGGGTAGGGTATAAAGGTTGGGCTAGATGGACGTATGTCTTTATACAACTTCCAATACTATGTTACTATGTAATTGTTAGACAGACCATTTTGGGAAGGGTATAAAGGTTGGACTAGATGGACATATGTCTTTATAAAACCTCCAATACTATATATATTGACTACTTGTAAGTTAGGTTTTTTTTTTTTTACAATGGAGATGCAATCTTGCATGGATATCAGTGTATATTAATGGGCCATACAATAAACTCTGGTGCTTTGTACACCAATACATCATATCAGAGAATATCCCTGAGGATTAAAAGAAAATAATAACCATTGGTTACTGAAAACAATTCCTTCTAAAAGCTGACTCTGGACTCGCCCCCCACCGCCACCCTCCCTACCCCCCACACTTTGCAGAAAGCAATTCTTCCCATTGGTCAGCCCTGCCATAATCCTGGGCTATGGCAGGGCAACCCTGAAAAAGCTTCTCAAAGACAAATTTTCAGGGCTCGTTATCTCCACACAGGGTAAGAACCTGGTGTGAAACTCCATGATTTACGCCCTCATTAGATGGATCTGGGTCCCACTGGAGCACCTCGGTTCCAAATATGAACATTCCATCTGAAAACCAGGAAGATCGTTTGGATTTCTGGACATTTTCAAGGGTTACCGAATGTACAAGGTTATTCAGGAACCTTGGAAAATACCTTGAATGTTCGATAACCCTCTAAAAACGATTTTAAAACAATTGGAAATTCAAAAGTAGTTTCCCATTGTATTTTTGAGAGTTATTGAACGTTTGAAGAGGGGTAGGATCCTGCACACCTAAACAAGAGGTAAGTTAATAGTTATTGTTCCATGCTGGGTCTCTAAGCTCTGTAGCCAACAGTCAATAACACACAAGGTAGACATGCTAGGCACACCAGTCTTAATAATGAAAGTGTCCTTTTAATCGTGACGTTTCGGAACCTGTGTGGTTCCTTCCTGTTTGGTCTGAGGAAGGAACCACACGGTTCCGAAATGTCACGATTAAAAGGACACTTTCCATTATTAAGACTGGTGTGCCTAGCATATCTTACCCTGTGTGTTATTGAACGTGTGAGGTTATTTTCGAGGGTACCGAAAATAACCTTGTACTTGATCACCCTTAAAATGCGCTCCGAACCCTCGAAAGTACGTTCTGTTTTCTGATTTTCCCAAAATCCATAAATCCAAAATGGAATGAAACTTACCAGTTTCGGCCATCTCTAGTTATCACCTAAGTAGTATTAAGTCATTATTCTCATGATTTACAAATAGTCTGGGTACAAGATGCTTCTGTTTAATGTGCACAGCGTGTAAAATTACCTTCCACTGGTTAAGTGAACTTGCAGATTCCTCTTTCTGGCTGATTTGGTAATTTTTGAGTAAAAAACCATTCATGGAGAGCCTGAGCCATCAATACACTGCTGTGTAAACACTGTTGATATTCTGTGAATGAATGTCTCATCAATCCAGTTCATGTCATGGAATGATTCCTTCCCTGTACTGCTGATGACATGACTGATGACAGGTTTATTACCTTTGTTTTTCTTAACATCTCATACAACTCATCAGAATAATAGAAGCAGTGAAACAATGTTTCCCAGTTGTCTTGAAATGTAGATCATTTTTAAATTTAAATGTTCCCATATTATAGAAAAACTCCTTAAAACCAGGAATGTTTCCTTGTTGGAAGGACAGAGACAAAGTTCATTAAAATTAATTCTCTGCAGTCTTGTTAGTTGTCTCTATAATTAGAGAGAAAGATGTGGGTGCGATCCAGATTTTATCTGGCAATTTACTAAAAATTAAGACTGTGAGTGTACTGACTAATATAAATAACAATCACCTTGGCTGTGGTTTGGTAGATTGTGTCATTTATCTTTTTAGTTTGGAGATCATTATATAGAGTGTAAGGAAGTCTGATTAGAAAGGCTAAACAGCCGCCATTTTGGATAATTCTTTTTTTCAGTTGTTCACTATTGCTTTGATCCCACTGTCATCATCCGATACAACGAGTCCACCCATTTCCATCCAAAGTGCTTAACTATGGTCACTATTCCATCAATTTCAGATAACTCATTGGAACAGTTTGGTAGAAGGATGGGAACTGGATTCTGTCATTGAGAGCAGGATCTCGGGAACCGTAACTTATCTGTGGATAAAATCAGTTCAATGAAATGTGTTTCTGAAATACACCCTGTGGTGTGCAACATGTAGACCAGATTTACAGGCAACCGCATAGCATTTTTTTTGGAGTTCAATATTTAATATTGGTCAGCGTGGTGTAAACCCTTTATTGCCCCAGCTGCATGAGCATCAAAAGACACCCATAAGCTGACACAACCTATTTAATTTAGTGGTTGCATCAATTTTTTGAGTGAAATCTAACACCAGCTAATTGCTGCTATTAGAGTCACACAATGAGTAGCGCCAGCTTGTAATTCATCATCAGAGCTGCAACTGCCATGGTATTTTAAATTGCCGGGAGGCCAACAATTGCGTCCCTCTGTAATCTTACACGTAAGGTTTAACGACATCAAATCAAAACATGCAAGCCCTATTACAAACCCCTTGCTAACCCAATATCCCATTGGGTAGCATGGGTTTTAAATGATTGGGCATAGCCCATATTTATATTTCCCACTAAATGTTATAGTCTATAAATACAAACAGTGTGTCATACAATAAACTCCTTCAAAATATCCAGGTTTTCTCCAGCTTTTCTTTCCAGGTAAACTCTAGTTGACTTTTATAAAATATAACAGCGGTGGTAATTAAACCTTCCACCATAATAAAATATAACAAAGCTATGCAATATTGTAAGCTTATATCCATTATACAGTCATTTAATGCATTACCGGACATAAAGACGATTAAGTTAGGTATTGCCACGGATTGCAGAAAGGTGAGAATCACGGATTTGCACTAATTCTACTAGCCATATTGTATCTAATTTACGTATCCACTGCAATTCCAGCTGTTAACAGGTTAATCTCAATAATTTACCTGAAAATGTTATGAATAAACCACATATAAATGTTTATAAATAAACCGAGTGGTATGTGAAAACCTCCCCTTTAACACACACTATTTCAATGTGTACTCTTTAAACAAGGATATGTTCCTTTCTTACTATTTCCAAAACCATGTTACCATACTGGGGATCATTAAACTAATGTGCCCCAACCACTACCAGTCTTGACCCACACCTATGGATTTAGCCCGACCCGATGCAGATTCTAGGTCAACCTTTAATCCCCAGACCTTTAATCCCCAATTAACATACATCCCAACATTTGGAAATGCAATGGAGGGACAAGTGTGGAGAGGAAATATGCGTGTGTCAGTCACACGCTTCCCACTTTGTGGAGGCCACACTCACTTTGTTTAGGTTACGCCCATAAAATAGCACTATTCCCCATTTTACATTGTTACCCAAAATATTTTTAAGTGTATTATATGGTTAGGATAAGATAACATAACATTTAACATTATTTGTTAAATGTTAAATTAAATGTTTATCACATTTTGGAGATGATTTTAAAAACATTTGGCATTATGTGGATGTTATTGCTTCCAAAGTAATCACTTCTTTTTGCATGACCCAAAATAGTTTTTTATGCTCTTTCCCTTGACATGGCAACAGGGTCAAACATTTTTGCCTCCAGCAAACTGGAGGGCTGACTTAACATTGGCTAATTAACCAGAGGGCTGACTTAACACATAAATTATAAACCATAATAATAAACTAATTAATAATTAACACTGGCTAATGAACCTGAGAGCTCGCACACTGGCTATTAACCAGAGGGATGACTCAACACTGGCTAACACTGCCCAGTGGACGTGGTGATGGCAGTGGCAGGTTCATTGGATAGTTTATAAAAAAGCTGGATGAGTTTCTGCATACAAGGAATGTTGCAGTTACTGGTTTTGATAACATTAGATTTGATACAGGGAAATTTCCGATTGCCACTTGAATTCAGGAAGGAATTTTTTCCCCCTTCATAAATTTGGTGGGGGTTTTTTTTGTCTTCCTCTGGATCAACATGTAGGCAGGAAATGAGGATATTGCTGGATGGGTTGGACTGGATGGACGTTATGTCTTTATTCAACCTCAAATACTATACTTGAACCGAAGAGCTGACTTAACACTGGTGATAAAACAGAGGGCTGATTCAACACTGTGTAGTGAACTGTAGATAATGAACAGTAGTGCTAACTCAACACTAGATAATGAACAGTAGGGCTGACTCAACACTAGATAATGAACAGTAGGGCTGACTCAACACTAGATAATGAACAGTAGGGCTGACTCAAACTGTATAAGGAACCATAGGGCTGATTCACACTGGCTAAGGAACTGGAGGCTGACTCAACAATGATAATGAACCGGAGGGCTGATTTAGCACTGGGTAATTAAACAAAGGGGTTACTTAACACCTGGATAATGACCAGGGGGTTGACTCAACAATGGATAATGAACCGGAGGGCTGATTCAACACTGGGTAGTAAACGGTGAGGGCTGACTTAACAATGGTAATGTATACATATAGTAATTTATACAGACCTGAGGATATCTGTAGACCCCAGCTATCTGGGCTATGCAGAGAGATGGATCAGAAGACAGTCTCCAATGATCCCCACAACCTTTTTATTATTCCAGCAGCTGTAATTTGGAATTTTCTCTTGTCTCCCTGATAAATTCCAAAAGTGTTTCAAGAGAAAGAGGTCTAGATGAACAGGAGTCAAAGATCTGATAACCCAGATAATATTAGGCAATTTCCAGAATCCTTATGATCTTCTCCATTGTAAACATAAAAACCAGTTTGAGTGACAGTCTGTAAACATTATGAAATATTAAGATACATTTTTTGGAATTAGCTAATTAACGTTGATTTTTTTTTAAGATTTAAGAGGAAGTTCAGCACAAATACATATACTTTTTTTATAAGAAATTAGAGTATTTTCTTATATTCTTATTCCAATTATATTATCTTCCCAGTGACCTTAACAAAGATAAATTATTTTTATTTATGATGATACCATATATTGTACTACATGGTTATAATTCTGTAGAAAAACAAAAGTGAGATGTAAACTGTAACATATGTATTCAGTTGTCCAACTAGACTTGACATTTAGTTCTTGAAGATGAAATATCTTAACTATCTTTGACTAGTTTTTCTCAATTCATGTTAGATACATGTATTAGGCGAAGTCCGAAGTGGATAGTAAATGCTGAAGATGCAGGAAGGACGAGGTGGGAAGGTCTGGTCAGCAATAAACAAGCCAGGGGTTCACTGACAAAACCCAAGGATAGAAGTCTGGCAGACACCGGCGGCAGGGAGTATACGATCAGGAGGCAGAGACTAGCCGAAGCCTCAAGCGAGGTACTAAACACAGAAGGCAATCCAAGAGCTGATAAGCAAACAAATCCAGAAACAAAACCACACAAACGGGCGTTAGGTCACAGAAATGCTGTTATTAAAATGCTGGTAAATTGCAAATTGTCCACAGCTGACAGCAGGTGAGCCAAAGAGACAGATGATGATTCACTAACTAAAGTATGTTTCCCTATACTCCTCTGTGGCTCATCAGGAAGGCTGCAGACATCAAAGCGGGAGGACCCAGGTTCTAGAATGCCCAGGCACATGAAAATTCAGAATGACTTATATTAAAATTTGTTGGCCAATAATACCCTGTTAAGTGTCCCTTATAACAGCGAGGTGTTAGGGACCTCCTGAATACAAGGTGTTGATTGGTTTGAAGAGGTGTTTTAAACTGACCGAGCTTAAAACATGGAAGACAATAGTGTTAAACCCTTCCTTGGTTCATGCTTGGTTTCTTTTGTATAACATAAACACTTTCTTTAAACGTATTTTAAACACACATTTTTCTTGTCCAAGATGTTGACATTACAGTTTTTAAAACATACAGTATGTCCTTTTATTCTTGAGATGCAGGTACACAGCAGAGTCCTGACCCAAGGAGTTGACTCTTTGTGCTGGCACTATATTTGTGCTATTTAGTTTCTTTATTGTTGTGGATTCAGTATTGGGTCTTTTGAATGAATCAGTTGCTGCCTCAGTTGATTGGTTTTAAGGTAACAGGGATACATTGTTCCTGAAAATTCTTCTGAATTCTTGAAACCCCTTCTCCATTTGGGATGCTGTTCTGTTCCTGTCTTGCTTTTCCCTTCACTGGTGGAATTGGGGGTTTTTTTTCCCTTTCTTCCAGTTTTGACAAAGGCCCAGTCCTGATATATACATATAATATTTTTAGTTTCCTTAGCCTGATTCTCTGCACTAGTGGGGATATTCTTTGCTAGGTTTTGAGCGATGCACCTGACGAAGGGGGAAAACACTTAGAATGTAAGTGACTGCGTTCCTCTATATATAAGATTGTTTTGTGTGACTGATGACACCCACTTGTGATCTAAAGGTGGTGGGAATCAAACATCAACAGGGAGATTCAATAAAAGTGCTTATCATTTAAAATGGTGTAATTTTGCCCCAACCAATCAGATCTTATTTAACATTTGAAAGCTAACATCTGATTGGTTGGGGCAAATAGCACCATTTTAATGATAAGAACTTGTTTGATTAACCCTGCAGTCTTTAGAATTGGGAAAGCCAGTCGGATGACTAGCAAAACACTTCAAGAACTAAACGTCATGTCCAGTTAAGCTGCTGAATACAACAGATACTGTTTACCATAACCTGGAGAATGAGAACCTTCACCACCATAATAAAATTGTCACTACCTAAAACATTCTTCAAATTGTACTTCATGCATCTGTATGATCCACCAATAATTAATCCCCATCACTGAAAAAGTATCTTTCTCTCCAATCTTGCAGGTTGTTCCGGGAACAAATGTTTATTTAAAGCAGGAATTGTCTTTGATCTTCCAGTCTTTATCAGCACCGTAACACTAAGAGAACTGAGTATGACAAAAGAGTCAATACAAGGAGAAATGAGATGGATTGTGGATCTTATGGTGACAGAGATGGGACATCATTATGGAGATGGGAACATCAGTCAGACAGCCAGTGGATATCAGGTAAAGATATCAGCACTGAGATAGAAAGTGTCAGAATCCTGGTTTTAATTATTTTAGTGATAGTAATTGGTAAGCACACCGGTATTTAAAGAACAAGGCTGTTTATTTCTGTGTTTACAGAAATAGCTCCAGTTCCAAATCAGAGTCTTGTTTAAATTTATTGTTCCCCTGTTTCCAGCTACTGTATGTAACGCATAAGATATTTCAGTTCCATTTAAAAAAATGTTTTAGAGCTGAATCAAGAAATCAAGATTTCCTATATAGTTTCCTACTGAAAATGTCATAATATGGCCACACTGTAGATCATTAGAGATGTCCGAACTTCGCAAAATCCGGTCCGCTCGAAGATCCACAAATTGGTTCGGAAAAATTTGAAATTCGAAAATCGGCGAGCGACCCATAAACCTATTAAAATGAAAGTTCGGCAAAATCTGTTTTTCGAAAATACAGGATTCTTTGAAAATACGAGGATTCTTTGAAAATACGGACCCGAAAATGTGGGTTGCTCCGTCCAAAAATGTGAAAAATCCGCGAAATTTTTAATTTACGAGGATTTCTCGTATTTTCCTGTATTTTCTAAAATACGAGAATCATCGTAATTTTTAAAATGTTCGAAAATGCGGTTCGGAAAAGTTCGGAAGGCGGAAAACCGGAAAATTCCGCGATATCCGCCATTCGCGAACGAGGTAAACCGCCGCAATCGGGTTCGGACCGCGAACTGGGCCACACTATGATTCATAAATATTCTGGGTTTAACCCTTTCACTGCCAGGAGATTTTCATTTTTTTTTGCGTTAACTGCCAGAAGAATTTTCAGGATTTTGCCCTCAATCACTTTAGACAATTTACAGTAGGAACCTTGCAGTAAATCAGGAATATGTACATTGTTTTTTTCAGCACAAAGTGTACTTTAACATGGTAACAGAATTTTGTAACTTTTCTGGAATTTTACTGGAATTATGGGTTAAAAATATGTAAAAAAAATGAAAAATTGCAAATTTCATGTGTTTTCTCCCATTTATTACGTTAATCTCTAAGGTTACACACAAAAATCTACTGTTCTAAAAGCTCAGATACTCCGTGTACAACGATACCGATATATGTAGGTACCCGACTTTTCCTGTTACAGGAGACAGGAAACCCCCCCCAAACTAAAACTGCAACCTTCAAGAATATTAACAAAATTAAAATGTATAACCATTGACAGTTACATAGAATATCTCTCCAAATTAACTAAAATAGCCCCACAAGTTGAATAGTTTTAGAAACTACACACCTACAACCCAGATTGTATGAGGAGGGTAATTTTTGATCAAATGCGATACCCTGACACAGCTTTCATCCAATAGTAGTTATTTTCTCACATTTTCTTTTTTTTCCTTAACTGTAAATCAGAGACAAAATCAATGCGAATTCGACATAAAACTGTGGGAGGAAAGTTTCAAGCCCATCTCAAATGAAAGCCTAACCCCTCCCGAATAAATAAACGGTACTGGCCACATTCATGGGTGATACCCAGAGACATGGCTACCACACCCCAGAGACGTGACAGTGCCAATGTCCAGTAGCAGCAAAAAAATTAGCCAGTTTGGTATTTGAACAGTCTGCAATTTTTTCCACAAACACCCCCCCAACTCAGAAATACCCCCACAATACTATATATCCTGAATTCACCACTTCAGCTATGGAACCCTGTAGTTCGTTCATTCATACCATCAATGGTGTGGTCGCATTCTTACGTAGAAGTTGTGCACTTTTACCAGATTTCAAAAAACTGAACATCAACAACATTCAAAAAGGTTAGAACTCATCCAAAAACTCATGGGGAATGTAAAAAAAAGTTACCAAAATAATCAATCTCCTAAAATGTCCTGAATCAAACGGTATATTCCATATATGTGTGGTTAAACACCGTGGACGTGGGGCGAAAACCACAAGTGGACAATGCACGATGGCTCAGAAACGGCGAAAATATTTCGGCCAATTCCGAATTGTGGACAGCTGCAGTTTTATCCACAAAAACACCCCCGTATACTTAGAAATAACCCCACAAACATATATTTCCTGAAAATCTACAAACTAAGTCCTATTTAAACACTGTAGTTTGTTCATTATCACCATCAAGTGTGGGCGCAGTTTCTTCATAGAATTCGCATTTGTCTGAAAAAATGAACAAAAAACCACTTCAAAAGGTGAAATCATCCAAAACCTCATGGAATGTAAAAAAAGTTACTAAGATTAATCTCCCAAATGTCCTGAATCAAAGGGATGCATATGTGTGATTACCAACGCGGACGTGGAAGCGAAAAGCCCAAAGTGAGGGACAATGATGATGGCTTCAGATAATCAGCGAAAATATTTAGCCAACTTCGAATTTGGAGCAGTCTGGCAGTTTTGTCTCCACAAAACACCCCCATAATTCAAATAACCCCCACAACTTATATTCCTGAAATCTACACCACTTCAGCTATGTACACACTGTAGTTTGTTCATCATACCTCAATGGTCGGGGCGCCAGTCTTCCATAGAAGTCGCATGTGTCTGAAAAATGGAACAAAAAACACGTTCAAAAGGTTGACATCATGCCCAAAACCTCTGGAATGTAAAAAAAAGTTATAAATATCCAATCTCCCAAATGTCCTGATCAAACGGTTACATATGTGTGGTTACACACGCGGACGTGGCAAGCGAAAACCAACAAAGGAGACATGCACGATGCTCGAAACAGTCGAAAATATTTAGCCAACTCCGAAATTTGGCCAGTCCTGGCAGTTTTTTTCCATAGAAACACCCCTGTGATACTCAGAAATACCCCCCACCAACATATATTCCTGAAATCTCAAACACTTAAAGCTATGTAGCACTGTCAGTTCCGTTTATTCATACCATCAATGGTGTGGGCGCAGTTCTTCGTAGATAATTTTGCATTTTCTACAACAATTTTCTGGAAAAATAGAGAAAATTACAATTCATCAAAGTTACACAAATCACACTAAACACCATGTAATGTAAAGAAAAACTTACCAAATATCAATACTCCTAAATGTCCGAATCAAACGGTTGGCATATGTGTGGTTACACACACGGACGTTGGAAAGCACTAGACAAAATGGTGATAAACAATGCGCAGTGCGCCAATACAGCATTTTTCCCAGATTTTCACAACTGAACACCCCTCATAACTTGGAAATACCCCGCAAAACTATATATTCTCATAATTCATACTTCAGCGATAACGCTGTATTGTTCATTCATCCATGCAATGGTGTGGGGCGCAGTTCTTCGTAAAAATCTCGCGTATGTCTCGAAAAAATGACAAAAAACACACTTCAAAAGGTAGAAAATCAATGCCAAAACTCCATGGAATGTAAAAAAACAGCTACTAAATTTCACTCTCACACCAAATGTCTGAATCAAACGTATGCCGAATGTGGGTACACACGTGGACGTGAAGCCAAAGACCAAAAGTGAAACAATCGCACAATGCTCAGAAAACAGCAAAAATATTCCGTAAATCTGAAATTTGACAGTCTGCAATTTTTCCCCACCAAAACCAACCCCACAAACCATATATTTCTTCAAATCCACACACCTTATCTACAAATCTGTAGTTTGTTCATTCTTACCATCAATGGTGTGGGCGCAGTTCTCGTAGAGTTCTAGATGTTAGCAGATTTTCTAAAAAATTTTGAATAAAAAACACTCTCAAAGGTCGAAAATATGCCAAAATCCCAAGTAATGTAAAAAAAAGTTCCAATTCAATTCCTAAAATGTCCTGAATCAAACGGTATGCCCTATGTATGGTTACGACACGCAAAGCGTGGAATAGAACTACCACAAGCTGAGCCAATGAACATGGCCCAATTAACAGCAACTTTTCAGATGTGTCAGACTAAAACTCCCCTCATATAGAAATACCCCCCAAAACTATCATATTCTTGGAATTACACCTTCAGCTCTTACGGTGCCATGCTTTATACATTACATGAAAGAATTCCAGACCAAGAAAATCCACAGAATTCCCATGTTTTTAGGAGGTTTTGTGAAAAATAAAATAAGATGATTCAAAGATTGAAATCCTACCTACTAACAAACTGAAGCAAAAAAAACCCACTAAATGCAATCTCCCCGTATCCTACATCAAACGGTATCCATATGGTGGTGCACAGAGAGACGTGGCCACCAACTAGCTCAAATGGGACCATGCACAAGTGTAACTTACACGTAACAAAATCAAAGTTCTCTGTAATTCAAACAACGCCCCAAAAACTTGGAAATGCCCCCCCACAAATAATCCAACCCACCTAAAGTATCACCTTCCACATGTTCTGAATCAAAACGGATGCCATATGCGGGATGTACACAGAGGACTGCCACAACTAGCTCAAATTGGAACGCAGCACAGAGTGTAATTACAAGAGAAAAAATACAAAGTGTTTCTGTACTTGCACAGCCTAATAATTTGAAATACCCCCACAAACATATATTTTGGAAGAACCTAACCACCTTCAGCTACGTGATGGTTATCATGCTTTACGTAGATACGTGAACGAATTCCAGACAGATGCTATCATAGAACTTCCCGGCTTTTAGGAGATTTTGTGAAAAAATAAAATTTAAGGACTCATGGTTGAAATCCTACCAAACCCCCGTGGCAGTAAAAAACCCATAATGCAAGTCTCTCACATGTCCTGAATCAAAACGATGCCATAAGGTGGGTGCAACTGAGACGGGGCACCAACTAGCTCAATGGTGATCCATCAGCCCGTTGCATTACAAGAAAAATTAAAAAACGCCACAACCACCCCCCCTAAACCCTAGAACCACTCCCCCTTTTATGGAAACCAGTTCGTTACGGGAGTCACACAAGTTTTTGCCACTGACTGATCCTTAACAAAATCAATACAGTCTTTTTTTGGTACCTCTGCAAAATTTCCCTACTAAAATAGGCTTAGTTTCTTTGAATCAACAAATAAAATGATCTGCGTGTTGTTTAACCGATATCACACCGGGACATTGAGAAGCTGGAGAAGACAAACTTTTTTGTATTTATAGTTTTAGGGTAAAAAAAAAAGGTGATGTGTGACGACTTTAAGATTTTTTTGTGTGCATTTCCCCCCTTTTTTTTGGGGATCATTCACAATAGAATCATCAAATCACTTAGGGAATGATACCGAACTTGGAATACGGGCATAAATGCCCGTTTTCAATTCGAAATCCGATCGTAAAAATTCACTTCCCGGAAATCATTTTTCCGGAGTGATTTTTCATTCATTTGCAAAGATCAATAATTGGTAATTCAGAAGTGATCACCAAATATTATCTCTGTCCCCATTTTTTTTTTAAGTCTTTCGCTAAGTAGCCAAAGGGACTTAGAAAAATCCCTATTTGTGAATGGAAATTTGAGTTCCATTCACAAAATGTATAGAAAAGTGCAGCTTGACAGCTTGTTCTATACTAGGTACAGCAGCATGATCTATAGAGAGATCATTATGCCAGACCTCCACTGGACCACCGGGGGCAAGCAATTCTAACCTCTCTAATGGAAGACCGGCCTGAAGCAGGAAGCTCAGTGATGTCACCGCCCGTGTCTCCCTTTCCGGAAGAGATTTCCTCCTCCATTCTCCCGTCGGACGGCTGGCCGGGCTTGCAGGTAGGGTGATATCTTCCGATCCCCCCCTCGATTTGGACAAACAACCGAGGGGGGATCGAGGGGGGGCTAGGGGGGCAGTTGAATACTGCCCCTACCGATCGCCCCTACGGGGTGCAATTTTTTTCGGGGGACTTTAAAGCCACAAGATCGTATATTCACGATCTGTGGCAGTTTAGTGAGTATTCACTGCCAGATCGTGATATACGTATCTGTGGGCAGGAAAGGGTTAAATCTCATTAGACTATAGAAAATAGCAATTTTGTGGGCAGAATTTTGTGATTCGCTGAGATATTGCAGTAGTTTAAAAGTTCAAAATTTTGGAAATGTCATTGGACATTTAAAAAAAACGGGGATTTCATCACAAACCAATTTGTGACAAAATTCTGCCCATCTCTAAACACAAACATGTAATTGTAATTTCCCCAACTGATATTAATATTATAACTTATATACATTAATAGAGGTGACACAAAACCGAACCTGACCTGAGTTAGAGACAAACTTTATAGTTCGGACGAACTCGAACTATTCAAACTAGTTTGTCTTTCCGGACTCACGGCTGTATTTCGATAATTATCGTAAATTCAATAATTATCGAATTTACGGACCGTTCGCTAAACCCTCAAAAGTATGTTTTGTTTCGCTAACCCTCGAATGTACGATAGTTTTTGCTACCCTAGAATGTACTGTTGCGCTAATATCCTTGAATGCAGCCTTCGATTTTCAGTAACCCCTCGAAAGTATTGTTCGTTTTGGGTAGCACTCGAAAGTATGGATCGTTTTTGCTAACCCTCTAAAGTATCTTTCGATTTCGGCAACCCTCGAATTTTTGGTTCTTATTCGGTAAACATCAAATGTATCATTCGGTTCGGTAACCCCTGAATGGCCATAACCCTCGAATGTAGCTTGCGCAAAACCGACAATTGCCTGCTGGTGTTTAAGAAGTGTTTTTTTAAACAGGTTTTTGGTGATAGTGACATGTTCCCCAGACCATTTCCCAGGTGCCACAGCCATTTTAAAGTAAGTTACCATTGTTGTTAGCTGTAAACTCATCCAGACTTTTCAAACACTATCACTCTCCCATTGACTTTAATGGGTCCAAATTCAAAGGGAACCAACACTCATTCTAAAATATGTATTAATACTGGCGGAATGGATAGGATATATTATATAATATAGGGCAAAAGGAAAAGGAGCTCACTTCATAAATAATGAGGCTGGGTGGACAAATCCCGGAAACTTTCCAACAATTCATCCAATTAAAGGGAACAAAGTAAACTCACCTCACGAATCAGAATGTGGCCCGTGTGCAACAAGGCCTCAGGCCCTTTGCCTACACCAATCCAGGCAACGATAATATCAAAACACAGATATTGGAACGTGCAACCCAAGGACATGCGCAGACCTACTATAATTGTAAAAGCCAACTTTATTGTGTAAAAGATCCAGGGCATTTTGTGTGTTGTACTTTTCAATCACGATTTCAGTCACGTACTATCTGAACTATTTTTGTTTTGTCTCCCTCTGCAGTATCTTTGCTCTATATGTTGTTTAAGGGCACATGGATTACCTGGTGGTTCATCACTACACACATGTTCTCCCTGTCAAATTATCAGGAAAAAGTTGTTAAAATTTCCATCGCACTGTGAGGAACAAAAAATGACATTGCAGGTTGTATATGATAAATGGTGAAAATATAACAATTCCATTTTATTAAATTAGTTTATTTACTACTGTAACAACAAAATCATTTCTAAATTTTATAATACAAGTATCTCTATGTTCATTTAGCTTCAGGAAAATACTATAACACTGGGAATGGAAGAACAACCCAATAACCCAGAGCTGGATGATAGATGGCAAATAACTCTACAGCCACCATTTTACTACTCCCTTACTGCTTCAGGTAGGCTGACAAATGATACCCAACACTACAGAAACACCAACATACTAATGTGATGTTTTTAGCTTCATTAAATCGGTCAGGGAAATCCTTAGCCAGAAAAGTACAAATGAACTGAGTAATGCCAGAGTTCCTATATATCCAATGACACTAAGAAACCAAATAACAGATCTTCATTACAGAGCAAGAAAATCAAAATCTGGATCATAGGAAGTGTCAACTTCTAGAAATGGACTGTTAATGTCATCCACACAATGGAGTTATAATCTCCCCCAGAGCAAACAGTGACCAATATGATGGACCAGTTGGGGTCCTAGATACTTCTTCATCTTGCTCCCAGGCTTTGTACATTGAAGGCAATAACAACGTGAGAGTTTTGCCAACACAGAAGATACAGAAATAGTAAAAAAATTCCAAGATGCTGCTTGTCGGAGGAGACAGATATCTGTGTTGGCGACCAATGAATAATAAAGTGCAGAGGAAACAACATGAAGAGATGTAGGAGGAGAAGCTGAGATTTCTGTTGTTGGCTCTCACTATAGGAGTCTCACGGTACTTTATAAAGATTCCCAGAATTCCAGCACATGTCATGGACAATATTACAGCCATGGAAGATAAAGTAACCCAATATTTCTTCATAGGAAAGGAAATTGATAACCCTAGGAATGCAGGCAGTTCTCTCTTTGGTAGTTTATCATAGTTGGAGCATTCAGACACATCTCTGCATCTAAAAATAGAATATTATAAAAAGGAACATTAAGGGATATTTCACTAATTTCAAAGAAAATATGTCATTTTTATTTTCTTCTAAAGGGCATATCCACCCCCCTAAACTAAAATTTAAACCCACTACTAGCCACACTGAGTTTAAAAAAAATCCTACCTTACATCTCTGCTCTAGTTCTTCCTTTATAAAACATATCAAGGTTACTGTGAATTTAATCGTGAAAAAGACTTTAGCTGAAATTTCCAGTTATGTGAATTTTCAACAAAACCATTGTTTTACCCATTTTTTTCTCTTTAAAAGAATTGAAAACAAGTTGGTGGTTGTCAGAAGCTTGCTGTTATGTCTGCTTGGCTTTATTTAAAATCTAAAGGGGTTTGGTACCCATCTATCAGCCATAGGGCAATAACCAGCCAATTATAAGATTGTATTCATTTCTCTAAGTGACCCAGTTTTTCTGGCAGTGTTTTGTTAGAGATCGTTAATAGACTAATTAGGGTTTAGCGTTATAAACTCAGAGATCAAACAGCCAAAAGGAGGTACCAAGGATCAATAGGAATCGTTGTCAGGAAATGAGCAGAGGCAAAATGAAGTCAAGGGATAGACAGAAATCAGAAAAATGGTAAACAGATCCAAAACTATCAAGCATTAGGATGAACCACAGGCTATAACTGCAAAGAGGACGAGGGAACAGGAACTAAAATACAGTAGGTAAGAATAACCAATTAGAGAAGAGAAGAACGCGACAGGGACAATGAATAGGCTAAAGCAGATTAAATCTGCAGTCTTAAATCATCAGAAACTGCAAAGTTTAAAAATGTCGTAAATACCCAAGATCAACAAAGAGAACCAAAGAGCCAATATGCCCAAGGAAAACCCCAAGTTGGGTAGGAGGTGGCTGCTGAGTAAGGAGTGATGAGGAGCGGAGGGAAGGAGCGGCGTAAACAATAAAAGGATTGTATTATTTGGCAATTATAATATTTACAATATATTGTATCTAGTATATACAAAATTATTTGTATTGTACCATACCTGTTGTGTTTGAAATTTTCACACATTCGCACATTGTACACAGTGATACAGCAAACGGGTTGTCTTCTATTTTAGTTTTCTGAATCCTGGATACAGGGATCATTACACAGAGATTCGGGGAGCTGTGGTTTAAAATATATATACTTTTCTTATATTGTGATAATGTGAGAAATCCTATAAACTCACCCTGCTTTGTTTTCTTGCTCCCGCACCCTCTCTCTGCATCATTCCTCCACCTATCAAGGTTACAAGGACACAGACACCCCATTTACAAACCCCACAATAATGGGCACTATCACTTGATGGTCTGAAAAAATCTTTTATAGAGAAACAAAATCCTGCTTACGTTGGGGGTTAGGAAGGGTATCTTACCCGACCGGAACTTGGTGGTGTTGGCGACGTGATAGTGGTTGCGCTGTGGGCTGACCCTGCCAATTCCCATTGTTTAAGGAGGAATGGGGTCCGGGGATGCCCGGCCATATGTGTTTTATGTGATTTTCAAGTGAACAGGGCAGGGATATAGGGTGTTGAAATTTATGGAATTTGTGGTTTTCTAGTAAAAGATTTTTAGATCATCGAATTTGTAGTGCCCATAAATTGTGGGGTCTGGTCAGAGATGTCCTCATAACTCATTCAGTGCCTGGTAACCTTTTGGATGATATGATTTAGGGAGTATAAATGCTTGCTAAGAGGGTTGGTGTAAGGAATTGGGGTTTGGGTTTTAGAGAAATGCTGTCCGGGCTGATTTTACTGTTTGGCTACGGACTCTAGTAGAGACAGATGCCACCTAATGATGATGGTGCAGTGTTTGTGGGGGAGAAGATGTCTAGGGGTTTGGAGGGAGTTTTTAACTAGGTATGGGGGGAAGGGTATCGTTGAAAATACAACATAGGGAAGTAGGGATCAGGTGGTTAATGACACAAGGAAGGGAGGAGACGGGGTCGAGGGACAGCGAATTTCACGAGCATAGAGGATTAGGAGGCATGTACGTCCCAAGTATGGAAGTAATCAATGGATATCTAGTATGTAATAAAAATAAAATGTATGGTTACAATGCAAGAATCTGGCCTGGAAAAACTGGGGAACTTAGAACTATCGCCTTAAAGGAAAAGGTATGATGATCGGTAACAGCAGAAACATGGATATAAATCATTCATATGACTGGACAGTAAATCTTGAAGGATACTTCCTTGTTTAGACATGACAAAGTTAATAAGAAAGGAGGGGAGAGTATGTTAGTATGTTAAACAGGAATTGAGCCAATCTAAAAGATGGGATAGATGGGGTATAAACAATATGGCAGAAACAATAGGGTAGAGCTGGGTACGGAACAAGAGAGGTTAAATTTATGTTGGGGATATGTTATAAGCCCTAAATTCTGAGTGAGGAGTGTGGAAATGAATCTCATATGCAGTTGTGAGGCGCTGGCTATGGGCAAATTTTGGTTATGGGGGATTTTAACCCTGACATGATTTGAGAGGGGAAACCCAGCAACTCAAAAGGTATTAACGTTCTTAAATTTCCTATATGAGCAATTTCTTTCACTAGATGGTAGAAGTTCCGTACTAGACAGGATGCATTGTTGGATCTGGTGATATCTTAATAACCTGAGCTCATTTAAGGAATGAAGTAATGGGAACTAGAGAATAGTACCATGATATAGTGGTCATTTAATATAGGTTTCAAAAAAAACTAAAGTGCACTGGGTTAAAAAAATAATCATCCTGCTCATAGACTGGGGGAATTGCTTCTAGGTAAAGTTACTGAGCAGTGTGGACCACTTTTAAAGGATATTAAAACTATTTCCATTTCTAAATTTGTACCTTTAGGGCAACCAGTGTAAAAAAAATAGGTCCACTCTGCCATGGCTTAAAAGTGTAATAAATAGTGCAAGAAGCAAATTAAACTAGCTAAAATAGAAACATGAAAATACGGATAGCCGAACAAAGCAAGTCCACCCTAAAGGTTTTTTTAAACTATATAATGGTTAAAAAGATGAGGATGAGAATGTGGGGACTTAAATAATGGGGCTGAATGTTGTGGAGGATGCCAAAAAGGCCTAATCTGTCTAACCGTTTTTTTTATATCAGTTTTCACTGGTTGAGAATCCTTTGTCTTCCAGCATGTAGTGTAATAAATATGTAGGGTAAAATGAAGAGTATCACATGGGCTAACAGAGGATATGGTTACGGAAACCAAATTAGACAAGTTAATATCAATAAATCCCCAGGAACCACAGATGGATTGCATCCGTAGATTTTAACAAGAGCTTAAGTTCAATTTACAGACCTTTCTCTCTTCAGTCTATCTTTCAGATTTTGGGTCTGGGGATGTGCCCTGGATTGGAAAAAGCCAATGTAATCCATATTCAAAAAAAGGTAGTCGTTCACAGATGGTACTATAGACCTTAGCCTAACATCCAGTGGGTTATGGAAGGCTGTGCTGGAAAACTTTGTTACGGGATCATATTTTGGTCTCCAGAGCTCATCATAGTTAGTAGTAGTCAGCATGGTTTTATGTGAAATAGATCTGCCAGACACATTTTTTTTTTTTATGAAGAGCGAGTAAGATTAGTCAGGGCACAGTCAGTGTGATGTGGAATACTTGGATTTTGGGAAAGCTTTTGATATGTGCCACATAGGCGAACTAAGTGTATAAACTGTTGGCCTTGAAGAAAAAACATTTTGGCATGATAGGGAACTGGTTATTGAATTGCAAAACAGAGAGTGGTGGTCAATGGAGCTACATCTAATGTGTGCTAAAGTTCCACAGCGGACTGACTCAGGTTCTGTACTGGGGCCCTTTCTGTTTACATACTGTTTTATAAATGTTCTTACAAAGGGGCATTAAGAGCCAAGTCTCAGTGTTTGCTGGAGACACTAAACTGTGCAGGCTTTGAAACTTCACAAATGATGTGCAAGTGCTGCAAAGACACTAGTAGTATCAAAATGGGCCAGCAGAGATGGCAGATAGATTCAATAATCCCTGTGCTACTACACCATAAATAAACTCTGTGTAAGGAATCTGTAATGAAAAGGTTTGGGGGTTCTGGCAATAAACAGGACTTAGCTGTAGCAAACAATGCCAGGTGTAGCAACTGCTAGAGCTAGCAAGATATTGTCTTGTATAGGAGGGGAAATAGATTCAAGAGAACAAATATTATTGCTTCCTCTTTACAATGGCCACTGGGTAGGCCTCATTTGGCAATATGCGGTGCGTTTTGAAATCCCATAAACAAAAGGGACATCTTGGAAATGGAAGCCAGTTTAGAGAGTTGCAACTAAATGATTAGGGGGATGGAGGGGGGGGCTAAATATCGACCAGATTAGACAAGCTTATGACTGTTACATGGCGAAGAGAGAAGCGAGTTGTCGTGGGGATATGACACCTTTTTTCAAATAGTTTAATGCGTCCATACAATGAACTCTCTGGTGCATGTCTCACTAATAGGTAATATCAGAGGACAACGTGGAAATCCTTAAGGTTGGAAGAAAAAGATGTCATCTCTAGGTTGGAAAGGTTTCTTAACAGTGAGAATGGTTAAACTGTGGCACGTCTTCCACAGATGTGAATATGGCAAGTTCATTGAATAGCTTTAAAAATGGCATGTGATTAAGTTCCTAAAACTAAAGATATTGAGAATTTACTGTAATAATGATAATATACTGTAGTTTGGTTGGTACAGGGATTACTATATAATTTGAGAATACTGGTATTAATCATATACTGTAGTTCTGGTTGGTACAGGATATATATATATTGATGAATTACCTGGTATTAATACATCTATCTGTATGTTCTGGTTGGTACAGGATACATATAATATTGAGAATTAATGTGTTTAATACATCATACTGTAGATCTGGTTGTGACGGCGAGTCACTTATAATATTGAGAATTATGGTAAATACATACTACTGTAGAATCGTTGGTACGGGGATTCTACTAACATAAATTGAGAATTAATGGTACTTAATGCATCTACTGTAATCTGGTTGACTAGGCTACTTTCCCGATTGCCGGAAGGAATCCCCCCCCCTTTTTTTTAGCTGGGTTTTTTGCCCTTCCTCAAGTCCAATAGGTTGACTGTGATGGACTATATCTTTATTCACACTCAATACTACTGTTCTATATTCCATTCTCCTGGGCAGCACCGTACTAATAGTATGTACCACATGGGTCATAGTAGTATGGTTGCAACTTTCTTACATAATATATTATCTTCCTCACACCTTTTGTGCTGCATTTTCAGATACCTTTGGGCATCCTCATCTGTTTTGTTGGTGCACCCGTTCTTGCTGAATCTTTTCATTGGACTACTTTGGTAGCAATTAAATTTGGTTTCTGTTCTGGGTTTTTTTTAATTGATTCACTTTTCTTTTTTAAGAATTAATGTTTGCAGTCATCGTTGCCTTGTGTGCTTGGGTTCTCCTTGCTTATTTGTGTTGCTAAAGCGTATACTTTGTTTGTATCCTTGACACTTGATCCTATGCTGCCTTTATTGACTCCTGCATGTCCCTGACTATTAATCATCTCTCTTACCACTATGTACCCTTGCCTTGCCGTTTGATTTCTCGTGTAATGACCCTTGCTTGTTCCTGCCCTAGCTTTTTCCATATGACTAGTCTGTATCTCGTCCTTCATCGGGACACCATCTTCTGTATTCCTACTGCCTGTGCCCTACTCTGCTGGTTGCTTTCACTTCAGACTTCCAGACAAGTCCAGGGCAATGTGCCTCCAGTGAGGTACGTAAGTCCTTCCCGGCAAATGGGGGCAATCTATGGGGTAAGTGCGAATGGTGGAGTTGGGTATCTAGGCTGAAGAAATACCGTTGATCGTTCGGAGGCATTATAATAATATGGAAAACCATATGAATATATTGAAAGTTTTGTAATGAACAGATGCAAATTTTTCTATTTGAAAATGTCCAATTACACAACATACGGCAAAAAGCAAAGAAGGAAACAGAGAACATCCAAGAGAATTAAAAAGGTAAATTCCCATCGAGAAAAATTAACCACACTTAGATAATAATAAAACTGAGCTCCAATCTATATACAACATGGTGTGATAGGCTGAATCGAAGCAATCAGTTCCTTATTAATATGTAAATGAGGTACTTCAGAGTTTTATAAGTAGGTTTCTTTCTTCTAAGCTACGAAAAAAAAAACTAACTGTCACTTGGGTAAGAATGGGGAACCCAGACCCTCTCCAGGAACCTACAACACTATACACCTGCAGTGAAAACAAGCCATGTACAGAGCCCACCACAAATCGTCAACCGAATGGCGTCAAAATTCATTCTAGAAATAAAATAATAAAAATGAATACCTGACTAATCAATCCCAAGGCTGGCCAACCTTTTCTATCTAAAAAGTACCTAGCTCCAAGTAAGATATAGAAAACAAAGTCAATTCATGTGGTTGTCAATGCACAATATACAAAGAGTAGACTATATAGACGATCCGGCACCTGCAGACGATAAGTCAACCTTAATTAGTATAGGTGCTTAAATAGTGTTAAAGTACCTTATATGAAAGAAGAAAAAACAGAATTTTTTAGCACTCTTTTAATAAATTCCTTATTTTTCTGGGAAGTCATTAAAACTACTGAAAAATATTTGACATTCCCTGGGAGCACACCGTTACTAATAATTGTTATTCACATGTCATAGATAGTATGGTGCACTGTTGACTAATAAAATACCTTCCTCGACCTTTTGTCTGTATTTCAGATAATTTGGCAGTCCGGTCTGTTTAGATTCTTCATGCCAGTTTGTTGTTTCCAGAAAACGTTGTTCATTTCCAAAAGCGTTCATTCCAGAAATATCTTTAATTGGCTATTGGGGATTAAAAATTTGATCATCCTATTGTTTCTTGTCTGTTTTTTTTTTTTTTAATTGATTCTTGTTTCTTTTTAGATTTCTGTTTGGGCAAGTCATACGTTGGCCCGTTTAGCTTTGTTGTTTCTTGCTCATTGGGTTTCCTATAACTTTATTGACCTTTGCTTATCCTTGACCTTGATCCCTAGCTGCATTTTGACTCCTCCATGTCCGGACTTGTATCTCTCTCTACCCTCTGTACCTTGCCTGGTTGTTTGATCTCGTGTATAACATTGCTCTGTTCCTGACCTAGCTCTTGCCTTATCCTATTCCGGTATCTCGGTCTTTTTCGTGAGACACGCATCTTCTTCTATCTGACCCTGTCCCTCTGCTGTCTGCTTCACAGAAAACTGCGGAAACAGAGAACTACCCAAAAACGTAAAAGGGGTAAATCATCTAGAAAAATTACCACACTAGATCATAACACTAGCTCCTACTAATATATAAATGGTGGATACTGTATATCAAAGCAACTCAAGTTTCCATTTATTCTTATGAACTGAGGGTATTAGGGGTTTATAATAGGTTTTCTCCAGGACCCCTCCGAATCCACAAACTGTGGCAGGAAAACAAGAAATGTACAAGAGACCTACCCAAAAAACTCAACCAAATGGTAATTCATCTAACAGAAATTATAATAAAATTATACACTGAATATCAATCCAAGGCTGGCCAACCGATCTATCTAAAAGTACCTAGCTCAAGTAAGTAATAAGTATAAATGTTAATTAATTCATGTGGGTGTAACAATGCACAATACACGAGAGGACTATATAGTTCCTTATGGAAACTGAAGCACTTATCAACCTGTACTAGGAGTCTGATCAGTCTCAGAAGAGGCAGCTATGGTATTAGCATTCAGTCCTTGGCTGTGATTCACCTGTCAAATAATAACTACAGTTTGATTTATACTTGAAGGACCAGGAGCATACACAGGGGCAACAGACATTGTGCAGGTATTTCAGGTTAGGACTAATAATATTACAGTTTAGGGTTTTGGGGTGAGTTTACCTGTATATTAAGTTTTCATTTGATGGTAGACTTGCCCTTTAAAGGCATCTATAGTGAAAAAAAACCCATTGCTCCTTTGCAAAGTACATTCATGTCTCTGTTGCGGCCTTATCCTATCTCTGTCATGACTTGTTTACTAGGTGTCAGATCTCTGTTGCAACACTCCCCCCTCCCCTCCCCTCTGTTCCCTCCTCCTGTCTCAACTCTGGCTAACCAACAGCTTATCATGTGGCATAGGGAGTTAAATTTCAACATCCTGAAAATCACACCCCACCAACGCACAGTGTGCCAATAGAAGGCAAAGGCTGTCCTTGAGACACTGAAAGAAAGGAGAACATTAAGTTTTTACGATCTCTCTCACTTGTGACCCATATCACTTAGTGAAAGCTATAAAGGGGGGTCAAGTGCAGCCTTATATCTACCCATCAAAGCTACCTCCTCTCCCTGCTAATGCTCAGATCTCTTATGTGTATACAGAGCAGGGAGGGGTGGGATTTACGTCACAGGGATTTGATTGACAGTCCAAGTTTGGAGTAGAGGAATGCAAATCACAATTTTCTGAACTGGTGTATCTCAAGGACCAGAGAGGGAATCTGAAAAAAGTGAAGACAACTCTGGGGTTGTTGGGATTATATAACACATGGAAAGAAAGAAAAAAAGTAATTTTCCACTATAGATGCCGCTTTAATCTAGGTACTTTTAGGTAGGAATGGCAAGCCATGGATTGATAATGTGAAATATATTTGGTGTATTTATCTTATTGTATTTTTATAATTGGGTGTAGTAATTTTTATATTTTTTCCTGGAAGCAATGTACCCCTTGTTTTGAGTATTTTGGGTTGGGTCTTCCATTTCTTGTTCTCTGCACTGTGTTGTAGGTTTGTAGTATTCTGGAGGGGTCCTGGTTTAAGTATTTTTAGATTGAGTGTTTTTTCTTAGTAGTGAACAAAACATTCTCGTAAAAACCCCCCATAACCTAATTCAAATAATAATCTGGAACCTTGATAGGCTTTGGATATATCAACCATTTATATATTAATAAAGCTCCCCTGTTTGTTAAGAAATTATATACTTCTTTTTTTGTGAGCAGCTCTATAATAAAATAAATCCAAATAAAACATCAAAAAGCAGTTTGTACGCATGTCCTACTGTAACTGTAGACAAAGCGGAGAAGGGGAAGGAGGAAGATGAAGGTCCTGTCTGAGTGTGAAGGTTCATTCCTTTTAATTGATTATGATATTTACTTCCGTGCTGAAACCCGCAAACGTTTGAACTCTCCTTTGAAAAGGTGAGTACCACATTTTTCATTTGCAATAAAATTTCCCCATGTGTTATAATTAAATGTAACTTCTATAGGGATTTCATAATCTGAATCTTGAGATTCTTTATGCCATTGTGGAAGGTACTTACTTATCCACATTCCATACCTGCTTTCCATTATTTTACTAGGAGTTGTTACACTATCAGATTTCTTTTTCCTCCCATCAGCCTTAAATGCCTCACTAGAGGTCTTACTCCTCCAAAACACTTTAGTCACCACTTTGTGAACTTAGCCGCCATTACCAACCAGGAGTACCCTGTTGATAACAAATACTATTTTCTGATCACTTTATTCTGTCTGACTTCCTTGATACAATCAAAAGGTAAAAATCCCTCTCAAGGATTTAATAAATACAACATGTTTACTTTACAGTACAAAAAAATAGGAGGAAACTAAAAACAACTCCCAGTAAAATTCTAAAAAATTATTAAGCAAGCCACAAAATCTAGACAAATCTTCACCCCCAAACTATAATCCCCCCAACTACTGGCCCCACCATGTATTGTGTTTAATCCTTACCTCACATCCCAGCTCCATAGGGTTTGCCTGTAGCCCCCCCCCCCCAAAGTCCCAAAACTGCCCACCAGGAGCTAGCAGAGTACAATAGGGCTCTGCCTGCTACCTTGCCTCGGTTAGATATTTGCCATGCATACTGCAGCCCTTCTCCCCCCTCCCCCTCCCTCCCCCTCCCTCTCCCTCCCTCTCCCTCCCGTTCTACTATCCCTCCCCCTAGCATAACCCCTTAATATAGTTGTTCCCCATGTCCCCCAGCCCCAACCGCATATTTTTATTTTCAAAAAGCTCCCAAACTCTTACTTACCTCTCCTCTTTCCTCCGCTGCACTGAATGACCGGCAGCCGCGTCCGTGATTGGCTGCCGCTCAGCCAATCACAGACGCACTGCCGTCCCGCCCCTCTGCTTCATTTTCTTGCAAGCAGAAGGCCGGGAGCGCAGCGGAGGAAAGAGGAGAGGTAAGTAAGATTTTGGGGGGCTTTCTGAAAATAAAAATTACGCTTGGGGCTGGGAGACATGGGGAACAGCATATTAAAATTCATTTAAGGGTGGACATACCCTTTAAATCTCCAAAAACCACTCTGACACAAGAATAAAAATTCAGTTCTCTGTGTATTATATTAAATGCAAAAGACAGTAAACTACCAGCAAACAATTATGCATCCAATATACTACCTTGCCTAACATAACTTTAACATACCAAGTTCGCATAAGATAACTATAAAAAACAAAGATAGTAAAACACCTAAACAAATATAACAATAGTCAAGTCAATAAAAGCACCTGAAAGAGTGTAGTAGAAAAAATAGAAAGCAATAGAATGATTGCCAGGCAACATTAATACAAACTTTCACTTCAGATCTTTATAATAAAACAACACTATATAACGTTTACAATTGGGGGCCTCTAACACTACCTGTCCAAGTCCAACGAAAAACTGTTTCCCTAGGCTCATAAGCATAAACTATGACTTACTGTTCTCTGGGATTTAATAAAGGCTCATAAATCTATCTCTATCCTGAAGCTAACTCAGGCTTATACAACTAGTCCTGTCCCAAAAACTCATTCAGCTTTTCTCCAGGAATTATAACATTAAATATTCAATAAACAATTCCCTTTGACACAAGCTATGATGTCTTAAATCATAACAAAAACAAAACTAATTTAAAAGCTTTGACTGTAAATAGGGACATTAAATAAGTTTGTTGTGTTGAACTAGATCCCCACTAACACATAACACACCAACCATCCACACAACATATGTCACACATCGACTAAGAAAACATTAGTTAAAATGTCAAAGAAAAGTAGAAAAGGTCACATAAACCATCGACAGTCAAGACTGAAAGGGAAAAACTCGTCAATACAACGTACCCGATCCCATGGTCAGACTGAGAAAGTGACAAATAGATAAAAAATAAAACTTACCGGCGCCTTATGTTGTCCACTTCCAAAAGCCAAGCATGTTCTGGATGAGTATGAAGTATATCGAGTGCCCGCATTCCAACCAAAAACTGTTAGGAATTAAGTAGAGCCACACCAGTTCTTGAAAGTCGAGTAGAGTATATGCATATGCATATAAACACATGTGCTGGTCACCTCAACTGGATAGTGAGTGCCCAAGACGCTTGTACGAACCCCTTTCTTATACCAATCTGGACCATACGTCACAAGCCCATCCTATAGGAAAGGACTTGGCAGTCCCCTTTACTTTAGACATGTACCTTATATGGCCATTTGTTACCTTAACACAACTTTAACAAGAACATATGTTATCCATTGTGACCAAGATCCCAGAGTCCATGTTACTTATACCTCCCATATTCCTGCCACGTCTCACAGTCATTGCCTAATGTATGCAGTATACTTACAAGTCTAAATATACGTAACCCATTGATTAATTATAATACAAATATTCCATATCACCTCTTGCCTCTATTCTTTTTTTTACTATCATCAACCTTAGAAAGTTTTTCCCAAATAGAACGCTCCACTGGTATAGAGAGAAATATCAAAGTATTCGCCCTTCCATATTTTTTCCCATTATCTCTTGCTTAAGGTGAGCGCCTAAGGGCCTTCAAGCACACATATGTAGAACCATGAGATAAATCGGACACCAAAACTTGTGGAGCAGTGCGTCCACTGGGAGAAGTTAAGGTCCCTCAAGAGCAGTGAGGAAATTTCAGTGGTAGGTGCCCTGTTATCAGTGAGTAAAGTATCTAGAGAGACTAGTACCTGGGGTTCCTCTTTCTGCCATGCCCTAGATGATTCCCTTGACTGAACCTCCTGGCCTGTTCATTTCCCCCACCATTTTCTCCCATTGACTCAAAAATTCCTTCATACCAGCAAAGAAACCCCCAAACCCTACAGTATCCTGAGTGTGAGTCTAGGGATCAAAAAGGTGATTGTGGATGTGGTGCAGTGCTGTGAATCTCATCACAAGACTCCCCCTAAGCTGGTCACTCTTTCTGTGCCGACAGCCGTGGATGTCTCTGGGGTAGAATCCGCTTTAGGTGGATTCCTAATCTTTGGAGGGATGGCATGGATGGTTCTCTCTCTGATGTGCTGTTAATTTGGTCTCCTGATGCAGGGTCTTAAACTGACCATAGTGGAGATGACTGACATGTTGAGGAGATTTCCTTAGGTGGTAACTAGAAGCAGGTTCTTGTTCTGCTCCCATAGAGTGTATGGTGCTAATTATAGGTACCCATTACCATCACTCCCAGGAGCCTGGTTGGGTTGAGGCAGGACAGCTGATGCCGGAACTGAAGCTCCACCTCCAGAACGTACCGGCGCCGATGTTGATACGTCACTGGAGTGCCACTGCTGGAATGGTGGTGAAACAGGAAGTGAAGCTCCCCCCCAGGAATGAGTCTGAACTCTGCTGCTCCTGGGATCGAGTTTGTGGAAGAGACTGTTGTTGCTGAGAAACCTGGCAGGTCTAGGCTCTCAGGGCTACTCTCTCAGGTGGGCTGGTCCTTCTTCTGCTCTGACGGAGGGTAGTCTTGTCAGAACTATCATTGTCCATAGTTTCCATCAGCGCGCACTTTCTGTTGGAGCCAGCGGTCGCCCCGGGTGGTGGCCTTCACCTTGAGCTATCGACTATCAATGCCGGACATTATCAAAAGGAAGATTCCGCTCCTAAGCACCGTTCTGAACTGAGAAATTGCCCTTACAAGGGCAAAACTCTTTATTTAGAGGCTTGAATCAATGTAAGAGGCTGAATCAATGTCTTTGCTATCTAGTCTGTCTCACTCCTCCTAATCCCTTTCCTTATTTTTACTCTCGGTCTTCCCTCCCTTATTCTTGCTACATTACATTCCTGCCTTGACCTCCCCACCCCATCTTGCCACTGATATAATTATTAAACACCACAGGTGTTGCTTCAATACCTGTTGCTTGAGACATGTTTTCCTTCATGGGTTTGTGCCTGGTGATAATAGCAAAAACATGTGCTAGACACATCATGTGGTAAGTAAGCATGCTCGAACATCTATAGCAGGAAAGTTTAAGCAAAGTGAGTAAGAAACACCACACAGCTTTGGACCTGAACCACTCAAGCAATTATCATGTGTTACAGGGTATGTTTTTAAACATCATTACAAGCCCCACCCCACACCTCATTTGAAGAGCGTACCTCTTCAAGTCTATCAAGTATACCCACCAACCATATATAAGTGGATATACAAGCTTAAATGGGAACTTTTGTCCCTATGCAAGTGACATTTATTAAAAAGGGAACACTCCTACCTTTAAAATGACTCCAGGATCATGCTTATATCTCCAATCTATCCAGAGTTACAGCAGTATAAAGGGTGGGGGTCCCATTACTATGTTCTATGTAACTGTTATACAGACATTATGGGTAGGGTAATAAGGTTGGACTGATGGATGTATGTCTTTATACAACCTCCAATGATATGTTACTATGTAACTGTTAGACAGCATTATGGGTAGGGTATAAAGGTTGGACTAGATGGACTTATGTCTTTATACAACCTCAATACTATGTTACTATGTAACTGTTATACAGACATTATGTTAGGGTATAAAGTTGGACTAGATGGACTATGTCTTTATACAACCTCCAATACTATGTACTATGTAACTGTTATACAGACATTATGGGTAGGGTATAAAGGTTGGACTAGATAGACGTATGTCTTTTACAACCTCCAATACTATGTTACATGTAACTGTTATACAGACATTATTGGTAGGTATAAAGGTTGGTACTAGATGGACGTATGTCTTTATACACCTTCCAATACTAGTTTACTATGTAACTGTTAGACAGACTATGGGTTGGGTATAAAGTTTGGACTAGATGGACGTATGTCTTATACAACCTCCAATACTATGTTACTATGTAACTGTTATACAGACATTATGGGTAGGGTAATAAAGGTTGGACTAGATGGACGTATATGTCTTTATACAACCTCCAATACTATGTTACTATGTAACTGTTATACAGTCATTATTGTAGGATATAAAGGTTGGATTAGATGGACGTATATCTTTATACAACCTCCAATACTATGTTACTTGTAACTGTTATACAGACATTATGGGTAGGGTATAACAGTTGGACTAGATGGACATATGTCTTTATACAACCTCCAATACTATGTTACTATGTAACTGTTATACGACATTATGGGTAGGGTATAAATGTTGGACTAGATGGATGTATGTCTTTATCAACCTCCAATACTATTTTACTATATAACTGTTATACAGACATTATGGGTAGGGTATAAAGGTTGGGCTAGATGGACGTATGTCTTTATACACCTCCAACTATGTTACTATGTAACTGTTATACAGACATTATGGGTAGGGTATAAAGGTTGAACTATATGGACGTATGTCTTTATACAACCTCCAATACTATGTTACTATGTAACTGTTATACAGACATTATGGGTAGTTATAAAGGTTGGACTAGATGACTATGTCTTTATACAACCTCCAATACTATGTTACTATGTAACTGTTATACAGACATTATGGGTAGAATATAAATGTTGGATTAGATAGATGTATGTCTTTATTCAACCTCCAATACTATGTTACATATAACTGTTATATAGACATTATGGGTAGGGTATAAAGGTTGGGCTAGATGGACGTATGTCTTTATACAACTTCCAATACTATGTTACTATGTAATTGTTAGACAGACCATTTTGGGAAGGGTATAAAGGTTGGACTAGATGGACATATGTCTTTATAAAACCTCCAATACTATATATATATGACTACTTGTAAGTTAGGTTTTTTTTTTTTTACAATGGAGATGCAATCTTGCATGGATATCAGTGTATATTAATGGGCCATACAATAAACTCTGGTGCTTTGTACACCAATACATCATATCAGAGAATATCCCTGAGGATTAAAAGAAAATAATAACCATTGGTTACTGAAAACAATTCCTTCTAAAAGCTGACTCTGGACTCGCCCCCCACCGCCACCCTCCCTACCCCCCACACTTTGCAGAAAGCAATTCTTCCCATTGGTCAGCCCTGCCATAATCCTGGGCTATGGCAGGGCAACCCTGAAAAAGCTTCTCAAAGACAAATTTTCAGGGCTCGTTATCTCCACACAGGGTAAGAACCTGGTGTGAAACTCCATGATTTACGCCCTCATTAGATGGATCTGGGTCCCACTGGAGCACCTCGGTTCCAAATATGAACATTCCATCTGAAAACCAGGAAGATCGTTTGGATTTCTGGACATTTTCAAGGGTTACCGAATGTACAAGGTTATTCAGGAACCTTGGAAAATACCTTGAATGTTCGATAACCCTCTAAAAACGATTTTAAAACAATTGGAAATTCAAAAGTAGTTTCCCATTGTATTTTTGAGAGTTATTGAACGTTTGAAGAGGGGTAGGATCCTGCACACCTAAACAAGAGGTAAGTTAATAGTTATTGTTCCATGCTGGGTCTCTAAGCTCTGTAGCCAACAGTCAATAACACACAAGGTAGACATGCTAGGCACACCAGTCTTAATAATGAAAGTGTCCTTTTAATCGTGACGTTTCGGAACCTGTGTGGTTCCTTCCTGTTTGGTCTGAGGAAGGAACCACACGGTTCCGAAATGTCACGATTAAAAGGACACTTTCCATTATTAAGACTGGTGTGCCTAGCATATCTTACCCTGTGTGTTATTGAACGTGTGAGGTTATTTTCGAGGGTACCGAAAATAACCTTGTACTTGATCACCCTTAAAATGCGCTCCGAACCCTCGAAAGTACGTTCTGTTTTCTGATTTTCCCAAAATCCATAAATCCAAAATGGAATGAAACTTACCAGTTTCGGCCATCTCTAGTTATCACCTAAGTAGTATTAAGTCATTATTCTCATGATTTACAAATAGTCTGGGTACAAGATGCTTCTGTTTAATGTGCACAGCGTGTAAAATTACCTTCCACTGGTTAAAGTGAACTTGCAGATTCCTCTTTCTGGCTGATTTGGTAATTTTTGAGTAAAAAACCATTCATGGAGAGCCTGAGCCATCAATACACTGCTGTGTAAACACTGTTGATATTCTGTGAATGAATGTCTCATCAATCCAGTGTCATGTCATGGAATGATTCCTTCCCTGTACTGCTGATGACATGACTGATGACAGGTTTATTACCTTTGTTTTTCTTAACATCTCATACAACTCATCAGAATAATAGAAGCAGTGAAACAATGTTTCCCAGTTGTCTTGAAATGTAGATCATTTTTAAATTTAAATGTTCCCATATTATAGAAAAACTCCTTAAAACCAGGAATGTTTCCTTGTTGGAAGGACAGAGACAAAGTTCATTAAAATTAATTCTCTGCAGTCTTGTTAGTTGTCTCTATAATTAGAGAGAAAGATGTGGGTGCGATCCAGATTTTATCTGGCAATTTACTAAAAATTAAGACTGTGAGTGTACTGACTAATATAAATAACAATCACCTTGGCTGTGGTTTGGTAGATTGTGTCATTTATCTTTTTAGTTTGGAGATCATTATATAGAGTGTAAGGAAGTCTGATTAGAAAGGCTAAACAGCCGCCATTTTGGATATTCTTTTTTTCAGTTGTTCACTATTGCTTTGATCCCACTGTCATCATCCGATACAACGAGTCCACCCATTTCCATCCAAAGTGCTTAACTATGGTCACTATTCCATCAATTTCAGATAACTCATTGGAACAGTTTGGTAGAAGGATGGGAACTGGATTCTGTCATTGAGAGCAGGATCTCGGGAACCGTAACTTATCTGTGGATAAAATCAGTTCAATGAAATGTGTTTCTGAAATACACCCTGTGGTGTGCAACATGTAGACCAGATTTACAGGCAACCGCATAGCATTTTTTTTGGAGTTCAATATTTAATATTGGTCAGCGTGGTGTAAACCCTTTATTGCCCCAGCTGCATGAGCATCAAAAGACACCCATAAGCTGACACAACCTATTTAATTTAGTGGTTGCATCAATTTTTTGAGTGAAATCTAACACCAGCTAATTGCTGCTATTAGAGTCACACAATGAGTAGCGCCAGCTTGTAATTCATCATCAGAGCTGCAACTGCCATGGTATTTTAAATTGCCGGGAGGCCAACAATTGCGTCCCTCTGTAATCTTACACGTAAGGTTTAACGACATCAAATCAAAACATGCAAGCCCTATTACAAACCCCTTGCTAACCCAATATCCCATTGGGTAGCATGGGTTTTAAATGATTGGGCATAGCCCATATTTATATTTCCCACTAAATGTTATAGTCTATAAATACAAACAGTGTGTCATACAATAAACTCCTTCAAAATATCCAGGTTTTCTCCAGCTTTTCTTTCCAGGTAAACTCTAGTTGACTTTTATAAAATATAACAGCGGTGGTAATTAAACCTTCCACCATAATAAAATATAACAAAGCTATGCAATATTGTAAGCTTATATCCATTATACAGTCATTTAATGCATTACCGGACATAAAGACGATTAAGTTAGGTATTGCCACGGATTGCAGAAAGGTGAGAATCACGGATTTGCACTAATTCTACTAGCCATATTGTATCTAATTTACGTATCCACTGCAATTCCAGCTGTTAACAGGTTATCTCAATAATTTACCTGAAAATGTTATGAATAAACCACATATAAATGTTTATAAATAAACCGAGTGGTATGTGAAAACCTCCCCTTTAACACCACTATTTCAATGTGTACTCTTTAAACAAGATATGTTCCTTTCTTACTATTTCCAAAACCATGTTACCATACTGGGGATCATTAAACTAATGTGCCCGCAACCACTACCAGTCTTGACCCACACCTATGGATTTAGCCCGACCCGATGCAGATTCTAGGTCAACCTTTAATCCCCAGACCTTTAATCCCCAATTAACATACATCCCAACATTTGGAAATGCAATGGAGGGACAAGTGTGGAGAGGAAATATGCGTGTGTCAGTCACACGCTTCCCACTTTGTGGAGGCCACACTCACTTTGTTTAGGTTACGCCCATAAAATAGCACTATTCCCCATTTTACATTGTTACCCAAAATATTTTTAAGTGTATTATATGGTTAGGATAAGATAACATAACATTTAACATTATTTGTTAAATGTTAAATTAAATGTTTATCACATTTTGGAGATGATTTTAAAAACATTTGGCATTATGTGGATGTTATTGCTTCCAAAGTAATCACTTCTTTTTGCATGACCCAAAATAGTTTTCTTATGCTCTTTCCCTTGACATGGCAACAGGGTCAAACATTTTTGCCTCCAGCAAACTGGAGGGCTGACTTAACATTGGCTAATTAACCAGAGGGCTGACTTAACACACTAAATTAAAACATAATAATAAACTAATTAATAATTAACACTGGCTAATGAACCTGAGAGCTCGCACAACTGGCTATTAACCAGAGGGATGACTCAACACTGGCTAACACTGCCCAGTGGACGTGGTGATGGCAGTGGCAGGTTCATTGGATAGTTTATAAAAAAGCTGGATGAGTTTCTGCATACAAGGAATGTTGCAGTTACTGGTTTTGATAACATTAGAGTTTGATACAGGGAAATTTCCGATTGCCACTTGAATTCAGGAAGGAATTTTTTCCCCCTTCATAAATTTGGTGGGGGTTTTTTTTGTCTTCCTCTGGATCAACATGTAGGCAGGAAATGAGGATATTGCTGGATGGGTTGGACTGGATGGACGTTATGTCTTTATTCAACCTCAAATACTATACTATGAACCGAAGAGCTGACTTAACACTGGTGATAAAACAGAGGGCTGATTCAACACTGTGTAGTGAACTGTAGATAATGAACAGTAGTGCTAACTCAACACTAGATAATGAAACAGTAGGGCTGACTCAACACTAGATAATGAACAGTAGGGCTGACTCACACTAGATAATGAACAGTAGGGCTGACTCAAACTGTATAAGGAACCATAGGGCTGATTCAACACTGGCTAAGGAACTGGAGGGCTGACTCAACAATGGATAATGAACCGGAGGGCTGATTTAGCACTGGGTAATTAAACAAAGGGGTTACTTAACACCTGGATAATGACCAGGGGGTTGACTCAACAATGGATAATGAACCGGAGGGCTGATTCAACACTGGGTAGTAAACGTGAGGGCTGACTTAACAATGGTAATGTATACATATAGTAATTTATACAGACCTGAGGATATCTGTAGACCCCAGCTATCTGGGCTATGCAGAGAGATGGATCAGAAGACAGTCTCCAATGATCCCCACAACCTTTTTATTATTCCAGCAGCTGTAATTTGGAATTTTCTCTTGTCTCCCTGATAAATTCCAAAAGTGTTTCAAGAGAAAGAGGTCTAGATGAACAGGAGTCAAAGATCTGATAACCCAGAGTAATATTAGGCAATATTCCAGAATCCTTATTGATCTTCTCTCATTGTAAACATAAAAACCAGTTTGAGTGACAGTCTGTAAACATTATGAAATATTAAGATACATTTTTTGGAATTAGCTAATTAACGTTGATTTTTTTTTAAGATTTAAGAGGAAGTTCAGCACAAATACATATACTTTTTTTATAAGAAATTAGAGTATTTTCTTATATTCTTATTCCAATTATATTATCTTCCCAGTGACCTTAACAAAGATAAATTATTTTTATTTATGATGATACCATATATTGTACTACATGGTTATAATTCTGTAGAAAAACAAAAGTGAGATGTAAACTGTAACATATGTATTCAGTTGTCCAACTAGACTTGACATTTAGTTCTTGAAGATGAAATATCTTAACTATCTTTGACTAGTTTTTCTCAATTCATGTTAGATACATGTATTAGGCCGAAGTCCGAAGTGGATAGTAAATGCTGAAGATGCAGGAAGGACGAGGTGGGAAGGTCTGGTCAGCAATAAACAAGCCAGGGGTTCAACTGACAAAACCCAAGGATAGAAGTCTGGCAGACACCGGCGGCAGGGAGTATACGATCAGGAGGCAGAGACTAGCCGAAGCTCAAGCGAGGTACTAAACACAGAAGGCAATCCAAGAGCTGATAAGCAAACAAATCCAGAAACAAAACCACACAAACGGGCGTTAGGTCACAGAAATGCTGTTATTAAAATGCTGGTAAATTGCAAATTGTCCACAGCTGACAGCAGGTGAGCCAAAGAGACAGATGATGATTCACTAACTAAAGTATGTTTCCCTATCTCCTCTGTGGCTCATCAGGAAGGCTGCAGACATCAAAGCGGGAGGACCCAGGTTCTAGAATGCCCAGGCACATGAAAATTCAGAATGACTTATATTAAAATTTGTTGGCCAATAATACCCTGTTAAGTGTCCCTTATAACAGCGAGGTGTTAGGGACCTCCTGAATACAAGGTGTTGATTGGTTTGAAGAGGTGTTTATAAACTGACCGAGCTTAAAACATGGAAGACAATAGTGTTAAACCCTTCCTTGGTTCATGCTTGTTTCTTTTGTATAACATAAACACTTTCTTTAAACGTATTTTAAACACACATTTTTCTTGTCCAAGATGTTGACATTACAGTTTTTAAAACATACAGTATGTCCTTTTATTCTTGAGATGCAGGTACACAGCAGAGTCCTGACCCAAGGAGTTGACTCTTTGTGCGGCACTATATTTGTGCTATTTAGTTTCTTTATTGTTGTGATTCAGTATTGGGTCTTTTGAATGAATCAGTTGCTGCCTCAGTTGATTGGTTTTAAGGTAACAGGGATACATTGTTCCTGAAAATTCTTCTGAATTCTTGAAACCCCTTCTCCATTTGGGATGCTGTTCTGTTCCTGTCTTGCTTTTCCCCTTCACTGGTGGAATTGGTGGGTTTTTTTTCCCTTTCTTCCAGTTTTGACAAAGGCCCAGTCCTGATAATACCATATAATATTTTTAGTTTCCTTAGCCTGATTCTCTGCACTAGTGGGGATATTCTTTGCTAGGTTTTGAGCGATGCACCTGACGAAGGGGGAAAACACTTAGAATGTAAGTGACTGCGTTCCTCTATATATAAGATTGTTTTGTGTGACTGATGACACCCACTTGTGATCTAAAGGTGGTGGGAATCAAACATCAACAGGGAGATTCAATAAAAGTGCTTATCATTTAAAATGGTGTAATTTTGCCCCAACCAATCAGATCTTATTTAACATTTGAAAGCTAACATCTGATTGGTTGGGGCAAATAGCACCATTTTAATGATAAGAACTTGTTTGATTAACCCTGCAGTCTTTAGAATTGGGAAAGCCAGTCGGATGACTAGCAAAACACTTCAAGAACTAAACGTCATGTCCAGTTAAGCTGCTGAATACAACAGATACTGTTTACCATAACCTGGAGAATGAGAACCTTCACCACCATAATAAAATTGTCACTACCTAAAACATTCTTCAAATTGTACTTCATGCATCTGTATGATCCACCAATAATTAATCCCCATCACTGAAAAAGTATCTTTCTCTCCAATCTTGCAGGTTGTTCCGGGAACAAATGTTTATTTAAAGCAGGAATTGTCTTTGATCTTCCAGTCTTTATCAGCACCGTAACACTAAGAGAACTGAGTATGACAAAAGAGTCAATACAAGGAGAAATGAGATGGATTGTGGATCTTATGGTGACAGAGATGGGACATCATTATGGAGATGGGAACATCAGTCAGACAGCCAGTGGATATCAGGTAAAGATATCAGCACTGAGATAGAAAGTGTCAGAATCCTGGTTTTAATTATTTTAGTGATAGTAATTGGTAAGCACACCGGTATTTAAAGAACAAGGCTGTTTATTTCTGTGTTTACAGAAATAGCTCCAGTTCCAATCAGAGTCTTGTTTAAATTTATTGTTCCCCTGTTTCCAGCTACTGTATGTAGACGCATAAGATATTTCAGTTCCATTTAAAAAAATGTTTTAGAGCTGAATCAAGAAATCAAGATTTCCTATATAGTTTCCTACTGAAAATGTCATAATATGGCCACACTGTAGATCATTAGAGATGTCCGAACTTCGCAAAATCCGGTCCGCTCGAAGATCCACAAATTGTCGGAAAAATTTGAAATTCGAAAATCGGCGAGCGACCCTAAAACCTATTAAAATGAAAGTTCGGCAAAATCTGTTTTTCGAAAATACAGGATTCTTTGAAAATACGAGGATTCTTTAAAATACGGACCCGAAAATGTGGGTTGCTCCGTCCAAAAATGTGAAAAATCCGCGAAATTTTTAATTTACGAGGATTTCTCGTATTTTCCTGTATTTTCTAAAATACGAGAATCATCGTAATTTTTAAAATGTTCGAAAATGCGGTTCGGAAAAGTTCGGAAGGCGGAAAACCGGAAAATTCCGCGATATCCGCCATTCGCGAACGAGGTAAACCGCCGCAATCGGGTTCGGACCGCGAACTGGGCCACACTATGATTCATAAATATTCTTGGGTTTAACCCTTTCACTGCCAGGAGATTTTCATTTTTTTTTGCGTTAACTGCCAGAAGAATTTTCAGGATTTTGCCCTCAATCACTTTAGACAATTTACAGTAGGAACCTTGCAGTAAATCAGGAATAGTACATTGTTTTTTTCAGCACAAAGTGTACTTTAACATGGTAACAGAATTTTGTAACTTTTCTGGAATTTTACTGGAATTATGGGTTAAAAATATGTAAAAAAAATGAAAAATTGCAAATTTCATGTGTTTTCTCCCATTTATTACGTTAATCTCTAAGGTTACACACAAAAATCTACTGTTCTAAAAGCTCAGATACTCCGTGTACAACGATTCCGATATATGTAGGTACCCGACTTTTCCTGTTACAGGAGACAGGAAACCCCCCCCAAACTAAAACTGCAACCTTCAAGAATATTAACAAAATTAAAATGTATAACCATATGACAGTTAACATAGAAATATCTTCCAAATTGAACTAAAATAGCCCCACAAGTTGAATTGTTTTAGAAAACTACACACACTACAAACGATTTAGAGGAGGTAAGTTTTTGATCAACATGCGATACCCTGACACAGTCTTTCATCCAATAGTAGTTATTTTCTACATTTTCTTTTTTTCCTTAACTGTAAATCAGAGACAAAATCAAATGCGAATTTCAGCAAAACTGTGGAGAAAGTTCAAACCGCATCTCCAAATAGAAAGCCGTAACCCCTCCCGAATAAAAACGGTATGGCCACATTCATGGGTGTACCCAGAGACATGGCTACCAACACCCCAGAGGTGCCAGTGCAATGTCCAGTAGCAGCAAAAAAAATTAGCAGTTTGGTATTTGAACAGTCTGCAAGTTTTTTCCACAAAACACCCCCCAACTCAGAAATACCCACCCACAATACTATATATCTGAATACTCACCACCTTCAGCTATGTAACCCTGTAGTTCGTCATCATACCATCAATGGTGTGGTCGCAGTTTCTTACGTAGAAGTTTGCACTTATTACAGATTTCAAAAAAGAACATCAAAACATTCAAAAAGGTAGAAATATGCCAAAAACTCATGGGAATGTAAAAAAATTACCAAATAATAATCTCCTAAATGTCCTGAATCAAACGGTATATCCTATAGTGTGGTTACACCGTGGACGTGGGAGCGAAAGACCACAAGGGACAATGCACGATGGCTAGGACAACGGCGACGAAAATATTTCGCCAATTCCGAATTGTTGGACAGTCTGCAGTTTTATCCAAAAAACACCCCCGTAACTTAGAAATAACCCCCACAAACTATATTCCTGATCTACAACAACTTAACTATTTAACACTGTAGTTTTTCATTATCACATCATGTGTGGGCGCGTTTTTCATAGAAGGTTCGCATTGTTGAAAAAATGAACAAAAACACCACTTCAAAAGGTGAAATCATCCAAACCTCATGGAATGTAAAAAAAAGTACATAAGATTAATCTCCCAAATGTCCTAATCAAAGGATGCCATATGTGTGATTCCACACGCGGACGTGGAAGCGAAAAGCCACAAGTGAGGACAATGACTGATGGCTCAGATCATAACAGCGAATATTGTAGCCAATTCGAATTTGGAGCAGTCTGGGCAGTTTTTCTTCCACAAACACCCCCCATAACTTGAGAATAACCCCCACAAACTCTATATTCCTGAAATCTACACAACTTCAGTATGTAACACTGTAGTTTGTTCTCATACCCTCAAATGTCGGGGCGCCAGTCTTCCATAGAAGTTCGCATTTGTCTGAAAAATGAACAAAAAAAACAACTTCAAAAGTGAATCATGCCCAAAACCTCATGGAATGTAAAAAAAAATTATAAATATGCCAATCTCCCAAATGTCCTGATCAAACGGTTACCCTATGTTTGGTTACACACGCGGACGTGGCAAGCGAAAATCCAACAAAGGAGACAATGCAACGATGGCTCCGAAACAGTCGAAAATATTTAGCCAACTCCGAAATTTGGACCAGTCCTGGCAGTTTTTTTCACATAAAAACACACCCTGTATAACTCAGAAATACCCCCCACCAACTATATATTCCGAAATCTAAACACCTTAAGCTATGTAGCAACTGTAAGTTCGTTATTCATACCATCAATGGTGTGGGCGCAGTTCTTCGTAGATAGATTTTGCATTTTTCTACACAATTTTGGAAAAATAGAGAAAAACTTACAACCTTCATTAAAGTTACAAATCCACACCAAACCCCAGTAATGTAAAGAAAACTTACCAAATAATCAATCTCCTAAATGTCCGAATCAAACCGGTCGCCATATGTGTGTTACACACACGGACGTTGGAAGAACTCAGGACAAAATGGTGATCAACAATGCGCAAGTGCGCCAAATACAGCATTTTCCCAGATTTTCCAAACTGAACACCCTCTAACTTGGAAAATACCCCTGCAAAACTATATATTCTCATAATTCATACCTTCAGTCGTACTAACGCTGTAGTTTGTTCATTCATCCATCAATGGTGTGGGGCGCAGTTCTTCCTAAAATCCGCGGTATGTCTGAAAAAATGAACAAAAAACCACTTCAAAAGGTAGAATCAATGCCAAAACTCCATGGAATGTAAAAAAAAGCTACTAAACTTTCATCTCACACAAATGTCCTGAATAAACGTTGTAGTGCGAATGTGTGGTACACACGTGGACGTGAAAGCCAAAGACCACAAGTGAAACATCGCACAATGGCTCCAAGAAAAGCAAAAATATTCAGTCAAATCTGAAATTTGCAGTCTGCAATTTTTCCCCACCAAACCAACCCCACAAACCATATATTTCTTCAAATCCACACACCTTTATCTACAAAATCTGTAGTTTGTTCATTCTTACCATCAATGGTGTGGGCGCAGTTCTTCGTAGAGTTCGATGTTACAGATTTTCTAAAAAAATTTAATAAAAAAACACTCTCAAAGGTACGAAAATCATGCCAAAATCCCAAGTAATGTAAAAAAAAAGTTACCAAATTTTCAATTCCTAAATGTCCTGAATCAAACGGTATGCCCTATGTATGGTTACACACGCAACGTGGAAAGAACTAGCCACAATTGAGCCAATGAACCAATGGCCCAATTAACAAGCAACTTTCAGATGTGTCGGACTAAACAACCCCCTGATATTAGAAATACCCCCCAAAACTATCATATTCTTGGAATTATACACCTTCAAGCTACTACGGTTGCCATGCTTATACATACATGAAGAATTCAGACTCAAGAAATCCCAAAGAATTCCCATGTTTTTAGGGGTTTTGTGAAAAAAAAATAAGATGATTCAAAGATTGAAATCCTACCTACTAAACACAACTGAGCACAAAAAAACCCACTAAATGTCAATCTCCCACGTATCCTACATCAAACGGTATGCCATATGGTGGGTGCACAGAGGACGTGGCCACCAACTAGCTCAAATGGGCGCATGCACAAGTGTAATTACAACGACAAAATCAAAGTTCCTGTATTCAAACAAAGCCCCAAATTGGAAAGCCCCCCCACAAATAATCCAACCCACCTAAATATCACGCTTCACATGTTCTGACATCAAAACGGATGCCATATGCGTGGATGTACCAGAGACTGGCACACAACTACTCAATTGGAACGCATGCACGAGTGTAATTACAAGAAAACAATAAAAGTGTTTCTGTACTTGACAGCCTAATCAATTTGAAATACCCCCACCAAACATATATTTTTGGAAGACCAACCCCTTAGCTACGTGATGGTATCATGCTTTACGTATATACGTGAGAATTCACAGACAGATTGCTATCATAGAACTTCTCGTGCTTTTTAGGAGATTTTGTGAAAAAATAAAATTAAGGACTCAATGGTTGAAATCCTACCGTAAACCCACTGGCAGTAAAAAACCCATAATTGCAAGCTCTCACATGTCCTGAATCAAACGATGCCATAAGGTGTGGTGCAACTGAGACGGGGCCACCAATAGACTCAAGGTGATCCATTCCAGCGCGTTGCATTTACAGAAAAACTTAAAAAACGCCACAACCCCACCCCCCTAACCCTAGATACCCACTCCCCCTTTTATGGAAAACCAGTTAGTACGGGAGTCACACAAGTTTTTGCCACTTACTGATCCTAACAAAATCATACATTCTTTTTTTGGTACCGTCTGCAAAATTTTCCTACTAAAATAGGCTTAGTTTCCTTTGCAATTCCAACAAATAAAATGATCTGCGTGATATGTTACCGATATCACCCGGGACATTGAGAAGCTGGAGAAGAACAAACTTTTTTTGTATTTATAGTTTTGTAGGGTAAAAAAAAAAAGGTGATGTGTGACACTTTAAGATTTTTTTTGTGTGCATTTCCCCCCCTTTTTTTGGGGATCATTCACAATATGAGATCATCAAATCATCTTAGGGAATGATACCGAACTTGGAATACGGGCATAAATGCCCGTTTTCAGCATTCGAAATCCGATCGTAAAAATCACTTCCCGGAAATCATTTTTCCAGGAGTGATTTTTCATCATTGGCAAAGATCAATAATTTGGTGATATCAGAAGTGATCACCAAATATTATCTCTGTCCCCATTTTTTTTTCTTAAGTCTTTTTCGCTAAGTAGCCCCCAAAGGACTTAGAAAAATACCTTTTGTGAATGGAAATTTGAGTTCCAATTCACAAAATGTATAGAAAGTGCAGCTTGACAGCTTGTTCTATACTAAGGTACAGCAGCATGATTCTAAGAGTGATATCATGCGCGTACTCCCACTGGACCACCGGGGGCAAGCAATTCTTACCTACTCTACAGTGGAAAGACCTGTAAGCAGGAAGCTCATATTCACCGCGTGTCTCCCTTTCCGGAAGAGATTTCCTCTCTCATTCTCCACGTCGGACCGGGCGGCCGGGCTTGCAGTAGAGGTGATAATCTTCGATCCCCCCTCGATTTGGACAAACAACCGAGCGGGAGGATCGAGGGGGGGGCTAGGGGGCAGTTGAATAACTGCCCCCCGATCGCCCCTAGGGGTGCAATTTTTTTCGGGGGACTTTAAAGCCACAGATCGTATATTCACGATCTGTGGCAGTTTAGTAGTATTCACTGCACAGATCGTGAATATACGATCTGTGGCAGGGAAAGGGTTAAATCTCATTAGACTATAGAAAATAGCAATTTTGTGGGCAGAATTTTGTGATTCGCTGAGAATATTGCAGTAGTTTAAAAGTTCAAAATTTTGGAAATGTCATTGGACATTTAAAAAAAACGGGGATTTCATCACAAACCAATTTGTGACAAAATTCTGCCCATCTCTAAACACAAACATGTAATTGTAATTTCCCCAACTGATATTAATATTATAACTTATATACATTAATAGAGGTGACACAAAACCGAACCTGACCTGAGTTAGAGACAAACTTTATAGTTCGGACGAACTCGAACTATTCAAACTAGTTTGTCTTTCCGGACTCACGGCTGTATTTCGATAATTATCGTAAATTCAATAATTATCGAATTTACGGACCGTTCGCTAAACCCTCAAAAGTATGTTTTGTTTCGCTAACCCTCGAATGTACGATAGTTTTTGCTACCCTAGAATGTACTGTTGCGCTAATATCCTTGAATGCAGCCTTCGATTTTCAGTAACCCCTCGAAAGTATTGTTCGTTTTGGGTAGCACTCGAAAGTATGGATCGTTTTTGCTAACCCTCTAAAGTATCTTTCGATTTCGGCAACCCTCGAATTTTTGGTTCTTATTCGGTAAACCTCAAATGTATCATTCGGTTCGGTAACCCCTGAATGGCCATAACCCTCGAATGTAGCTTGCGCAAAACCGACAATTGCCTGCTGGTGTTTAAGAAGTGTTTTTTTAAACAGGTTTTTGGTGATAGTGACATGTTCCCCAGACCATTTCCCAGGTGCCACAGCCATTTTAAAGTAAGTTACCATTGTTGTTAGCTGTAAACTCATCCAGACTTTTCAAACACTATCACTCTCCCATTGACTTTAATGGGTCCAAATTCAAAGGGAACCAACACTCATTCTAAAATATGTATTAATACTGGCGGAATGGATAGGATATATTATATAATATAGGGCAAAAGGAAAAGGAGCTCACTTCATAAATAATGAGGCTGGGTGGACAAATCCCGGAAACTTTCCAACAATTCATCCAATTAAAGGGAACAAAGTAAACTCACCTCACGAATCAGAATGTGGCCCGTGTGCAACAAGGCCTCAGGCCCTTTTCCTACACCAATCCAGGCAACGATAATATCAAAACACAGATATTGGAACGTGCAACCCAAGGACATGCGCAGACCTACTATAATTGTAAAAGCCAACTTTATTGTGTAAAAGATCCAGGGCATTTTGTGTGTTGTACTTTTCAATCACGATTTCAGTCACGTACTATCTGAACTATTTTTGTTTTGTCTCCCTCTGCAGTATCTTTGCTCTATATGTTGTTTAAGGGCACATGGATTACCTGGTGGTTCATCACTACACACATGTTCTCCCTGTCAAATTATCAGGAAAAAGTTGTTAAAATTTCCATCGCACTGTGAGGAACAAAAAATGACATTGCAGGTTGTATATGATAAATGGTGAAAATATAACAATTCCATTTTATTAAATTAGTTTATTTACTACTGTAACAACAAAATCATTTCTAAATTTTATAATACAAGTATCTCTATGTTCATTTAGCTTCAGGAAAATACTATAACACTGGGAATGGAAGAACAACCCAATAACCCAGAGCTGGATGATAGATGGCAAATAACTCTACAGCCACCATTTTACTACTCCCTTACTGCTTCAGGTAGGCTGACAAATGATACCCAACACTACAGAAACACCAACATACTAATGTGATGTTTTTAGCTTCATTAAATCGGTCAGGGAAATCCTTAGCCAGAAAAGTACAAATGAACTGAGTAATGCCAGAGTTCCTATATATCCAATGACACTAAGAAACCAAATAACAGATCTTCATTACAGAGCAAGAAAACAAAATCTGGATCATAGGAAGTGTCAACTTCTAGAAATGGACTGTTAATGTCATCCACACAATGGAGTTATAATCTCCCCCAGAGCAAACAGTGACCAATATGATGGACCAGTTGGGGTCCTAGATACTTCTTCATCTTGCTCCCAGGCTTTGTACATTGAAGGCAATAACAACGTGAGAGTTTTGCCAACACAGAAGATACAGAAATAGTAAAAAAATTCCAAATGCTGCTTGTCGGAGGAGACAGATATCTGTGTTGGCGACCAATGAATAATAAAGTGCAGAGGAAACAACATGAAGAGATTAGGAGGAGAAGCTGAGATTTCTGTTGTTGGCTCTCACTATAGGAGTCTCACGGTACTTTATAAAGATTCCCAGAATTCCAGCACATGTCATGGACAATATTACAGCCATGGAAGATAAAGTAACCCAATATTTCTTCATAGGAAAGGAAATTGATAACCCTAGGAATGCAGGCAGTTCTCTCTTTGGTAGTTTATCATAGTTGGAGCATTCAGACACATCTCTGCATCTAAAAATAGAATATTATAAAAAGGAACATTAAGGGATATTTCACTAATTTCAAAGAAAATATGTCATTTTTATTTTCTTCTAAAGGGCATATCCACCCCCCTAAACTAAAATTTAAACCCACTACTAGCCACACTGAGTTTAAAAAAAATCCTACCTTACATCTCTGCTCTAGTTCTTCCTTTATAAAACATATCAAGGTTACTGTGAATTTAATCGTGAAAAAGACTTTAGCTGAAATTTCCAGTTATGTGAATTTTCAACAAAACCATTGTTTTACCCATTTTTTTCTCTTTAAAAGAATTGAAAACAAGTTGGTGGTTGTCAGAAGCTTGCTGTTATGTCTGCTTGGCTTTATTTAAAATCTAAAGGGGTTTGGTACCCATCTATCAGCCATAGGGCAATAACCAGCCAATTATAAGATTGTATTCATTTCTCTAAGTGACCCAGTTTTTCTGGCAGTGTTTTGTTAGAGATCGTTAATAGACTAATTAGGGTTTAGCGTTATAAACTCAGAGATCAAACAGCCAAAAGGAGGTACCAAGGATCAATAGGAATCGTTGTCAGGAAATGAGCAGAGGCAAAATGAAGTCAAGGGATAGACAGAAATCAGAAAAATGGTAAACAGATCCAAAACTATCAAGCATTAGGATGAACCACAGGCTATAACTGCAAAGAGGACGAGGGAACAGGAACTAAAATACAGTAGGTAAGAATAACCAATTAGAGAAGAGAAGAACGCGACAGGGACAATGAATAGGCTAAAAGCAGATTAAATCTGCAGTCTTAAATCATCAGAAACTGCAAAGTTTAAAAATGTCGTAAATACCCAAAGATCAACAAAGAGAACCAAAGAGCCAATATGCCCAAGGAAAACCCCAAGTTGGGTAGGAGGTGGCTGCTGAGTAAGGAGTGATGAGGAGCGGAGGGAAGGAGCGGCGTAAACAATAAAAGGATTGTATTATTTGGCAATTATAATATTTACAATATATTGTATCTAGTATATACAAAAATTATTTGTATTGTACCATACCTGTTGTGTTTGAAATTTTCACACATTCGCACATTGTACACAGTGATACAGCAAACGGGTTGTCTTCTATTTTAGTTTTCTGAATCCTGGATACAGGGATCATTACACAGAGATTCGGGGAGCTGTGGTTTAAAATATATATACTGTTTCTTATATTGTGATAATGTGAGAAATCCTATAAACTCACCCTGCTTTGTTTTCTTGCTCCCGCACCCTCTCTCTGCATCATTCCTCCACCTATCAAGGTTACAAGGACACAGACACCCCATTTACAAACCCCACAATAATGGGCACTATCACTTGATGGTCTGAAAAAATCTTTTATAGAGAAACAAAATCCTGCTTACGTTGGGGGTTAGGAAGGGTATCTTACCCGACCGGAACTTGGTGGTGTTGGCGACGTGATAGTGGTTGCGCTGTGGGCTGACCCTGCCAATTCCCATTGTTTAAGGAGGAATGGGGTCCGGGGATGCCCGGCCATATGTGTTTTATGTGATTTTCAAGTGAACAGGGCAGGGATATAGGGTGTTGAAATTTATGGAATTTGTGGTTTTCTAGTAAAAGATTTTTAGATCATCGAATTTGTAGTGCCCATAAATTGTGGGGTCTGTCAAGAGATGTCCCTCATACTCATTCAGTGCCTGTAACCTTTGGATATATGATTTAGGGAGTATAAATGCGTTGCTAAGAGGGTGGTGTAGGAATGGGGTTTGGGTTTTAGAGAAAGCTGTCCCGGGCTGATTTTTGTTGTAGGCTACGGTCTTCGTAGTAGAGACAGATGCCACCTTAATGATGATGGTTGCAGCTGTTTGGGGGGAGAAATGTCTAGGGGTTGGAGGGAGTTTTTAACTAGGTATGGGGGGAAGGGTATCGTTGAAATACAACATAGGGAAGTGTAGGGATCAGGTGGGTTAATGACACAATGGAGAGGGAGGAGACGGGGTCGAGGGACAGCGAATTTCACGAGCATAGAGGATTAGGAGGCATGTACGTCCAAGTATGGAAGTACATCAATGGATATCTATGTATGTAATAAAAATAAAATGTACTGGTTACAAATGCAAGAATTCTGGCTGGAAAAACGTGGGGAAACTAGAACTATCGCCTGTAAAGGAAAAGGTATGATTGATCGGTAAAGCAGAAACATGGATAAATCATTCATATGACTGGACAGAAAATTTGAAGGATATTCCTTGTTTAGACAATGACAAAGTTAATAAGAAAGGAGGGGAAGTATTTTGTATGTAAACAGGAATTGCAGCCAAATCTAAAAAGATGGAATAGATTGGGTATAAACAATATGGCAGAAACAATTGGGTAGAGCTGTGGTTACAGGACAAGAGAGGTTAAATTTTGTGGGGATATGTTATAAGCCGCTAAATTCTGAGAGGGATGTGGAAATGATCTCCAATGCAGTTGTGAGGCGGCTGGTATGGGGTCAAATTTTGGTTATGGGGGATTTTAACCCTGACATGATTTGAGAGGGGAAACGCCAGCACTCAAAAGGTATACGTTCTTTAAATTTCCTATATGAGCAATTTTCTTCACAGATTGTAGAAGTTCCTACTAGACAGGATGCATTGTTGATCTGGTGATATCTTAATACCCTGAGCTATTTAAGGAAATGAAGTAAGGGAAGCTAGTAGAATAGTAACCATGATATAGTGGTCATTTAATATAGGTTGTCAAAAAAAACTAAAGTGCACTGGGTTACAAAAAATTAATCATCCTGCTCATAGACTGGGGGAATTGCTTCAGTAAAAGTTTACTGAGCAGTGTGGACATTTTAAAGGATATTAAAAACTATATTCCCTTTCTAAATTTGTACCTTTAGGGCACACAGTGTAAAAAAAAATAGGTCCACTCCTGCCATGGCTTAAAAGTGTAATAAAGAGTGCAAGCAAGCAATTAAACTAGCTAAAACTAGAAAAGAAATAACGGATAGCCGAAACAAAGCAAGTCCACCTAAAGTTTTTTTAAACCTATATAATGGTAAAAAGATGAGGAATGAGAATGTGGGACTTAAATAATGGGGCTGAATGGTTGTGGAGGATGCCAAAAAAGGCTAATCTCTAAACCGTTTTTGTTTATATCAGTTTTCACTGGTTGAGAATCCTTGTTCTTCCAGCATGTTGTATAAATATGTAGGGTAAAATGAAGAGTAGTCACATGGGCCTAACCAGAGGATATGGTTACGGAAACCAATTAGACAAGTTAATATCAATAAATCCCAGGGAACCAGTTGATTGCATCCGTAGATTTTAACAAGAGCTTAGTTCATTTTATCAGACCTTCTATCTACCCACGATCTCAGATTTGGTCTGGGGATGTTGCCCTGATTGGAAAAAGCCAATGTAATCCAATATTCAAAAAAAGGTAGTCGTTCACAGACCTGGTAACTATAGACTGTGAGCTAACATCCAGTGGGTAGGATCTGGATGGAAAACTTGTTACGGGATCATATTTTGTCTCCAGGAGCTCATCATAGTTAGTATAGTCAGCATGGATTTATGTGGAAATAGATCACTGCCAGGACACATTTTTTTTTTTTATGAAGAAGCGAGTAAGATATTAGTTCAGGGCACAGTGTGGATGTGGAATACTTGGATTTTGGAAAGCTTTTGATAATGTGCCACATAGGCGATAATGTATAAACTGTTGGCCTTGAAGAAAAAAACATTGTTGCATGGATAGGGAACTGGTTATGAATTGCAAACAGAGAGTGTGGTCAATGAGCTACATCTTGTGTGCTAAAGTTCCACAGCGGACTGCTTCAGGGTTCTGTACTGGGGCCACTTTCTGTTTATACTGTTTATAAATTTCTTACAAAGGGGGCATTAAAGCCAAGGTCTCAGTGTTTGCTGGATGACACTAACTGTGCAGAGCTTTGAAACTTCAAATGATGTGCAAGTGCGCAACAGACATAGTAGTATCAAAATGGGCAGCAGAGATGGCAATAGATTCAATAATCCCTGTGCTAACTACACCATAAATAAATCTCGTGGTTAAGGAATCTGTAATGAAAAGGTTTGGGGGTTCTGGCAGATAACAGGACTTAGCTGTAGCAAACAATGCCAGTTAGCAACTGCTAGAGCTAGCAAGATATTGTCTTGTATAGGAGGGGAATAGATTCAAGAGAGACAAATATTATTGCTTCCTCTTTACAATGGCACTGGTAGGCCTCATTTGGCAATATGCGGTGCAGTTTTTGAAATCCCATAAACAAAAGGGACATCTGGAAAATGGAAGCAGTTTAGAACTTGCAACTAAATGCTAGGGGGAGGAGGGGGGCTAAATATCCGGCCAGATTAGACAAGCTTATGACTGGTTACATGGGCATTGAGAAGAAGCGACGTTCGTGGGGATATGATGCACCTTTTTTCAAATATTAATTGCGCCATACAATGAACTCTCTGGGCATGTCTCACTAAGTAGGTAATATCAGAGACACGTGGAACATCCTTTAAGTGTGGAAGAAAGAAGATGTTCATCTAGGTTGGAATGGTCTTTCTTAACAGTGAGAATGGTTAAACTGTGGCACGTCTTCCACAGATGTTGAATATGGCAAGTCATTGAATGCTTTAAAAATGGCTGGATAAGTTCCTAAAACTAAAAATATTGAGAATTACTGGTAATAATAATACCATATACTGTAGTTTGGTTGGTCAGGGATACTATATAATTTGAGGAATTACTGGTATTAGAACATATACTGTAGTTTCTGGTTGGTACAGGGATACTATATATATTGATGAATTACCTGGTATTAATACATATCTGTATGTTCTGGTGGTACAGGGATACATATTAATATTGAGAATTATGGTGTTAATACACATACTGTAGATTCTGGTTGGTGACAGGGAATCACTTATAATATTGAGAATTATTGTAACATTACATACATACTGTAGAATGCGTTGGTACGGGGATTACTATAATAAGATTGAGAATTATGGTATTAATGCATACTACTGTAGATTGTTGACTAGGCGTACTTTTCCCGATTGCGGAAGGAAATCCCCCCCCCTTTTTTTTAGCTGGGGTTTTTTGCCTTCCTCAAGTCCAATAGTTGACGTGATGGACTATATCTTAGTTCACTCAATCTACTGTTCCTATATTCATTCGCCTGGGCGAGCACCGTACTAATAGTATGTACCACATGTCATAGTAGTATGTTGCAACTTTCTTACATAATATATTATCTTCCTCAACCTTTTGTGCTGCAATTTTCAGATAACCTTTGGGCATCCTCATCTGTTTGTTGTGCACCGTTCTTGCGAATCTTTCATTGGACTTACTTTGGTAGCAAATTAAATTTGGTTCTGTCGTGTTTTTTTTAATTGATTCATTTTCTTTTTTAAGATTATGTTTGCAAGTCATCCGTTGCCGCTTTGTGTGCTTGGGTTCTCCTTGCTTATTGTGTTTGCTAAATGGTTATGGACCTTTGTTTATCTTGACCTTGATCCCTATGCTGCCTTATTGACTCCTCAGTCCCTGACTATTATCATCTCTTTACCACTCTGTACCCTTGCACTTGGCCGTTTGATTTCTCGTTGTAATGACCCTTGCTATGTTCCTGACCCTAGCTTTTCCATATGACTAGTCTGTATCTCGTCCTTCATTCAGTGAGACACCATCTTCTGGATTCCAGCTGCCTGCTGCCCTACTCGCTGTTGCTTTCACTTCAGATTCCAGACAAGTCCAGGGGCAATGTGCCAGTGAGCGTACGTAGTCCTTCCCGGCAAATGGGGGCAATCTATGGGGTAATGCGAATGGTGGAGATTTGGGTATCTAGGCTGAAGAAATACTCGTTGATTCGTTCGGAGGCATTAAAATAATATGGAAAAACCCATATGAATAATTTGAAAGTTTTGTAATGAACAGATGCAAATTTTTCTATTTGAAAAATGTCCAATTTCACACAACATACGGCAAAAAGCAAAGAAGGAAACAGAGAACATCCAAGGAATTAAAAGGTAAAATTCCCTCGAGAAAAATTAACCACACTTAGAAATAAAAAACTGAGCCCAATCATATACAAACATGGTGGAATAGGCCTGTAATCGAAGCAATCAAGGTTCCCATTATTAATATGTAAATGAGGTCTTAGAGTTTTATAAGTTAGGTTTCTTTACTTTAAACGAAAAAAAAAAATAAACTGTCAACTTGGGTAAAATGGGGAACCCGGACCCTCTCCAGGAACCTAACAACTTTACACTGCAGGAAAACAAGCCATGTACAGAGACCCACCAAAATCGTCAACCGAATGGGTCAAATTCATTTAGAAATAAAATAATAAAAAGAATACCTGATAATCATCCCAAGGCTGGCCCAACTTTCTATCTAAAAAGTACCTTAGCTCCAAGTAAGATAAGAATAACAAATTCATTCATGTGGTGTACAATGCAACATATACAAAGAAGATATATAGAGCGATCCGCACCTGCAGAGTAATCAACCTTAATTAGGTAAGGTGCTTAAATATGTTAAAAGTACTTATATGAAAGAAGAAAGAAACAGAATTATTTTAGCACTCCTTTTAATAAAATTCTTTATTTTTCTGGAAGTCATTAAAACCTACTGAAAAATATTGACATTCCCTGGGAGCACCGTTCTAATATTGTATATTCACATGTCATAGTAGTATGGTGCACTGTTGCTAATAATATACCTTCTCGCCTTGGTGTGCTGTATTTCCAGATAAACTTTGGCATCGGTCTGTTTAGATTCTTGCTATGCCAGTTGTTGTTTCCAGAGAAACGTTTGTTCATTTCCAAAAGCGTTCATTTCCAGAAATATCTTAATTGGGCTATTGGGGATTAAATTTGTCAATCCTATTGTTTCGTGTCTGTTTTTTTTTTTTTTGATAATTGTTCTTGTTTCTTTTTAGATTTCTGTTTGGCAAGTACATACGTTGGCCCGTTTAGCTTTGTTGTTTTCTTGCTCATTGGTGTTTCTCTATAACTTTTATTGACCTTTGCTGTAATCCTTGACCTTGGATCCCTATGCTGCCGATTATGACTCCTCCATGTCCGGACTTGTATCTCTCTCTACCCTCTGTACCTTGCCTGGTTGTTTGATCTCGTGTATAACATTGCTCTGTTCCTGACCTAGCTCTTGCCTTATCCTATTCCGGTATCTCGGTCTTTTTCGTGAGACACGCATCTTCTTCTATCTGACCCTGTCCCTCTGCTGTCTGCTTCACAGAAAACTGCGGAAACAGAGAACTACCCAAAAACGTAAAAGGGGTAAATCATCTAGAAAAATTACCACACTAGATCATAACACTAGCTCCTACTAATATATAAATGGTGGATACTGTATATCAAAGCAACTCAAGTTTCCATTTATTCTTATGAACTGAGGGTATTAGGGGTTTATAATAGGTTTTCTCCAGGACCCCTCCGAATCCACAAACTGTGGCAGGAAAACAAGAAATGTACAAGAGACCTACCCAAAAAACTCAACCAAATGGTAATTCATCTAACAGAAATTATAATAAAATTATACACTGAATATCAATCCAAGGCTGGCCAACCGATCTATCTAAAAGTACCTAGCTCAAGTAAGTAATAAGTATAAATGTTAATTAATTCATGTGGGTGTAACAATGCACAATACACGAGAGGACTATATAGTTCCTTATGGAAACTGAAGCACTTATCAACCTGTACTAGGAGTCTGATCAGTCTCAGAAGAGGCAGCTATGGTATTAGCATTCAGTCCTTGGCTGTGATTCACCTGTCAAATAATAACTACAGTTTGATTTATACTTGAAGGACCAGGAGCATACACAGGGGCAACAGACATTGTGCAGGTATTTCAGGTTAGGACTAATAATATTACAGTTTAGGGTTTTGGGGTGAGTTTACCTGTATATTAAGTTTTCATTTGATGGTAGACTTGCCCTTTAAAGGCATCTATAGTGAAAAAAAACCCATTGCTCCTTTGCAAAGTACATTCATGTCTCTGTTGCGGCCTTATCCTATCTCTGTCATGACTTGTTTACTAGGTGTCAGATCTCTGTTGCAACACTCCCCCCTCCCCTCCCCTCTGTTCCCTCCTCCTGTCTCAACTCTGGCTAACCAACAGCTTATCATGTGGCATAGGGAGTTAAATTTCAACATCCTGAAAATCACACCCCACCAACGCACAGTGTGCCAATAGAAGGCAAAGGCTGTCCTTGAGACACTGAAAGAAAGGAGAACATTAAGTTTTTACGATCTCTCTCACTTGTGACCCATATCACTTAGTGAAAGCTATAAAGGGGGGTCAAGTGCAGCCTTATATCTACCCATCAAAGCTACCTCCTCTCCCTGCTAATGCTCAGATCTCTTATGTGTATACAGAGCAGGGAGGGGTGGGATTTACGTCACAGGGATTTGATTGACAGTCCAAGTTTGGAGTAGAGGAATGCAAATCACAATTTTCTGAACTGGTGTATCTCAAGGACCAGAGAGGGAATCTGAAAAAAGTGAAGACAACTCTGGGGTTGTTGGGATTATATAACACATGGAAAGAAAGAAAAAAAGTAATTTTCCACTATAGATGCCGCTTTAATCTAGGTACTTTTAGGTAGGAATGGCAAGCCATGGATTGATAATGTGAAATATATTTGGTGTATTTATCTTATTGTATTTTTATAATTGGGTGTAGTAATTTTTATATTTTTTCCTGGAAGCAATGTACCCCTTGTTTTGAGTATTTTGGGTTGGGTCTTCCATTTCTTGTTCTCTGCACTGTGTTGTAGGTTTGTAGTATTCTGGAGGGGTCCTGGTTTAAGTATTTTTAGATTGAGTGTTTTTTCTTAGTAGTGAACAAAACATTCTCGTAAAAACCCCCCATAACCTAATTCAAATAATAATCTGGAACCTTGATAGGCTTTGGATATATCAACCATTTATATATTAATAAAGCTCCCCTGTTTGTTAAGAAATTATATACTTCTTTTTTTGTGAGCAGCTCTATAATAAAATAAATCCAAATAAAACATCAAAAAGCAGTTTGTACGCATGTCCTACTGTAACTGTAGACAAAGCGGAGAAGGGGAAGGAGGAAGATGAAGGTCCTGTCTGAGTGTGAAGGTTCATTCCTTTTAATTGATTATGATATTTACTTCCGTGCTGAAACCCGCAAACGTTTGAACTCTCCTTTGAAAAGGTGAGTACCACGCCTTAAATGCCTCACTAGAGGTCTTACTCCTCCAAAACACTTTAGTAAACTTGGCCGCCATTTACCAACCAGGAGTAACCCTGTTGATAACAAATACTATTTTCTGATCAGACTTTATTCTGTCAGACTTCCTTTGATACAATCAAAAGGTAAAAATCCCTCGTCAAGGATTTAATAAAAATACACAATGTTTACTTTACAGTACAAAAAAATAGGAGGAAACTAAAAACAACTCCCCACATTAAAACATGCTAAAAAAATATATTAAGCAAGCCCAAAAATAGAGACAAATCTTCACCCCCAAACATAATCCCCCCAACTACTGGCCCCACCATGTATGTAGTTTAATCCTTCCCTCACATCCCAGCTCCATAGGGTTTGCCTGTAGCCCCCCCCCCCCAAAGTCCCAAAAACTGCCCACCAGGAGGCTAGCAGAGTACAATAGGGCTCTGCCTGCTAACTTCCTCCGGTAAGATATTTGCCATGCATACTGCAGCCCTTCTCCCCCCTCCCCTCCCTCCCCCTCCCTCTCCCTCCCTCTCCCTCCCGTTCTACATCCCTCCCCCTAGCATAAAACCCCTTTAATATTGTTTTCCCCCATGCCCCCCCAGCCACCCGCATATTTTTATTTTCAAAAGCTCCCCAAACTCTTACTTACCTCTCCTCTTTCCTCCGCTGCACTGAATGACCGGCAGCCGCGTCCGTGATTGGCTGCCGCTCAGCCAATCACAGACGCGACTGCCGGTCCCCCCCCCTCTTCTGCATTTTCTGGCAAGCAGAAGGCCGGGAGCGCAGCGGAGGAAAGAGGGAGAGTAAGTAGAGTTTGGGGGGCTTTCTGAAAATAAATTACGCGGTTGGGGCTGGAGACATGGGGGAACAGCATATTAAAAATTACATTTAAGGGTGGACATACCCTTAAATCTCCAAAAACACTCTGACCACAAGAATAAAAATTCAGTTCTCTGTGTATTTATTAATGCAAAAAGACAGTAAACTACCAGCAACAATTATGCATCCAATATACTACCTTGCCTAACATAAACTTTAACATACCAAGTTCGCATAAGATAAACTATAAAAAACAAAGATAGTAAAACACCTAAAACAAATATAACAATAGTCAAGTCAATAAAAGCACCTGAAAGAGTGTAAGTAGAAAAAATAGAAAAAGCAATAGAATGATTGCCAGGCAACATTAATACAAACTTTCACTTCAGGATCTTTATAATAAAACAAACTATTAATACGTTTACAATTGGGGGCCTCTAACACTAACTGTCCAAGTCCAACGGAAAACTGTTTCCCTAGGCTCATAAGCATAAACTATGACTTACTGTTCTCTGGGATTTAATAAAAGGCTCATAAATCTATCTCTATCCTGAAGCTAACTCAGGCTTATACAACTAGTCCTGTCCCAAAAACTCATTCAGCTTTTCTCCAGGAATTATAACATTAAATATTTCAATAAAACAATTCCCTTTGACACAAGCTATGATGTCTTAAATCATAAAACAAAAACCTAAAACTAATTTTAAAAAGCTTTGACTGTAAATAGGGACATTAAATAAGTTTGTTGTGTTGAACTAGATCCCCACTAACACATAACACACCAACCATCCACACAACATATGTCACACATCAGACTAAGAAAAACATTAGTTAAAATGTCAAAGAAAAGTAGAAAAGGTCACATAAACCATCGACAGTCAAGACTGAAAGGGAAAAACTCGTCAATACAACGTACCCGATCCCATGGTCAGACTGAGAAAGTGACAAATAGATAAAAAATAAAACTTACCGGGCGCCTTTATGTTGTCCACTTCCAAAAGCCAAGCATGTTCTGGATGAGTATGAAGTATATCGAGTGCCCGCATTCTCAACCAAAAACTGTTAGGGAATTAAGTAGAGCCACACCAGTCTTGAAAGTCGAGAGTAGAGATTTATTGCATATGCATATAAACACATGTGCTGGTCACTCAACTGGATAGTGAGTGACCAAGACAGCTTGTACGGACCCCTTTCTTATACACAATCTGGACCATACGTCACAAGCCCATCCTATAGGAAAGGACTTGGCAGTCCCCTTTACTTTAGACATGTAACCTTATATGGCCATTTGTTACCTTACACAACTTTAACAAGAAACATATGTTATCCAATTGTGACCAGAGATCCCAGAGGTCCATGTTACTTATACCTCCCATATTCCTGCCACGTCTACACAGTCATTGCCTAATGTATGTAGTATACTTACAAAGCTAAAATATACGTAACCCATTGATTAATTATAATACAAATATTCCATATCACCTTCTTGCCTCTATATCTTTCTTTTTACTATCATCAACCTTAGAAAGTTTTTCCCAAATAGAACGCTCCACTGGTAATAGAGAGAAAATATCAAAGTATTCGCCCTTCCATATTTTTTCCCATTATCTCTTGCTTAAGGTGAGCGCCTAAGGGGCCTTCAAAGCACACATATGTAGAACCATGAGATAAATCGGACACCAAAACTTGTGGAGCAGTGCGTCCACTGGGAGAAGGTAAGGTCTCCTCAAGAGCAGGTGAGGAAATATCAGTGGTAGGTGCCCTGTTATCAGTGAGTAAAGTATCTAGAGAGACTAGTACCTGGGGTTCCTCTTTCTGCCATGCCCTAGATGGATTCCCTTGACTGAACCTCCTGGCCTGTTCATTTCCCCCCACCATTTTCTCCCATTGACTCAAAAATTCCTTCATACCAGCAAAGAAACCCCCAAACCCTACAGTATCCTGAGTGTGAGTCTGAGGGATCAAAAAGGTGATTGTGGATGTGGTGCAGTGCTGTGAATCTCATCACAAGACTCACCCCTAAGCTGGTCAGCTCTTTCTGTGCCGACAGCCGTGGATGTCTCTGGGGTAGAATCCGCTTTAGGTGGATTTCCTAATCTTTGGAGGGATGGCATGGATGGTTCTTCCTCTGATGTGCTGTTAATTTGGTCTCCTGATGCAGGGTCTTAAACTGACCATAGGTGGAGATGACTGACATGTTGAGGAGAGTTCCTTAGGTGGTAACTAGAAGCAGGTTCTTGTTCTGCTCCCATAGAGTGTGATGGTGCTAATTATAGGTACCCATTACCATCACTCCCAGGAGCCTGGTTGGGTTGAGGCAGGACAGCTGATGCCGGAACTGAAGCTCCACCTCCAGAACGTACCGGCGCCGATGTTGATACGTCACTGGAGTGCCACATGCTGGAATGGTAGGTGAAACAGGAAGTGAAGCTCCCCCCCAGGAATGAGTCTGAACTCTGCTGCTCCTGGGATCGATGTTGGTGGAAGGAGGACTGTTGTTGCTGAGAAACCTGGCAGGTCTAGGCTCTTCAGGGCTACGCTTCTCAGGTGGGCTGGTCCTTCTTCTGCTCTGACGGAGGGTAGTCTTGTCAGAACTATCATTGTCCATAGTTTCCATCAGGCGCTGCACTTTCTGTTGGAGCCAGCGGTCGCCCCGGGTGGTGGCCTTCACCTTGAGCTATCGACTATCAATGCCGGACATTATCAAAAGGAAGATTCCGCTCCTAAGCACCGTTCTGAACTGAGAATATTGCCCTTACAAGGGCAAAACTCTTTATTTAGAAGGCTTGAATCAATGTAAGAGGCTGAATCAATGTCTTTGCTATTCTAGTCTGTCTCACTCCTCCTAATCCCTTTCCTTATTTTTACTCTCGGTCTTCCCTCCCTTATTCTTGCTACATTACATTCCTGCCTTGACCTCCCCCACCCATCTTGCCACTGATATAATTATTAAACACCACAGGTGTTGCTTCAATACCTGTTGCTTGAGACATGTTTTCCTTCATGGGTTTGTGCCTGGTGATAATAGCAAAAACATGTGCTAGACACATCATGTGGTAAGTAAGCATGCTCGAACATCTATAGCAGGAAAGTTTAAGCAAATGTGAGTAAGAAAACACCACACAGCTTTGGACCTGAACCACTCAAGCAATTAATCATGTGTTACAGGGTATGTTTAAACATCATTACAAGCCCCACCCCACACCTCATTTGAAGAGCGTACCTCTTCAAGTCTATCAAGTATAACCAACCAACCATATATAAGTGGATATACAAGCTTAAATGGGAACTTTTGTCCCTATGCAAGTGACATTTATTAAAAAGGGAACACTCCTACCTTTAAAATGACTCCAGGATCATGCTTATATCTCCAATCTATCCAGAGTTACAGCAGTATAAAGGGTGGGGGTCCCATTACTATGTTACTATGTAACTGTTATACAGACATTATGGGTAGGGTATAAAGGTTGGACTAGATGGATGTATGTCTTTATACAACCTCCAATGATATGTTACTATGTAACTGTTAGACAGACATTATGGGTAGGGTATAAAGGTTGGACTAGATGGACGTATGTCTTTATACAACCTCCAATACTATGTTACTATGTAACTGTTATACAGACATTATGGGTAGGGTATAAAGGTTGGACTAGATAGACGTATGTCTTTATACAACCTCCAATACTATGTTACTATGTAACTGTTATACAGACATTATTGGTAGGGTATAAAGGTTGGTACTAGATGGACGTATGTCTTTATACACCTTCCAATACTATGTTACTATGTAACTGTTAGACAGACATTATGGGTTGGGTATAAAGGTTGGACTAGATGGACGTATGTCTTTATACAACCTCCAATACTATGTTACTATGTAACTGTTATACAGACATTATGGGTAGGGTATAAAGGTTGGACTAGATGGACGTATATGTCTTTATACAACCTCCAATACTATGTTACTATGTAACTGTTATACAGTCATTATTGGTAGGATATAAAGGTTGGATTAGATGGACGTATATCTTTATACAACCTCCAATACTATGTTACTATGTAACTGTTATACAGACATTATGGGTAGGGTATAACAGTTGGACTAGATGGACATATGTCTTTATACAACCTCCAATACTATGTTACTATGTAACTGTTATACAGACATTATGGGTAGGGTATAAATGTTGGACTAGATGGATGTATGTCTTTATTCAACCTCCAATACTATGTTACTATATAACTGTTATACAGACATTATGGGTAGGGTATAAAGGTTGGGCTAGATGGACGTATGTCTTTATACAACCTCCAATACTATGTTACTATGTAACTGTTATACAGACATTATGGGTAGGGTATAAAGGTTGAACTATATGGACGTATGTCTTTATACAACCTCCAATACTATGTTACTATGTAACTGTTATACAGACATTATGGGTAGGGTATAAAGGTTGGACTAGATGGACATATGTCTTTATACAACCTCCAATACTATGTTACTATGTAACTGTTATACAGACATTATGGGTAGAATATAAATGTTGGATTAGATAGATGTATGTCTTTATTCAACCTCCAATACTATGTTACTATATAACTGTTATATAGACATTATGGGTAGGGTATAAAGGTTGGGCTAGATGGACGTATGTCTTTATACAACTTCCAATACTATGTTACTATGTAATTGTTAGACAGACATTTTGGGAAGGGTATAAAGGTTGGACTAGATGGACATATGTCTTTATAAAACCTCCAATACTATATATATTATGACTACTTGTAAGTTAGGTTTTTTTTTTTTTTACAATGGAGATGCAAATCTTGCATGGATATCAGTGTATATTAATGGGCCATACAATAAACTCTGGTGCTTTGTACACCAATACATCATATCAGAGAATATCCCTGAGGATTAAAAGAAAATAATAACCATTGGTTACTGAAAACAATTCCTTCTAAAAGCTGACTCTGGACTCGCCCCCCACCGCCACCCTCCCTACCCCCCACACTTTGCAAGAAGCAATTCTTCCCATTGGTCAGCCCTGCCATAATCCTGGGCTATGGCAGGGCAACCCTGAAAAAGCTTCTCAAAGACAAATTTTCAGGGCTCGTTATCTCCACACAAGGTAAGAACCTGGTGTGAAGACTCCATGATTTACGCCCTCATTAGAGATGGGATCTGGGTCCAACATGGAGCACCTCGGTTCCAAAATATGAACATTCCATCTGAAAACCAGGAAGATCGTTTGGATTTCTGGACATTTTCAAGGGTTACCGAATGTACAAGGTTATTTTCAGGAACCTTGGAAAATAACCTTGAATGTTCGATAACCCTCTAAAATACGATTTTAAAACAATTGGAAATTCAAAAGTAGTTTCCCATTGTATTTTTGAGAGTTATTGAACGTTTGAAGAGGGGTAGGATCCTGCACACCTAAACAAGAGGTAAGTTAATAGTTATTGTTCCATGCTGGGTGCTCTAAGCTCTGTAGCCAACAGTCAATAACACACAAGGTAAGACATGCTAGGCACACCAGTCTTAATAATGGAAAGTGTCCTTTTAATCGTGACGTTTCGGAACCTGTGTGGTTCCTTCCTGTTTGGTCTGAGGAAGGAACCACACGGTTCCGAAATGTCACGATTAAAAGGACACTTTCCATTATTAGACGGTGTGCCTAGCATATCTTACCCTGTGTGTTATTGAACGTGTGAGGTTATTTTCGAGGGTTACCGAAAATAACCTTGTACATTTGATCACCCTTAAAAATGCGCTTCGAACCCTCGAAAGTACGTTCTGTTTTCTGATTTTCCCAAAATCCATAAATCCAAAAATGGAATGAAACTTACCAGTTTCGGCCATCTCTAGTTATCATCCTAAGTAGTATTAAGTCATTATTCTCATGATTTACAAATAGTCTGGGTACAAGATGCTTCTGTTTAATGTGCACAGCGTGTAAAATTACCTTCCACTGGTTAAAGTGAACTTGCAGATTCCTCTTTCTGGCTGATTTGGTAATTTATGAGTTAAAAAACCATTCATGGAGAGCCTGAGCCATCACATACACTGCTGTGTAAACACTGTATGATATTCTGTGAATGAATGTCTCATACAAATCCAGGTCAATGTCATGGAATGATTCCTTCCCTGTACATGCTGATGACATGACTGATGACAGGTTTATTACCTTTTGTTTTCTTAACATCTCATACAACTCATCAGAATAATAGAAGCAGTGAAACAATGTTTCCCAGTTGTCTTGAAATGTAGAATCATTTTTAAATTTAAATGTTCCCATATTATAGAAAAACTCCTTAAAACCAGGAATGTTTCCTTGTTGGAAGGACAGAGACAAAGTTCCATTAAAATTAATTCTCTGCAGTCTTGTTAGTGTCTCTATAATTAGAGAGAAAGATGTGGGTGCGATCCAGATTTTATCTGGCAATTTACTAAAATAATTAAGACTGTGAGTGTACTGACTAATATAAATAACAATCACCTTGGCTGTGGTTTGGTAGATTGTGTCATTTATCTTTTTAGTTTGGAGATCATTATATAGAGTGTAAGGAAGTCTGATTAGAAAGGCTAAACAGCCGCCATTTTGGATAATTCCTTTTTCCAGTTGTTCACTTGCTTTGATCCCACTGTCATCATCCGATACAACGAGTCCAACCCATTTCCATCCAAAGTGCTTAACTATGGTCACTATTCCATCAATTTCAGATAACTCATTGGGAACAGTTTGGTAGAAGGATGGGAACTGGATTCTGTCATTGAGAGCAGGATCTCGGGAACCGTAACTTATCTGTGGATAAAAATCAGTTCAATGAAATGTGTTTCTGAAATACACCCTGTGGTGTGCAACATGTAGGACCAGATTTACAGGCAACCGCATAGCATTTTTTTTGGAGTTCAATATTTAATATTGGTCAGCGTGGTTGTAAACCCTTTATTGCCCCAGCTGCATGAGCATCAAAAAAGACACCCATGAAGCTGACACAACCTATTTAATTTAGTGGTTGCATCATTTTTTTGAGTGAAATCTAACACCAGCTAATTGCTGCTATTAGAGTCACACAATGAGTAGCGCCAGCTTGTAATTCATCCAGAGCTGCAACTGCCATGGTATTTTAAATTGCCGGGAGGCCAACAATTGCGTCCCTCTGTAAATCTTACACGTAATGTTTAACGACATCAAATCAAAACATGCAAGCCCTATTACAAAACCCTTGCTAACCCAATATCCCATTGGGTAGCATGGGTTTTAAATGGATTTGGGCAATAGCCCATATTTATATTTCCCACTAAATGTTATAGTCTATAAATACAAACAGTGTGTCATACAATATAAACTCCTTCTAAAATATCCAGGTTTTCTCCAGCTTTTCTTTCCAGGTAAACTCTAGTTGACTTTTATAAAATATAACAGCGGTGGTAATTAAACCTTCCACCATAATAAAATATAACAAAGCTATGCAATATTGTAAGCGTATATCCATTATACAGTCATTTAATGCATTACCGGACATAAAGACGATTAAGTTAGGTATTGCATCACGGATTGCAGAAAGGTGAGAATCACGGATTTGCACTAATTCTACTAGGCCATATTGTATCTAATTTACGTATCCACTGCAATTCCAGCTGTTAACATGGTATACTCAAATAATTTACCTGAAAATGTTATGAATAAACCACATATAAATGTTTATAAATAATACCGAAGTGGTATGTGAAAACCTCCCCTTTAACAACACTATTTCAATGTGTACTCTTTAAACAGGAATATGTTCCTTTCTTACTATTTCCAAAACCATGTTACCATACTGGGGATCATTAAACTAATAAGTGCCCGCAACCACTACCAGTCTTGACCCACACCTATGGATTTAGCCCGACCCGATGCAGGATTCTAGGTCAGACCTTTAATCCCCAGACCTTTAATCCCCAATTAACATACATCCCAACATTTGGAAATGCAATGGAGGGACAAGTGTGGAGAGGAAATATGCGTGTGTCAGTGCACGCTTCCACTTTGTGGAGGCCACACTCACTTTGTTTAGGTTACGCCCATATAAAATAGCACTATTCCCATTTTACATTGTTACCCAAAATATTTTTAAGTGTATTATATGGTTAGGATAAGATAACAGTAACATTTAACATTATTTGTTAAATGTTAAATTAAATGTTTATCACATTTTGGAGATGATTTTAAAAACATTTGGCATTATGTGGATGTTATTGCTTCCAAAGTAATCACTTTCTTTTTGCATGACCCAAAATAGTTTCAGTTATGCTCTTTCCCTTGACATGGCAACAAGGGTCAAACAGTTTGCCTCCAGCAAACTGGAGGGCTGACTTAACATTGGCTAATTAACCAGAGGGCTGACTTAACACTAAATTATAAACTAATAATAATAAACTAATTAATAATTAACACTGGCTAATGAACCTGAGAGCTCGCAACACTGGCTAATTAACCAGAGGGATGACTCAACACTGGCTAACACTGCCCAGTGGACGTGGTGATGGCAGTGGCAGGTTCATTGGATAGTTTATAAAAAAGCTGGATGAGTTTCTGCATACAAGGAATGTTGCAGGTTACTGGTTTTGATATATACATTAGAGTTGATACAGGGAAATTTCCGATTGCCACTTGAATTCAGGAAGGAATTTTTTCCCCCTTCATAAATTTGGTGGGGGTTTTTTTTGTCTTCCTCTGGATCAACATGTAGGCAGGAAATGAGGATATTGCTGGATGGGTTGGACTGGATGGACGTTATGTCTTTATTCAACCTCAAATACTATACTAATGAACCGAAGAGCTGACTTAACACTGGATGATAAAACAGAGGGCTGATTCAACACTGTGTAGTGAACTGTAGATAATGAACAGTAGTGCTAACTCAACACTAGATAATGAACAGTAGGGCTGACTCAACACTAGATAATGAACAGTAGGGCTGACTCAACACTAGATAATGAACAGTAGGGCTGACTCAAAACTGTATAAGGAACCATAGGGCTGATTCAACACTGGCTAAGGAACTGGAGGGCTGACTCAACAATGGATAATGAACCGGAGGGCTGATTTAGCACTGGGTAATTAAACAAAGGGGTTACTTAACACTGGATAATGAACCAGGGGGTTGACTCAACAATGGATAATGAACCGGAGGGCTGATTCAACACTGGGTAGTAAACTGGAGGGCTGACTTAACAATGGATAATGTATACAATATAGTAATTTATACAGACCTGAGGATATCTGTAGACCCCAGCTATCTGGGCTATGCAGAGAGATGGATCAGAAGACAAGTCTCCAATGATCCCCACAACCTTTTTATTATTCCAGCAGCTGTAATTTGGAATTTTCTCTTGTCTCCCTGATAAAATTCCAAAAGTGTTTACAAGAGAAAGAGGTCTAGATGAACAGGAGTCAAAGATCTGATAACCCAGAGTAATATTAGGCAATATTCCAGAATCCTTATTGATCTCTTCAATTGTAAACATAAAAACCAGTTTGAGTGACAGTCTGTTAAACATTATGAAATATTAAGATACATTTTTTGGAATTAGCTAATTAACGTTGATTTTTTTTTAAGATTTAAGAGGAAGTTCAGCACAAATACATATACTTTTTTTATAAGAAATTAGAGTATTTTCTTATATTCTTATTCCAATTATAATTATCTTCCCAGTGACCTTAACAAAGATAAAATTATTTTTATTTATGATGATACCATATATTGTACTACATGGTTATAATTCTGTAGAAAAACAAAAGTGAGATGTAAACTGTAACATATGTATTCAGTTAGTCCAACTAGACTTGACATTTAGTTCTTGAAGATGAAATATCTTTAACTATCTTTGACTAGTTTTCTCAATTCATGTTAGATACATGTAGTAGGCGAAGTCCGAAGTGGATAGTAAATGCTGAAGATGCAGGAGAGGACGAGGTAGGAAGGTCTGGTCAGCAATAAACAAGCCAGGGAGGTTCAACTGACAAAACCCAAGGATAGAAGTCTGGCAGACACAGGCGGCAGGGAGGTATACGATCAGGAGGCAGGAGACTAGCCGAAGACTCAAGCAGAGGTACTAAACACAGAAGGCAATCCAAGAGCTGATAAGCAAACAAATCCAGAAACAAAACCACACAAACGGGCGTTAGGTCACAGGAAATGCTGTTATTAAAATGCTGGTAAATTGCAAATTGTCCACAGCTGACAGCAGGTGGAGCCAAAGAGACAGATGATGATTCACTAAGCTAAAGTATGTTTCCCTATACTCCTCTGTGGCTCATCAGGGAAGGCTGCAGACATCAAAGCGGGAGGACCCAGGTTCTAGAATGCCCAGGCACATGAAAATTCAGAATGACTTATATTAAAATTTGTTGGCCAATAAATACCCTGTTAAGTGTCCCTTATAACAGCGAGGTGTTAGGGACCTCCTGAATACAAGGTGTTGATTGGTTTGAAGAGGTGTTATTAAACTGACCGAGCTTAAAACATGGAAGACAATAGGTGTTAAACCCTTCCTTGGTTCATGCTTGGTTTCTTTTGTATAACATAAAACACTTTCTTTAAACGTATTTTAAACACACATTTTTCTTTGTCCAAGATGTTGACATTACAGTTTTTAAACATACAGTATGTCCTTTTATTTCTTGAGATGCAGGTACACAGCAGAGTCCTGACCCAAGGAGTTGACTCTTTGTGCTGGGCACTATATTTGTGCTATTTAGTTTCTTTATTGTTGTGATTCAGTATTGGGTCTTTTGAATGAATCAGTTGCTGCCTCAGTTGATTGGTTTAAGGTAGACAGGGATACATTGTTTCCTGAAAATTCTTCTGAAATTCTATGAAACCCCTTCTCCATTTGGGATGACTGTTCTGTATCCTGTCTTGCTTTTCCCCTTCACTGGTGGAATTGGTGGGTTTTTTTCCCTTTCTTCCAGTTTTGACAAAGGCCCAGTCCTGATATATACACATATTAATATTTTTAGTTTCCTTAGCCTGATTCTCTGCACTAGTGGGGATATTCTTTGCTAGGTTTTGAGCGATGCACCTGACGAAGGGGGAAAACACTTAGAATGTAAGTGACTGCGTTCCTCATTATATATAAGATATGTTTTGTGTGACTGATGACACCCAGCTTGTGATCTAAAGGGTGGTGGGAATCAAACATCAACAGGGAGATTCAATAAAAGTGCTTATCATTTAAAATGGTGCTAATTTTGCCCCAACCAATCAGATCTTATTTAACATTTGAAAGCTAACATCTGATTGGTTGGGGCAAAATTAGCACCATTTTAAATGATAAGAACTTGTATTGATTAACCCTGCAAGTCTTTAGAATTGGGAAAGCCAGTCGGATGACTAGCAAAACACCTTCAAGAACTAAACGTCATGTCCAGTTAAGCTGCTGAATACAACAGATACTGTTTACCATAACCTGGAGGAATGAGAACCTTCACCACCATATAAAAATTGTACATACCTAAAACATTCTTCAAATTGTACTTCATGCATCTGTATGATCCCACCAATAATTAGATCCCCATCACTGAAAAAGTATCTTTCTCTCCAATCTTGCAGGTTGTTCCTGGAACAGAATGTTTTATTTAAAGCAGGAATTGTCTTTGATCTTCCAGTCGTTATCAGCACCGTAACACTAAGAGAACTGAGTATGACAAAAGAGTCAGATACAGAGGAAATGAGATGTGGATTGTGGATCTTATGGTGACAGAGATGGGACATCATTATGGAGATGGGAACATCAGTCAGACAGCCAGTGGATATCACAGGTAAAGATATCAGCACTGAGATAGAAAGTGTCAGAATCCTGGTTTATATATTTTTAGTGAATAGTAATTGGTAAGCACCGGTATTTAAAGAACAAGGCTGTTTATTTCTGTGTTTTACAGAAATAGCTCCAGTTCCAAATCAGAGTCTTGTTTAATCTTATGTTTTCCCCTGTTTCCAGCTACTGTATGTAGACGCCATAGATATTTCAGTTCCATTTAAAAAAATGTTTTAGAGCTGAATCAAGAAATCAAGATTTCCTATATAGTTTCCTACTGAGAAATGTCATAATATGGCCACAACTGTAGATCATTAGAGATGTCCGAACTTCGCAAAATCCGGTCCGCTCGAAGATCCACAAATTTTCGGAAAAATTTGAAAATTCGAAAATCTGCGAGCGGACCCATTAAAACCTATTAAAATGAAAGTTCGGCAAAATCTGTTTTTCGAAAATACGAGGATTCTTTGAAAATACGAGGATTCTTTGAAAATACGGACCCGAAAATGTGGGTTGCTCCGTCCAAAAATGTGAAAAATCCGCGAAATTTTTAATTTACGAGGATTTCTCGTATTTTCCTGTATTTTCTAAAATACGAGAAATCATCGTAATTTTTAAAATGTTCGAAAATGCGGTTCGGAAAAGTTCGGAAGGCGGAAAACCGGAAAATCCGCGATATCCGCCATTCGCGAACGAGGTAAATCCGCCGCAGATCTGGGTTCGGATGCGCGAACTGGGCCATCACTATAGATCATAAATATTCTTGGGTTTAAATCTCATTAGACTATAGAAAATAGCAATTTTGTGGGCAGAATTTTGTGATTCGCTGAGAATATTGCAGTAGTTTAAAAGTTCAAAATTTTGGAAATGTCATTGGACATTTAAAAAAAAACGGGGATTTCATCACAAAACCAATTTTGTGACAAAATTCTGCCCATCTCTAAACACAAACATGTAATTGTAATTTCCCAGCAACTGATATTAATATTATAACTTATATATCATTAATAGAGATGGACACAAAACCGAACCTGAACCTGAGTTAGAGACAAACTTTATAGTTCGGACGAACTCGAACTATTCAAACTAGTTTGTCTTTCCGGACTCACGGCTGTATTTCGATAATTATCGTAAATTCAATAATTATCGAATTTACGGACCGTTCGCTAACCCTCAAAAGTATTGTTAGTTTTCGCTAACCCTCGAATGTACGGATAGTTTTTGCTAACCCTAGAATGTACTGTTCGCTAATCCTTGAATGCAGCCTTCGATTTTCAGTAACCCTCGAAAGTATTGTTCGTTTTGGGTAGCACTCGAAAGTATGGATCGTTTTTGCTAACCCTCTAAAGTATCTTTCGATTTCGGCAACCCTCGAATTTTTGGTTCTATTTTCGGTAAACCTCAAATGTATCATTCGGTAACCCCTGAATTGGCCATAACCCTCGAATGTAGCTTGCGCAAAACCTGACAATTGCCTGCTGGTGTTTAAGAAGTGTTTAAACAGGTTTTGGTGATAGTGACATGTTCCCCAGACCATTTCCCAGGTGCCACAGCCATTTACAGTAAGTTACCATTGTTAGTTTAGCTGTAAATCATCCAGACTTTTCAAACTATCACTCTCCCATTGACTTTAATGGGTCCAAATTCAAAAGGGAACCACACTACATTCTAAAATATGTATTAATACTGCGGAATGGATAGGCAAGTATATATATATAAATATAGGGCAAAAGGAAAAGGAGCTCACTTCATAAATAATGAGGGCTGGGTGGACAAATCCCCGGAAACTTTCCAACAATTCATCCAATTAAAGGGAACAAAGTAAACTCACCGAATTCAGAATGTGGCCCGTGTGCAACAAGGCTCAGGCCCTTTGCTTACACCAATCCAGGCAACGATAATATCAAAACACAGATATGTGGAAGCTGTGCAACCCAAGGACATGCGCAGACCTACTATAATTGTAAAAAGCCAACTTTATTGTGTAAAAGATCCAGGGCATTTTGTGTGTTGTACTTTTCAATCACGATTTCAGTCACGTACTATCTGAACTATTTTTGTTTTGTCTCCCTCTGCAGTATCTTTTGCTCTATATGTTGTTTAAAGGGCACATTGGTATTACCTGGTGGTTCATCACTACACACATGTTCTCCCTGTCAAATTATCAGGAAAAAGTTGTTAAAATTTCCATCGCACTGTGAGGAACAAAAATGACATTGCAGGTTGTATATGATAAATGGTGAAATATACAATTCCATTTTATTAAATTAGTTATTTTACTACTGTAACAACAAAATCATTCTATAATTTTCTAATACAAGTATCTCTTATGTTCAATTTAGGCTTCAGGAAAATACTATAACACTTGGGAATGAAGATACAACCCAATAACCCAGAGCTGGATGATAAGATGGCAAATAACTCTACAGCCACCATTTTACTCCCCTTACTGCTCAGGTAGGCTGGGACAAATGATACCCACACACTACAGAACACCAACATACTGAATGTGATGTTTTTAGCTTCATTAAATCGGTCAGGGAAATCCTTAGCCAGAAAAGCTACAATGAAACTAGTAATGCCAGAGTTCCTATATATCCAATGACACTAAAGAAACAAATAACAGATCCTTCATTACAGAGCAAGAAAACAAAATCTGGATCATAGGAAGTGTCAACTTCTAGAAATGGACTGTTTAATGTCATCCACACAATGGAGATTATAATCTCCCCCAAGAGCAAACAGTGACCAATATGATGGACATTGGGGTCCTAGATACTTCTTCATCTTGCTCCAGGCTTTGTAGCATTGAAGGCAATACAACTGTGAGAGTTTTGCCCAACACAGGATACAGAAATAGTAAAAATAATTCCAAATGCTGCTTGTCGGAGGAGACAAGATATCTGTGTTGGGCGACCAATGAATAATAAGTGCAGAGGAAACACAACATGAGAAAGATGAGGAGGAGACAGCTGAGATTTCTTGTTGTGGCTCTCACTATAGGAGTCCTCACTGTTACTTTATAAGATTCCCAGAATTCCAGCACATGTCATGGACAATATTACAGCCATGGAAGATAAAGTAGAACCCAATATTTCTTCATAGGAAAGGAAATTTATAACCCTAGGAATGCAGGCAGTTCTCTCTTTGGTAGGTTTATCATAGTTGGAGCATTTCAGACAAATCTCTGCATCTAAAATAAATATTATAAAAAGGAACATTAAGGATATTCACTAATTTCAAAGAAAATATGTTCAGTTTATTTTACTTCTAAAGGGCATATCCACCCCCCTAACTAAAATTTAACCCACTACTAGCCACACTGAGTAGTTTAAAAAAAATCCTTACCTTACATCTCTGCTCTAGTTCTCCTTTATAAAACATATCAAGGTTACTGTGAAATTTAATCTTGAAAAAGACTTTAGCTGAAATTTCCAGTTATGTGAATTTTCAACAAAACCATTGGTTTTACCCATTTTTTCTCTTTTAAAAGAATTGAAAACAAGTTGGTGGTTGTCAGAAGCTTTGCTGTTATGTCTGCTTGGCTTTATTTAAAATCTAAAGGGGTTTGGTACCCATCCTATCAGCCATAGGGCAGAATACCAGCCAATTATAAGATTGTATTCATTTCTCTAAGTTGACCCAGGTTTTTTCTGGCAGTGTTTTGCTAGAGATCGTTAATAGACTAATTAGGGTTTAGCGTATAAACTCAGAGATCAAACAGCCAAAAGGAGGTACCAAGGATCAATAGAGAATCGTTGTCAGGAAATGAGCAGAGGCAAAAATTGAAGTCAAGGGATAGACAGAAATCAGAAAATGGGTAAACAGATCCAAAAACTCATCAAGCATTAGGATGAACCACAGGCTATAACTGGCAAAGAGGAAGAGGGAACAGGAACTAAAATACAGTAGGTAAGAATAACCAATTAGAAGAAGAGAAGAACCGACAGGGACAATGATAGGCTAAAGCAGATTTAAATCTGCAGTCTAAATCATCAGAAACTGCAAAGTTCTAAATGTCGTAAATACCCAAAGATCAACAAAGAGAACCAAAGAGCCAAATATGCCCAAGGAAAACCCCAAAGTTGGGTAGGAGGTGGCTGATGAGTAAGGAGTGATGAGGGAGCGGAGGGAAGGAGCGGCGTAAACAATAAAAGGATTGTATTATTTGGCAATTAATAATATTTACAAATATATTGTATCTAGTATATACAAAAATATATTTGTATTGTACCATACCTGTTGTGTTGGAAATTTCACCATTCGCACATTGTACACAGTGATAACAGCAAACTGGTTGTCCTTCTATTTTAGTTTTCCTGAATCCTGGATTACAGGGATCATTACACAGAGATTCGGGGAGCTGTAGGGTTAAAATATATATACTTATTTCTTATATTGTGATAATGTGAGAAATCTCTAAACTCACCTGCTTTTTCTCTGCTCCCGCACCGCTCTCTCTGCATCTTCCTCCACCTATCAAAGGTTACAGGACACAGACACCCCATTTACAACCCCACAATTAATGGGCACTATCACTTGATGGTCTGAAAAAATCTTTTATTAGAGAAACACAAAATCCCTGCTTACGTTTGGGGTTAGGAAGGGTATCTTACCCCGACCGGAACTTTGGTGGTGTTGGCGACGTGATAGTGGTTGCGCGGATGGGCTGACCCTGCCAATTCCCCATTGTGTAAGGAGGAATGGGGTCCGGGGATGCCCGGCCATATGTGTTTTTATGTGATTTTCAAGTGAACAGGGCAGGGATATAGGGTGTTGGAAATTTATGGAATTTGTGGTTTTCTAGTAAAAGATTTTTTAGATCATCAAGTTGTAGTGCCCATAAATTGTGGGGTCTGTCAATGAGATGTCCTCATAACCTCATTACAGTGTCCTGTAACCTTTGATATATGATATTAGGAGTATAAATGCGTGGCTAAGAGGGTGGTGTAAGGAAATGGGGTTTGGGTTTTAGAGAACTGGGCTGACTTTTCTGTTGGCTACAGGCTCTTTAGTAGAGACAGATTGCACCTTAATGATGATGGTGCAGCTGTTTTGGGGGAGAAGATGTCTAGGGGGTTGGAGGAGTTTTTAAACTAGGTATGGGGGAAGGGTACGTTGAAATACAACATAGGGAAGTTAGGGATCAGGGGGTTAATGACACAATGGAGGGAGGAGACGGGGTCGAGGGACAGCGAATTCACGAGCATAGAGGATAAGGAGGCATGTACGTCCAAGTATGGAAGTAAATCAATTGATAATCTATGTATGTAATAAAAATAAAATGTATGTTTACAAATGCAAGAAGTCTGGCTGGAAAAACTGGGGAACTAGAACTAATAGCTTTAAAGGAAAGGTATGATGTGATCGGTACAGCAGAAACATGGATAAATCATTCATATGACTGGACAGTAAATATTGAAGGATATTCCTTGTTTAGACATGACAAAGTTAATAAGAAAGGAGGGGGAGTATGTATGTATGTTAAACAGGAATTGAAGCCAAATCTAAAAGATGGAATAGATGGGGGTATAAACAATATGGCAGAAACAATATGGGTAGAGCTGTGTACAGGAAGCAAGAAGGTAAATTTATTGTTGGGGTATGTTATAAGCCGCTAAATTCTGAGGAGGAGGTGGAAATGAATCTCCATATGCAGTTGGTGAAGGCTGCTGGTATGGGGCAAATTTTGGTTATGGGGGATTTTAACCCTGACATAGATTTGAGTAGGGGAACTGCCAGCACCTCAAAAGGTATAAAGTTCTTAAATTTCCTATATGAGCAATTTCTTTCACAGATGGTAGAAGTTCCTACTAGACAGGATGCATTGTTGGATCTGGTGATATCTAATAACCCTGAGCTCATTTAGGAAATGAAGGTAATGGGAAGCTTAGAGAATAGTAACCATGATATAGTGTCATTTAATATAGGTTGCAAAAAACTAAAGTGCACTGGGTTAAAAAAAATTAATCAATCCTGCTCATAGACTGGGAGGAATTGCTTCTAGGTAAAGTTACTGAGCAGATGTGGACCACTTTTAAAGGGATATTAAACTATTACATTTCTAAATTTGTACCTTTAGGGAACAAGTGTAAAAAAAATAGGTCCACTCCTGCATGGCTTAAAAAGCTGTAATAAAGAGTGCAAGAAAGCAATTAAACTAGCTAAAATAGAAAATGAAATACGGATAGCCGAACAAAGCAAGTCCAACCCTAAAATGTTTTTTAAATATATAAATGGTAAAAAGATGAGGACTGAGAATGTGGGACCATTAAATAATGGGGCTGAGATGGTTGTGGAGGATGCCAAAAAGGCTAATCTGCTAAACCGTTTTTTTTATATCAGTTTTCACTGTTGAGAATCCTTGTCCTTCCAGCAGTGATTGTAATAATATGTAGGGTAGAAATGAAGAGTATTCACATTGGCTAACAGAGGATATGGTACGGAAACAATTAGACAAAGTTAATATCAATAAATCCCCAGGACCAGATGGATTGCATCCGTAGATTTTAAAAGAGCTTAGTTCAGTTCTATCTAGACCACTGTTTCTCATCTTTTCAGATTCGCTTTGGTCTGGGGATGTGCCCCTGGATTGGAAAAAGCCAATGTAATACCAATATTCAAAAAAGGTAGTCGTTCACAGCCTGGTAACTATAGACCTGTGAGCCTAACATCAGTGGTAGGGAAGGTGCTGGAAACTTTGTTACGGGATCATATTTTGTCTCCAGAGCTCATCATATTAGTAGTAGTCAGCATGGATTTATGTGAAATAGATCATGCCAGACACATTTTTTTTTTTTTATGAAGAAGCGAGTAAGAATTTAGATTCAGGCACAGTAGTGGATGTGGAATACTTGGATTTTGGGAAAGCTTTTGATAATGTGCCACATAGGCGACTAATGTATAAACTGTTGGCCTTGAAGAAAACATTTGTGCATGGATAGGGAACTGGTTATTGAATTGCAAACAGAGAGTGGTGGTCAATGGAGCTACATCTATGTGGGCTAAAGTTCCAAGCGGAGTGCTTCAGGGTTCTGTACTGGGGCCACTTCTGTTTAATCTGTTTATAAATGTCTTACAAGGGGGCATTAAGAGCAAGGTCTCAGTGTTTGCTGATGACACTAAACTGTGCAGAGCTTTGGAAACTTCAAATGATGTGCAAGTGCTGCAAGCAGACCTAGATAGATTATCAAAATGGGCAGCAGAATGGCAGATAAGATTCAATAATCCCTGTGCTACCTACACCATAAATAACTCTGTGTTAAGTGAATCTGTAATGAAAAAGGTTTGGGGGTTCTGGCAGATAACAGACTTAGCTGTAGCAAACAATGCCAGGTAGCAACGGCTAGAGCTAGCAAGATATTGTCTTGTATAAGGAGGGGAATAGATTCAAGAGAGACAAATATTATTCTTCCTCTTTACAAGGCACTGGTAAGGCCTCATTTGGAATATGCGGTGCAGTTTTGAAATCCCATAAACAAAAGGGACATCTTGGAAATGGAAGCAGTTTAGAGAAGTGCAACTAAATTAATAAGGGGGATGGAGGGGCTTAAATATGCAGCCAGATTAGACAAGTTATGACTGTTTACATTGGAGAAGCGACGTTTGCGTGGGGATATGATCACCTTTTTCAAATATATTAATGGGCCATACAATGAACTCTCTGGTGCATTGTTCACTAATAGGTCATATCAGAGGACACGTGGACATCCTTTAAGGTTGGAAGAAAAGAAGTTTCATCTTCAGGTTAGGAAAGGTTTCTTAACAGTGAGAATGGTTAAACTGTGGAACTGTCTTCCAGCAGATGTGATAATGGCAAGTTCATTGAATAGCTTTAAAAATGGCCTGGATAAGTTCCTAAAACTAAAAAATATTGAGAATTACTGGTAATAATACATATACTGTAGTTCTGGTTGGTACAGGGATACTATATAATATTGAGAATTACTGGTATTAATACATATACTGTAGTTCTGGTTGGTACAGGGATACTATATAATATTGAGAATTACTGGTGTTAATACATATACTGTAGATCTGGTTGGTACAGGGATACTATATAATATTGAGAATTATTGGTATTAATACATATACTGTAGATCTGGTTGGTACGGGGATACTATATAATATTGAGAATTACTGGTATTAATGCATATACTGTAGATCTGGTTGATCTAGGGATACTTTCCGATTGCCGGAAGGAATCCCCCCCCCTTTTTTTTTAGCTGGGGTTTTTGCCTTCCATCAAGTCCAATAGGTTGGACTTGATGGACGTATATCTTTATTCAACCTCAATTACTATGTTACTATATTACATTCCCTGGGAGCACCGTACTAATAGTATGTACCACATGGTCATAGATAGTATGGTGCACCTTTCTTACATAATATATTATCTTCCTCCACCTTTTGTGCTGCATTTTCAGATAACTTTGGGCATCCTCATCTGTTTTGTTTGTGCACCCCGTTCCTTTGCAGAATCTTTTCATTGGCTACTTTGGTAGCAAATTAAATTTGGTTCTTGTTCTGTTTTTTTTAATTGATTCCTGTTTCTTTTTTAAGATTTATGTTTGCAGTCATCGTTGCCCGTTGTAGCTTGTGGTTCTCCTTGCTTATTGTGTTTGCTAAACTGTTATGGACCTTTGTTTGTATCCTTGACCTTGATCCTATGCTGCCTGTATTGACTCCTGCATGTCCCTGACTATGTATCTCTCTTTACCCTCTGTACCTTGCCTGGCCGTTTGATTCTCGTGTATGACCCTTGCTCTGTTCCTGACCTAGCTTTTTCCATATACTAGTCTGTATCTCGTCCTTTCCTGGACACCATCTTCTGTATTCCTAGCTGGCCCTGTGCCCTCTGCTGTCTGCTTCACTTCAGACTTCTCAGACAAGTCCAGGGGCAAATGTGCCCAGTGAGGTACGTAAGCCTCCCGGCAAATGGGGGCAATCTATTGGTAAGGCGAATGGTGGAAGATTTGGGTATCTAGGCTGAAGAAATACTCGTGAATTCGGAGCATTATAAATAAATATGGAAAACCATATGAATATATTTGAAAGTTTTGTAATGAACAGATGCAATTTTTCTATTTGAAAATGTCAATTATCACAACATACGGCAAAAGCAAAGAAGGAAACAGAGAACCATCCAAAGAATTAAAAGGTAAAATCCATCGAGAAAAATTACCACACTAGATAATAAAACTGAGCTCCACTAATATACAAAATGGTGGATACTGTATATCGAAGCAACTCAAGGTTCCATTATTAATATGAATGAGGTATTAGAGTTTATAAGTAGGTTTCTTTACTTCTAAGAAAAAAAAACTAACTTCAACTTGGGTAGAATGGGAACCCAGGACCCCTCCAGAATCCTACAAACTTATACACTGCAGGAAAACAAGCCATGTACAGAGACCCACCCCAAAATCTCAACCAATGGGTAAATTCATCTAGAAATAAAATAATAAAAATGAATACACTGAATAATCAATCCCAAGGCTGGCCAACCTATCTATCTAAAAAGTACCTAGCTCAAAGTAAGTAATAAGAATAACACCAATTCAATTCATGTGGTGTACAATGCACAATACAAAGAGAGACTATATAGCGATCCGGCACCTGCAGAGTAAGTAACCTTATTAGGTAAGGTGCTTAAATAGGTTAAAGTACTTATATGAAAGAAGAAGAAACAGAATTATTTTAGCACTCTTTTAATAAAATTCCTTTATTTTTCTGGGAATGTCATTAAAACATACTGAAAAATATTACATTCCCTGGGAGCACCGTAATAATAGTATGTATCACATGGTCATAGATAGTATGGTGCACTGTTGTACATAATACATTACCTTCCTCTACCTTGTTGTGCTGTATTTCCAGATAACTTTGGCATCCTTGTCTGTTTAGATTCTGCATGCCCATTTGTTTGTTTCCAGAAACGTTTGTTCATTTCCAAAAGCGTTCATTTCCAGAAACTATCTTTTAATTGGCTATTGGGGATTAAAATTTGCTCATCCTATTTGGTTCTTGTTCTGTTTTTTTTTTTTTTTAAATTGATTCTTGTTTCTTTTTTAGATTTCTGTTTGCAGTCATCGTTGCCCGTTATAGCTTGTGGTTTTCCTTGCTCATTGTGTTTTCTATACTTTTATTGACCTTTGCTTGTATCCTTGACCTTGATCCTATGCTGCCTGTATTGACTCCTGCATGTCCCTGACTATGTATCTCTCTCTACCCTCTGTACCTTGCCTGGTTGTTTGATTCTCGTGTATGAACATTGCTCTGTTCCTGACCTAGCTCTTGCCTTATCCTAGTCTGTATCTCGGTCTTTCGTGGACACCATCTTCTTTCTAGCTGACCCTGTGCCCTCTGCTGTCTGCTTCACAGGAAAACTGAGGAAACAGAGAACTACCCAAAAACGTAAAAGGGTAAAATCCATCTAGAAAAATTACCACACTAGATAATAAAACTGAGCTCTACTAATATATAAAATGGTGGATACTGTATATCAAAGCAACTCAAGGTTCCATTTTAATTATGAACGAGGTATTAGGGTTTATAAGTAGGTTTCTCCAGGACCCCTCCAGAATCCTACAAACTGTGCAGGAAAACAAGAAATGTAAAGAGACCTACCCAAAAAACTCAACCAAAGGGTAAATTCATCTAGAAAGAAATTAATAATAAAAATGAATACACTGAATAATCAATCCCAAGGCTGGCCAACCTATCTATCTAAAAAGGTACCTAGCTCAAAGTAAGTAATAAGTATAAAATGTTCAATTAAATTCATGTGGTGTACAATGCACAATACAAAGAGAGACTATATAGTCTCCTTATGGAAACTGAGCAATTTATCAACCTGGTACTGAGTCTGAGCATTCTCAGAAGAGGCAGCTATGGGATTAGCATTCAGTCATTGGCTGTGATGTCAACTGTCAAATACATAACTGACAGTTGATTACTGGAAGGACCAGGAAGCAGAAACAGGGGCAACAGGACATTGTGCAGGATTTCAGGTTAGACTATAATATTACAGTTTAGGGTTTTGAGGGGTGATTTACCTGTATATAAGTTTTCATTTGATGGGTAGACTTGCCCTTTAAAGGGCATCTATAGTGAAAAAAACACATTGCTCCTTTGCAAAGTTAAATTCATGTACTCTGTGCTGCCTTATCCTATCTCTGTCAGTGACTTTGTGGTGTCAGATCTCTGTGCAACACTCCCCCCTTCCCCCTCCCCTCTGTTACCTCCTCCATGTCTCAACTCTGGCTAACCAACAAGCTTATCATGTGCAGTAGGAGTTAAAAGTTCAACATCCTGAAAATCACACCCACGCACAGTGGCCAATAGAAAGCAAGCTGTCCTGGAGACACGGAAGAAGAAGGAGAACAGTACAGTTTACGATCTCTCACTTTGTGACCCATCATCAATTAGTGAAAGCTATTAAGAAGGGGGGTCAAGTGCAGCCTTATATCTACCATCAAAGCTACCTCTCTCTCCCTGCTAATGCTCAGATCTCTATGTGTATTACAGAGCAGGGAGGGGTGGGATTACGTCACAGGGATTTGATTGACAGTCCAAGTTGGAGTAGAGGAATGCAATCACATATTCTTCTAACTGGTGTATCTCAGGACAGAGAGGGAATCTGAAAAAAGTGAAGACACTCTGGGGGTTGTGGGGAATTATAGAACACATGGAAAGAAAGAAAAAAAAAGTAAATTTTCCCACTATAGATGCCCTTTAAGCTAGGTACTTTTAGGTAGGATGGCAAGCCTAGGGATTGATAATGTGAAATTATTTGGTGTATTTATCTTATTGTATTTTTATTAATTGGTGTATTAATTTTTATTATTTTTTTCTGGATGAATGTACCCCTTGTTTGAGTATTTTGGGTGGGTCTCCATTTCTTGTTTTCCTGCACTGTGTGTAGGTTTGTAGTATTCTGGAGGGGTCCTGGTTTAAGTATTTAGATTGAGGTTGTTTTTTTCTTAGTAGTAAAAAAACATTCTCGTAAAAACCCCAATAACCTAATTCATAATAATAATGGAACCTTGATATGCTTGGATATATTCACCATTTAGTATATTAATAAAGCTCAGCTTGTTGTTAATGAAATTAATATAATTCTTTTTTGTGAGCAGCTATATAAGAAAATAAATCCAAATAAAAACATCAAAAAGCAGTTTGTACCATGTCCTACTGTACTGTAGACAAAGCGGAGAAGGGGAAGGAGGAAGATGAGGTCCTGTCTGAGTGTGAAGTCAATTCCTTTTAATGATTATGATTTGACTCCGGTGCTGAAACCCGCAAACGTTTGAACTCAGCCTTTGAAAAGGTGAGTACACACGTTCCCATGATTCTCTCTGGACTTTTTTAGTGTTAACCTTTGCTGTTACCTTTGTATAGTAAGGTCCCCAGAGATCCTCTGTCGTATTGATAACTATTGGTTTTTCAGTAAGTTTGGATGTGTCCAATCTCCCAACCTTTGTGATTTGTTTAGATTTTTGTGTTAAGATCCATTTTAAAATATCATAACGGGCTGATTGGTCTTCATGATTCTGTAAGTTTATCTTTTCACCTGAAGGTGTTTTGAATTCCAGTTTACTAAGCAGTTTGTTGAGCTACAAAAAAAAATAAATAAACATTTATTCAAACTTTTAGAAGTCAATGGGGCAGAAAAAGTTCAGAGTAAAGTAAAGTAGAAAGGGAAATGGTATGGGAAACACGTACAAATCACCAAAACATTAATAAAAACTAACTTCCTTTTACTGTACACATGAGTTATTTTCAAGCTTCTGCGTTCTACTTTCAAGGGTTACCAAAAGTAGTCTTGTATGTTCAGTCACCCTTTCAAAGTAGCCTTAATTACCCTCAAAAGTAGCCTCAATAAGACTCAAAAGTATCTCTGTATTTTAGATAATAAAAAATATACAGTTCAGAGATACGAAAGTTCAGAAACTTCCGAACGGTTCCAATGGAACTTTGGAACCAGTCCAAATCAGACCCGGATTTCATCCCTAGTTGGAATGCGTGTTATTAAATAAACAATAATATGTTGAAATTAAAACTTAGCATGCAACAAAAAATTTACTGGTAAAAGTTCTGTTATTTCAAATATAAAATGATATTAACAACAAACTGTATTTTTAAATCCACAGATCTTAAGAGAGCTCAGTTCAGTTTTATCTAGACCACTGTTCTATATCTTTTCAGGTTCACTTTTGTATGGTGAGGTGCCTCTGGATTAGAAAAAAAGCCTATGTAAAGTAATAGCATTATTTTAAAAAGGTAGTCGTTCACAGACTGGTAACTATAGACCTGTAACTCTAACATCGGTGATAGAGAAGATACTGGAAACTTTGTTTTTCAAGGTACATGGGCCACTTCTATTTAATCTGTTTAGAAATTATTTCAAATTGGGAATTGAGAGCTAGCTCTCTGTGTTTGCTAAGGACACAAAACTATACAGAGCATTGCAAACATCAAATGATGTGCAATTGCTGCAAGCAGACCTAGATAGATTATTACAATGGGCAGCAGAGTTGCATATATATATATATATATATATATATATATACATTTATGTTACATACACCATAACAAGGTTCCATGGTGGATCACCGAGATCCACAAAACTGCCGAACTTGTGGATTTTCTGGAATTCTGCTTTGCGGATTTTCTGAACCCGTGGTCGAAAATTTTTAGAAAAATCTAAAAACTTGAATATTCCAGACTTTTCGAGGATTCACCATTGGCAGCTATTTTTATCATTGCCAACCCCCTGGGTATAAAAGGCAGCTAGAAAAGTACCATTTTTTCAGTGTGTGTAGTGGAGACCTGACAGTGTAGGAGTTGGAGAGAGTTTTCTTTTCTGCTTTTTGAGCTTTCTGTGTGAATTTCAGTGTGGTGGACTAGCACACGTTGTTTACCACCCCTAGAGTCACACAATTTGGGACCCAAAAGTCCTTTTAAGGACTAACCCCCTATAAGTCCTTTGGACAAATTTAGTGTAAGCCCTTTTAGAGGTCTAATTAAGGAACACCAAACATAGAATCTGATTGTAACCAATTCTGATTGGATACAATCATTTTATTTAAGAAAGAATCTGATTGGTATACTAACCAATAAGATTCTTTTCCAATCAGAAATTACAAGTTACTGTATCGTTTTTATAAAAATTTAAAAAAATTCCTTGAAAATTCAAATTTTCCAAATTTCTGGAAGTTTCGAAAAATTTTCGAACACGGCTCCAAAATAGAATGCGGAAGCTCAAAAAAGTGTGAGAAAGTTATTTTTTTTTTACATTTCTGGATTTATGGACCAGACCATTTCCCAGGTTCCAGAGCCATGTACAGTAAGTTACCATTGCTATTTTAGCTTATATTTAGGCGGATCTGTGCAGATTTTTTTCTCCTATTGACATTAATGGGTTTTTCCGCAAATTTTCTAATTCTCAAATTTTTTCGAAAATTCCACTAATCGGATTTTAGCAGTTTCGCCCACTTAGGATTTCTACTTAGGATTAGGATAGGTTTCTATAAAGTGTACTTGTAAACTATCTTCCAGCAGATGTTGTAATGGTAAGTTTATTGAATAGATAAGATTAAGAGTGGACTGAATAAGTTAAATATCGAAAATGACTGGTACTTATACATTTAATTCCTGTTGATCCATGGATCATATCCAATTGCCATTTGGAGTCAGGAAGGATACCCCCTTCCAGCTTTTTTTGGCCTTCATCTGTTAGGTAGGGTTCATGAATAGGCTAAACATGTTGGAATAGAGGATGTATGTCTTTTTCAACCTCAAATAATATGTTACTATGTTACAATGTATTTTTTAATTTTTCCAAAAATGTTTTCTTTTTAGGGTACATTAGCAGTTTGTCAGATCATATCAGTATGACTGACACCACCCCAAAATTAAGTTGCTACTAGAGCTCCCTGCTCATATGCAAAGGGGTTTGTATAATCATATTAATGATGGCAGCACCAAAAAATCAATTAAGTTAAAGAGAGTTCCGGCTAAAGCTTCCTTGCTCATTTCTGCTGATATCAAGGCGTTTCACATTGCAGACTAGATGCCTATGTTATGAGAATGTTATAAAGCTGAAACCAGTTTGCAACTGACACTCTGTAACTGCATTTATCTTGTGCCTCATGTATTTATAGGTTCATTAGGCAGGTATTTAATTCCTGATCAAGGCACGCCACACTTATTTAAAATATATGTATTCTAAACCTGTGTATAAATCTTTAGTTATGTAATTTTGATTTATCTGTTTATTTGGTTAAACTTATCCCCTTGTTTGTATACTGTCAGGGTTATTCAATAAAAGTTCTTATGGTTAAAAATGGTGCTAATTTTGCCCCAACCAATCAGATATTATTTAACATTTGAAATCTAACATCTGATTGGTTGGGGCAAAATTAGCACCATTTTTAACCATAAGAACTTTTTTTGAATCTCTCTGTCTGGGTTTTATAAAGTACAGCGCTGCCTACCCCGGTGGTGGTTTATAAATAAAATTACATTAAATCCCTATGTGATCACTTCTATGGGGCTGGCTATATTTACAACAATGGCAACACATTTCCCCTACTATTTAAGCTGAAAGGGCAGTGAAAGGGATAATAGATACCTGGGACCCATTGTGCATTCTCACAGCTACATACCTCCCAACTTGCTCCAGAAGGTGGGTGGGGTATGTGTATGGCCTGCCAGTATTTTACCTAACTACACCCACTCCCAGATTGTAACATACCTCAGTAATTCCCGGAAGCCAGGATAGGCCTTTAAAAATGGACATGTCCTACCAAGTTCATTGGTGATATGTTTGGTCTTGCGTACCTCCATCCCGCTCCTGCACTTCTCCTCATCCGGTCACCATCTTCCTCCCCGCTCGGCTCCTTCTGTGCGGCTTTGGCAGTCTTCACCTGCGATTTCTGGCACCCTAGATCGCTGCAGCATTAGTTGGGCCCTCTTATCATCTTTGTAAGCGTGTTCTGACCAAACAATCTTCCTAACCAGTTGAATTCAAATCTCAGTCATTACCCAATCAGTTCCTCTCTTCTCTTTCTCTGATCTCCTTGGTCCTCCACTCCTTTATATTTTTCTCAGTCACAGTCTCCTTTGCCTGTCTAGTGTTTAGTTTCTATTCTGCTGTTGTTGTTTAGTATTCTGAGTGACTTCTTGATACTGAACTTTGCTTGTCACTTGACTGATTCTGTGTTGCCTGCCTTAACTCCTGCCTGTTCCTGACTTCTTTACTTCGTCTACCTTCTCTACCTTGCCTGGCTGTCTTAATTTTGTGTATGATCTTTTGGCTCCATTCCTGACCTTGCTCCTGTCTTATCCTTGTCTGTGTCTCATTCTTTCTTGGACACCAGCTACTCTCTTGTCCAGTGCCCTTCGCTGTCTGTTTCACTATATACTTCACCAGGATTCCCAACCTCAGCTCAGATACCTTTCACTCTAAGTTCCAGGGGCAAGCGATCCTGGTGAGGTGATTCAAGCCTCCCGGCAAGTGGGGGCTTGTCTATTAGTGAAGCAAGTGGCGTTATATCAGATTATCTGGCTAAAAGAATACATGATTTGGAGTGTTACATTATAATGGGCCATGGAAGAGATTCAGGAGAAACTACGATTTCTGGCATGGGCTGTAAACCAGCTAGCCCTACATATGGTCTCCTAGGAGAATTGCCCGTTTCTTTAGATACCCTTTTTTTGGGTAGCCCAGCTATTGAACCAGAGGAGCATTTGCATAAAAAGTTTGCAGGTTGTCTCCAGTGTTTCAAGAACTTTCAAGAATGAAAAGGAGTTTTTGATTAGTTTGTTCTTATATGGCTAGAAAAGTACAAAATTCAAATTTAGAATCCCAAATATTGGGGAAAAAACTGCTAAAGCTAAGAGTGCTTGGATTTGGATGTGATGTTCCTTCCTCAAACTTTTTTTTAAAGGTGCAAACATGCAAGGAGCTTAGAAGCTGCAGGGATGTTGAACAAGACTGAAGACCTTGAGATCAAGAAGGCAGCAAATGTGGGACCCTAACAAAGGCCCTTTTCAGTGCCACAAGAGCACTTGTTAGCAGATCAACTGTTAGGCACTTACTATAAGTATGGTAAAAATTAACAAAGGGGATTTCTACACCTTTGGGTTTTTTATCTAGATGGATGTATGTTTTTGTGACTGACCTACACTCCAAACAGACCAAGAAGCATGGTCTGTTATAAAAGGTCTGTCATGTATCTAATCTACTAAAGTCAACTTAATTTATAGGCTATGTCATTTCAAGCCTAATTCTTACTTGTATCATTTTACAGTAGTTCCAATTTAAAGGAATTAAGGACCATAGTTATTAATAAAACTAGCGTGATTGTAGATTTACGATCGCCATAGGATATCATTGCCGTAGTTTAATACCGCATGGTATCCTACGGCCGAACCTAAATTATGATACCACTCTTTATAAATATGGCCCAAAGGAGCAAAAAGTATTCTGTAAGCTTAGGTATTCATTAATGCAGTAACCACATTACAGCAGCAAGTAGGTAATGTGCGCTCCATTGCGGAGACTTATATACCCTCATTACAAATCTGTTAATACCCAGTTAAAGGAGTGGAAGCACCACACTAACCAGTATCTAAATGGGTTAGTGTGGGATTTTTCATTATCGCCCATTATTGAATATCTCCCATAGTAAACTAACCAATGTGCAGAATAAAGGAAAAATTAGGACATGTATCGAGGGTTTAAATTATTTCAGCAGACTAATGCTCTGCATTTAGAAACACACATCACATATAGTTACAGGTTCAAATTCCCAGTCTTACTTACGAAATGTATTGTATACATATATTTTATATGTTTTCTTTTTCCTAAATGCTTTTTAGGAAATAAACTGCAAATATTACTTTTTTTGTATGGAAAGGAAAGCGTAATAAACTGTTAAAACTCTGTTCATATTCTGAGAGGCAGGATCTGCTGTAATATGATATGAAACTAACAGAGGTGGGTCTCTGATGAGCTGTAATAGGATCGGCTTCCAGGGGGCAGTTCAGGATGCAGCTTCCTTGTTTTGATTTGTGAAGTGTACTGCAACAACCAAACCAAAAGGGTCGGTTTTGGCAGCTGAATGTGCTCTGTCTATTGGGACAATGTTGTCTGGGGACTTTAGTTTACCTTTAAGGTTTTTTTTTTTTACATTATGCTTTATTAATAGAAAGTAACTGAAGACCACAATATTTAAGAAAAAGGTGGAGCACCCTTAATGAATCTGATGCTTGTGGCTTAGCATTCTTATTTATAAATAGTCTGCTATAAGATATTTAATCCAGTGTGTAGAATGAACACAGAGTCACAAACCTTCTCACCTGCCATTGGTTAAAGTGAACTTGCAGATTCCTTGATCTTTCTGGCTGATTTGGTAATTTTAGTGTAACAAATAATTCATGGAGAGCCTGAGCCATCGCATACACTGCTGTGTAAACACTGTATGATATCCTGTGAATGAATGTCTCATACAAATCAAGATCAATGTCATGGAATGATTCCTTCCATGTACATTCAGGAGACATGACATATGATGGGTCAATTCTTTTCTTTAACACCTCAATGAACAAACCAGAAGGATAAATGCAGTGAAACAGCCTTGTCCATATTTGTTTAAACAATGTATCATTACTATATTTAAAATTTCCCAGATTATAGAAAAACTCTTTAAAACCAGGAATGTTTTCTTGTTGGAAGGACAGAGACAAAGTTCCATTAAATGTAATTCTCTCTTGTCTTAATTGCCGGTCTACAATTAACGGGAAAGATGTGGACGCAATCCAGATTTTATTTGATAATTTATTCAAAGTAAAAAAAGAATTAAGATTGTCAATATACTGACTAATAAAAATAACAATCACTTTGGCTGTGGTTTGGTACAATGTGTCATTTATCTTCTTAATTTGGAAATCATAGTGGAAAATGCTGGGAAGTCTTAAAATAAAGGCTAAACAGCCGCCATATTTGTTCATTTCTTTTTCCAGTTGTTCACTGGCTTTGATCCCACTGTCATCATCAGACACAATGAGTCCAACCCATTTCCATCCAAAGTGCTTAAGAAGCTTCACTATTCCATCAATTTCAGATAACTCATTGGGAACAGTTTGGTAGAAGGATGGGAACTGGATTCTGTCATTGAGAGAAGGATCTCGGGAACCGTAACTTATCTGTGGATTAGAGAATATCAGATCAATGAAATGTGTTTTTGAAATACATTGTGTGGTGTTCAATATGTTTTGTTTCAAGGCATTTAATACAATACATCTATGTAAAAACGAAAAATCTTATGCAGATTCTGCACTTATTTTATGATGATGATGATGGCATTATTGACTATAAAACTCCCCTTGGAGGGCCATTTGTAGTTTAGGGGTGTTATGTTAGGGCCCTACAGTGTAAGATAGGAGAATAAGAAGACTCAGAAAGAGTAGAATGCAGAAAGTTGCAGGATCCACTTGACCATTAAAATGACCTTTTAATCTTCTTATCAAATGTTTTCTTTCTCAGCTTTTTGCTTTTCCCTTGACATTGTATTCTTCTCCTCCATCTTCTTTTCCACAATCACATTCCTTCTTCTTTATCCCAAAATCTTCTTTCTGTCTCCATGTTCCAACTGAGCTCCACTTTTCTTCTAAGAGCAACAACAAAAGCCACCGGGGGTTCTGGTTTTAAGATGTGAGACCCCTAACATTATTTTTACCAAAGCTTTTTAAAAATGCCTTATAAACTGTGACAATTGTTTTCTTATGTATGAAGATGAAAAGTGAATAGTCAAACATATGAATAAACAACATTTTTTAGAAGACAACTAGAAAAAAGAAGAAAGAAATAAAGTGTTGAGAGGATCTTTTATCTAATGCTTTATGGTGGATTCCTAGTCTAATATTTCCAGGTGGGACCAAAAAACTTCCCTATCATTTACTTTGTGTTATAATCCCTCAATTCTCTGCTCCATCCCTCCCTCACACACGTACACATACACATGTACAGTTACATAGTAACACATTGTAGTATTGGAGGCTGAATGAAGTCCATCTTGTCCAATCTTTTTATCAGGGGCGTAACTTCTAGGGGAGCAAGGGAGGCCCCATCTTCTAATTTTTCCTATAACAAATATACCCTCCTCCCAGAAAACAACTGTAGATAAAGCTGAAAAGGGGGACCCATCATATTTTGCCTTTACTAAAACTGGTCTAATCGCTTCCATATCTAAACTTATATGACTTTTTGTATTATCAAATTTTACAGTGCTGCGTTGCCCCCAAAATACAAACCGTCCAACCTACACAGCAATACCCACATCAGAATTGTGGAGGGGGGAAAGAAGTGGCAATCAGAAATATCCCTGGATCAATGCCAACTTTATGTATCAATACCAGTAACAAGCTCCAGAACACTTTCTAAATAGCAGGTGGTTAATCTGTATCATTGCTTTAATGTTTAATTTATACAAACCTGTGGATATCTGTAGATCCCGGCTATCTGGGCTATGCAGAGAGATGGATCAGAAGACAAGTCTCCAATGATCCCCACAACCTTTTTATTATTCCAGCAGCTGTAATTTGGGATTATTTCTTGTCTTCCTGATAAGATTCCAAACATGCTTACAAGAGACCGACATCTAGAAGCACAAGAGTCAAAGATCTGATAACCCAGAGTAATATTAGGCAATATCCCAGGATCCTTATTGATCTCGTCAATTGTAAACATGAAAACCAGTAGATGGCGGAAGAGTTTGAATGAAAGTCTGTTAAACATGATAAAATATTAAGATAAATTTTTCGTAATCCAGAAAATTAATATTGTTCAGCTCAAATACATATGGTTTTAAGAAAAAATGTGAGCATTTAATTATTTCAATGACTATAATCTGCTCATCCAGTGAATTCGCTGTGGATAAATAAATACTTCCAAAGTACTGACTTCCTGTTTGCAGAACCCTCAATAGAGTCTGTTATGGTCTCAGTTCCTGTGTTGGTTGAGTTAGTAGAGATCTGAGCATGTTTTACCCATCCAACAGCCAATCAGTAGACATAAATGTTTGGAATGATCCAAGGAAGTGGTGCATCCTGGGGAGAAGAAAGACCATTGCAGAACCTGAAATGGCGGATCACTGACCACAGCAAAGCATAACATTTGTGTAATATGGATAAATCATTTAAATAATAACATTTTCTCTTCTAATATTCCCATTTTAGATGGTGATTTTTTTTTTCCCTTCAAGTATAAATATTTTTAAGCAGGGATATCACTCATTTAGTATTTCTCATATAGGGGCAAAAGTAAAAACTTGCGGTATTGCAAAGTTCAATTCCACAGGTTTTCATAAAAATACATTTATGGCCGTGGTCGTACAATTCCAAATGTTCCCCTGTACAATGCCATGCGGTAGTAGACTACCCCAATGGTATTGTATATATGATCATGCAATAACATTTGTGGTTGTAAATGTTCAATCACATTTGTAATTGTACAAATGCAGTTGTAATTTCACACCCGTGATCGTAACTGTATGTTCGCGGTTTCAATAGTTAAGGGTGCGGTATCATTAAATAGCGATAGCGCATCTTTAAAAATAAGGCCCATAGTCTTTTGAAATTAAATTAACTTTTTCTTGACCTAGAAATCATTTATACTATAGATTAACGATAGACCCTCATCACTCTATAAACTTATTTTATTTCTTAAAAGGATAAGTATAATCACCTCAGCCCTGATCCTTTAGTTCAGCCCTGTAAAAATTCCCAGGGTAATGACCAAAATCACCAGGTCCTCACCTCTGGGTTCGGCATCTATGTCCTGTACTTACTTCTAGAACTTTTGATCTCCTGCACATTGTTCTCTTCTTCCTCCACGAGCTGACCCATAGGAAGACATGCTATTGAAGAAAGTGTCTATCTATTGGTAAAGCCCTGGGTGAAGTGAGGGGGTGAAGAGAGGGAGGTGGGGATCAGCTATTGTTCTAAACTTCTGAAGGTAAGTACAGGACTTAGAAGCTGAACCCTAGCAGTTTAGGTCCTCACCCTGGGTACTTAAAGGGAGGGGCATTGCCATCTTAGATGACCAGTTGTGGTTGTTTAAATTCAATCAGGGAGATTCAATAAAAGTTCTTGTCATTTAAAATGGTGCTAATTTTGTCCCAACCAATCAGATATTATTTAACATTTGAAAGCTAACATCTGATTGGTTGGGGAAAAATTAGCACCATTTTTAACAATAAGAACTTTTATTGAATAACTCTGAATGTCTACAAGTTTTGGCTTTATTAAGTCATCATCAGTGCAACATTAACCAAGAGTCCTATGTTGTACTGATGATGTCACTCTGGTCCGGCTACCATATTAAAATGCAAATTACCTAGAAAATGCTTCCAGTTATGTATCATTTGACATTTCTTTGCACCCTTTGCAATACATTTACTTCTTTTATTCAGACACTGACCTAAACAAAAATGAAATGATTTTTATTTACCATCTCATGTTATTATGTTATTGCTCTACACAACTTGTTGTAAAATTGTAAAACCAAACAAAAAAAAAGTTCATACTTGTGATTACATTCTTCATATTGCATTTTATGCATCTGTATAACGGCACCAATAATCAGATCCCCATCACTGAAATAGTTAACATCACTTCTACTCTGAAGGTGATTCCTGCAACTGGGACACAATGTTTTAGACAAGACAGGAAATGCTATAGATCTCCCAATCACTACCAATAAAATGACAATCACCGGAGAGTCACGTACAGAGGGACGAGATGTAGATTGTAGATCTGATGGTGACAGAGATGGGACATCATTATGGAGAGGAAACATCAGTCAGACAGCAGGTGGAGATCACAGGTAAAGATATCAGCACTGAGATAGAAATTGTCAGAATCCTGGTTTATATATTTTCATAGAACAGTAATTAATAAGCACTGGTATTTAAGAACAAGGCTGTTTATTTCTATAATTTCTGTGTTTTACAGAAATAGTTCCAGTCCCAAACCAGAGTCTTGTTTAATCTTATTTTCAGCTATGGGGACACCAGGGATTATAGATATTTTGGTTCAACTGAAAAACATGTTATAGGGCTTAATAAAAAAAAAACATCAAGGTTTCCTATATTGTTTCCTACAGTGAAACGTCATATTATGGCCACATATCTTTATAATGGCTTGTATAATGTACAGCGCTGCGTACCCAAGTGGTGCGTTATAAATATAATTATTCATATATTTACCTAATATTCAGGAGTTTAAAAATTCTCCACTGATCTCCTATAAGAAGGGTAGGAGTATTAGGTCTATGGTGTCTAGTAATATGATAAAAACCGAGGAGTCTGGGAGGGGCACTTGGTTGAAAGGACTTAATAAGGGCATGTTTCCATGTATGAGTGGGATCTGTTGTAATAAGGTGATTAAAGGCAAGGAGTTTATTCATCCTTCCACAGGTGAGTCCTTCAAGTTGAGGGGATGTTACACCTGTGATACACGATTTGTTGTGTATGTCTTAATATGCCCATGTGGGCTATTATATATTGGTGAAACAACACAGAAGATGAAGTTAAGACTAGCACAACATAAGTCGTCTATCCAAACACGACAGATAACTCTTCCTGTAGCCAAGCATTATTGGGAATTGGGACACAAACCAGACCAAATGAAGTTTATGATCTTAGAACAGGTTCATATTGATCACCTCAAGGGAGGTGATCGACAGTTAGAGTTAAAGAAAAGGGAAGTTTGGTGGATAAATAGGTTGGACACATTATCCCCTAAGGGGTTAAACAAGGATTATGATCTTTATGTATTTTTGTAACTGACTGTGATGTTTTCCTTGACATGCCACTGGATGTCACTGTTTCCAATTGTTCCTGCTAATTTGTTGCCAATTTAAAAGCGTATTCTATGATAATAGTTTCCTGTTACCCTCTATTAAAGGGATTTGAGGGTCATGTTTGATTCAAGGCTTATCAATTAAGCTTGAAAAAGGGAGGTGTCCCGAAACGTTGCGGCCATTAAAATTGATGTTGTTAAGCCAATAAATCAATATGCATTATTATATGCTGGACTTTTGATATTATTCATTGATGCTGCTATATTCTACATGGTCTATTCATATATACATACATACATACATATATACAAGGTCTTACCTTGCTACTCTGTGATTGGATTCTTTTTAATGTGTGACTGCACTGGCCTCTCTAGAAACCAATCAGTAAATGAGATACAAATTAATGGAACATAGTATTGGAAGATAAGTAGATTAACCCATTAGCTTAAAATTAATTTTGCTTGGATGTATTTATCTCTGAAAATTAATGGGGATGAATCAATTATCCATTACATACACACCTTTCATTCCCAGATAATCCCATATAAATTTGACATACAGTATATAATTATTCCATCTTTTTTCTACAAAACTTTGCTCTGGGATGCCACTAGATCTGCAATACCTAAAGAAATTGAGATTATTTATAAATACAATATTAACACAAGTAGATATGTCCAAATGTTAGACTCTATTGGTGGTTGACGATATCCGGGGTAAATGGCATTGACAAAACAGAATTGCAAAAACCACTTTTGTGACAGCAATTTGCGATTCCCTGACAATGTTGCAGTTTTGCAATTAAAGGATGTTTTGATGAAACCAGACATTTCCTTACAAAACCAGTTATGACAAAATTATTAATAAACCCGGAGAACACAATGTAGTCTGCACTCAGTAAATCATGAAACAACCCCAAAATCAGTTAATTTACTAGGATCTTCAACCGATAAATCACCTTTTCAAGGACGCTAACCTATTTAACTAATGTCTGAGCAACTTTAAGAAAGAAATTATGGTGACTGGGTTTTTTTTGGGGGAAAAACAAATTGTTGCCACTTTAATACCAGCTAGATATCTGGCATCAAAGTATCGCACAAGGTAAAGCTAACGTCAGTGGCGGGGAAATACTGGGAACTTAGAGGATCATATTCTGGACTATGTCTCAAGGACTAATTTTGTAAGAAGCAATAAACTTGGATTCTTTAAAAATAAATTTTTTAAGTACCAAGTAGTAAGAATTTAGATTCTGGCATATTCGTGGATGTGACTTAAATTTTGGTAAGGTTTTTAGTGTTGTGCCACATAGTTGACTAATGTGTATAATGATAGAGAATTGGTTGATGGATCACATACAGAGAGTGGTTCTCAATGGAGCCTCATGTATATGCGCTAAAAAAGTGGAGTGCCTTAGAGTTCTTTTTTATTGGGGCCACTACTACTACTGACTTAGAAGTGGGTATTACGAGCAAGGTCTCTGTGTTTGCTGATGACATAAAAACCATGCAGAGCATTGGAGACATCAGATGTCTCTGTGCTAAGTGAATGTCTGTTGAATAGAGATTTTTTTAAGGTTCTAGTTGATAACAGACTTAGCTGTAGCAAACAATGCCAGGCAGCAACAGCTAGAGCTAGCAAGATATTGTCTTGTATAAAGAGGGGAATAGAGTCAAAGGAGAAAGTGTTATTCTACCTGTTTAGAAAGCACTGATAAGGTTCCATTAGGAATATGCAGTGCAGTTTTGGAATCCTGTATATAAAAGGGACATCTTGGAAATGGAAGCAGTTCAGAGAAGGACTAACTAAATTAATAAGGGGAATGGAGGGACTCAACTATGCAGGCAGATTAAGTTAGGGCTGTGTACATTGACAAGTGGCGATTGCTTGGGGACATGATTATTTTATACAATTATATTAATGGGCTGTATAATAAAATCTCTGATGAATTGTTCACCAATAGGTCATTTCAGAGGACACATAGTCATTTTTCAATATTAGAAAAAAAGAAGTCTCATGTTTAGGTTAGGAAAGTTTTACTTAGAGTGGAACGGTGAAACTAGGGAATTTCTACCAGCAGATGTGGTAACGGCAAGTTCATTAAATAGCTTCATGGGTTTTTTTGTATTTATAATTATATGGTGGGTTAAGTTACCCTGCCCAGCCAACAATTTCTAGCAGTACCAGACAGAAATAGAGACAAGAAACCTATCCAGATTCATAGGTAAATGCTCCGGGTTTTTAAACATGTCTAGAGATGTCCGAAACTCACTAGTTTCGTTCCATTTTCGGATTCCCGGAACTCGGGAACGTTCGATTTTCATCAAGTTACCATTGATATTTTATTTGTATTTCATGAGAACCTTTCAAACTATTTGACTCCCATTGACTTTAATGGGTCCGTTTTCGAACTTTCCATATAGTTCGAAAGTTCAAAAACGGACCAAACTTTCTAAAGTTCGGCCATCTCTATCGGTTGCATAGTGCTATATTCAAAACATTTGGAAATGGCGCTGTGCGCTAAAATCATCCGGTAAAACACGCGTTTACCAGATATTACTTCGGGTTACACAGATTTTGACCATATCGAATCTCCCTGTATATATTTTTGGAACTTACGCAACATCAGCTACTAAATGGTGCCATCCTTTCATAGATATGAGCACAATCCAGGGTGTAGTGCTTCATAAAATATTGTGCTATTAGCACAGTTTTTGAAACAAATTAATGAAAATCATGTTTCAAAGTTAAAAAGTCCTACCTAAACTTCCCATGACAAGTAAAAAAGCCCACGAAATACCAATTATTGAGGTTATTGAACTTATTGCTTTTATTTATCCAGAGAGAATGGTGGGCTTTTAAAGCAGCATCATAATAAACATGTAAGCAATTGAAAGGGGTTGTGCACTAGGCTTCTATTTTGAATTTAAGGATTATTATTGTCCCCATTCTGCAAGAAAAAGATGGCCCCTCCATCCATGCGTTCAACCAATGTGACTGCTGACATCACAACCAATGGGACTGCTGACATCACAACCAATGATTGACTGCTGACATCACAACCAATGTGACTGCTGACATCACAACCAATGATTGACTGCTGTTTCACCTACTGCCTCCTCTGCATACGCTCAAGCTTATAAAAAGCTCTTAGAGCAGAGGGAGGAGGTAGATACTTTTGCCAGAAAGAAATAGAACTTATCATTAAATATCTGATTACAAATGTTTTAAGAGTGGCCAAGCCCTTTAAATGAAAGCATTATGTAATACATATAATATATGTTAATAATAACATAGAATGGTTTAGAATAATCCTATACAGTTAGGGCAACATATGGTTTAAATACATGTCACACAGCTCTGTGTGTACGTAGCACTAATGCTGAGGTAGGTGTTGCTGCATGCCTTCAATCCAATACTTGATTTGCTTAGGCTCAGTATCAAACATACTTAGAAATCCCTATGAGGCAGCACTGGGAGAGGGAATTTCCCATCATGCAATTCCCACATACCAACTGTATGCACAAAGCATTATAATAAGTTACTTGACTAAAATCTATGAGGTTAAAACTTGGTGATACAGTGATAGCTGGAAAGAATTATAGTTCCCAGTAATGGGATTTTTTTTCCAGTTTAGATACCCTTTAAAGCTAATAACCAAAGTAGATGAAATCTATTGGTTACACCTAAAGTCAGTAAAAGCATATAATAAAACACACTGAGAAGTAAAAAATGGAAAAAAAATTATAGAAAAAGATTCTTAAATTACAAATTTCTATGTTTCTTGATGGATCAAACTGTTTAATTTGTAATATAGAAATCGTAGTAGAGAATTTTACCGTGTTAGCAATTGATGTAGAGTGGAGACATCATGGATATTAAATAATACCTTTAGATGGCTAACTAAAATGGTAAATAATATCTGATTGGTTGGGGAAAAATTAGCACAATTTTTAATGATAAGAACTTTTAGAAGAGGGTAGACCCCTCAAAAGCTTGTCTACTAAAATAAACTGTTAGTATCACAGTACTTTACTTTTTACTCAAGAACTTTAATTGCATCTCCCTCTTAGGCTTCTTCCTCAGGCATGATACAATACTAAATCTTGTAACGCACACTATTTATACATACTAGAACAAAGACTTTCGGACATTATACAGATGTTTTCTTTCCCCCCCATGACTGGCAATGGCAGTCATAAATAAAACAGTAAATATACATTCAATGATCACAGTAGGTAATAAAAGTATTAGCAAAGGTTAAACTAACAGTCAGATGGTCAATGCCAAATTTATGGGTTTGGGTGGTTTTGAGGAATTTAGTCTGACCAACTCTACATGACATTTAGATTAGAAACATACTGACACATAAAGTTTAGATCTTTGTTGAGTCCAACAAATTAAATTTTTAGAAGTTTATATCCTCATTTTAACCTCTCCTTTTGGGATCTATAATTTCCCACTGTGACTTTTAGGTCTTTCAGTTTGTTTCCTTGGCTGCAGAAATGGGCATCCACAGGGACATCTCTTTTGTTGTTATTGTGAATCTATGAGGGTTCATTCTTTGCCTCAGGGTCTTTCCTGTCTCCCCTACATATAGTCCTTAGGGGCAACTAGAACATAAAATCAGGTACACCACATTTAATGATTTGCAGGAGAAAGTTAAATTTATTTCCAGCCAATGTTGGGAAACTGGTATCGGTATCCTGTGCGAGGCATGTTATTGAGCTTCTTACAACCAGTTGTAAATTGCCTGGTTGTCGATAAGCAGAGAGTAGGGTCTGGGAATATTTCTTGTAGTCTGTCATTTCTTGTAGTCTAAAATGGTGCTAATTTTGCCCAACCAATCAGATGTTAGATTTCAAATGTTAAATAATATCTGATTGGTTGGGGCAAAATTAGCACCATTTTAACCATAAGACTTTTTTGAATCTCTTCGTTGGGTTTTATAAAGTACAGCGGTGCCTACCCGGTGGTGGTTTATAAATAAAATTACATTAAATCCCTATGTGATCATATTCGGGGCTGGCTATATTACAACAATGGCAACACATTTCCCTACTATTTAAGCTGAAAGGGCAGTGGAAGGGATAATAGATACTGGGACCCATTGTGCATTCTCACAGGTACATACCTCCCAACTTGCTCCAGAAGGTGGGTGGGGTATGTGTATGGCCTGCCAGTATTTTACCTAACTACACCCACTCCCAGATTGTAACATACCTCAGTAATTCCCGGAAGCCAGGATAGGCCTTTAAAAATGGACATGTCCTACCAAGTTCATTGGTGATATGTTTGGTCTTGCGTACCTCCATCCCGCTCCTGCACTTCTCCTATCGGTCACCAATTCCTCCCCGCTCGGCTCCTCTGTGCGGCTTTGCAGTCTTCACCTGCGATTTCTGGCACCTAGATCGCTGCAGCATTAGTTGGGCCCTCTTATCATCTTTGTAACGTGTTCTGACCAAACAATCTTCTAACCAGTTGAATTCAAATCTCAGTCATTACCCAATCAGTTCCTCTCTTTCTTTCTCTGATCTCCTTGGTCCTCCACTCCTTTTATTTTTTCTCAGTCACAGTCTCCTTTGCCTGTCTAGTGTTTAGTTTCTATTCTGCTGTTTGTGTTAGTATTCTGAGTGACTTCTTGATACTGAACTTTGCTTGTCACTTGACTGATTCTGTGTTGCCTGCCTTAAATCCTGCCGTGTCCTGACTTCTTTACTTCGTCTACCTTCTCTACCTTGCCTGGCTGTCTTAATTTTGTGATGATTTTTGGCTCCATTCCTGACCTTGCTCCTGTCTTATCCTTGTCTGTGTCTCATTCTTTCTTGGACAACAGCTACTCTCTTGTCCAGTGCCCTTCGCTGTCTGTTTCACTATTACTTCACCGGATTCCCAACCTCAGCTCAGATACCTTTCACTCTAAGTCCAGGGGCAAGCGATCTGGTGAGGTGATTCAAGCCTCCCGGCAAGTGGGGGCTTGTCTATTAGTGAAGCAAGTGGCGTTATATCAGATTATCTGGCTAAAAGAATACATGATTGGGAGTGTACTTATAATGGGCCATGGAAGAGATTCAGGAGAAACTACGATTTCTGGCATGGGCTGTAAACCAGCTAGCCCTACATATGGTCTCCTAGGAGAATTGCCCGTTTCTTTAGATACCCTTTTTGGGTAGCCCAGCTATTGAACCAGAGGAGCATTTGCATAAAAAGTTTGCAGGTTGTCTCCAGTGTTTCAAGAACTTTCAAGAATGAAAAGGAGTTTTTGATTAGTTGTTCTTATATGGCTAGAAAAGTACAAAATTCAAATTTAGAATCCCAAATATTGGGGAAAAAAACTGCTAAGTAAGAGTGCTTGGATTTGGATGTGATGTTCCTTCCTCAAACTTTTTTTTAAAGGTGCAAACATGCAAGGAGCTTAGAAGCGCAGGGATGTTGAACAAGACTGAAGACCTTGAGATCAAGAAGGCAGCAAATGTGGGACCCTAACAAAGGCCCTTTTCAGTGCCACAAGAGCACTTGTTAGCAGATCAACTGTTAGGCACTTACTATAAGTATGGTAAAAATTAACAAAGGGGATTTCTACACCTTGGGTTTTTTATCTAGATGGATGTATGTTTTTGTGATGACCTACACTCCCAACAGACCAAGAAGCATGGTCTGTTATAAAAGGTCTGTCAGTTCTAATCTACTAAAGTCAACTTAATTTATAGGCGATGTCATTTCAAGCCTAATTCTTACTTGTATCATTTACAGTAGTTCCAATTTAAAGGAATTAAGGACCATAGTTATTAATAAAACTAGCGTGATTGTAGATTTACGATCGCCATAGGATATCATTGCCGTAGTTTAATACCGCATGGTATCTACGGCCGAACCTAAATTATGATACACTCTTTATAAATATGGCCCAAAGGAGCAAAAAGTTATCTGTAAGCTTAGGTATTCATTAATGCAGTAACCACATTACAGCAGCAAGTAGGTAATGTGCGCTCCATTGCGGAGACTTATATACCTCATTACAAATCTGTTAATACCCAGTTAAAGGAGTGGAAGCACCACACTAACCAGTATCTAAATGGGTTAGTGTGGTATTTTCATTATCGCCCATTTTGAATATCTCCCATAGTAAACAACCAATGTGCAGAATAAAGGAAAAATTAGGACATGTATCGAGGTAGGTTTAAATTTTTCAGAGACTAATGCTCTGCATTTAGAAACACACAGGTTCAAATTCCCAGTCTTACTTACGAAATGTATTGTATACATATTTTTATTGTTTCTTTTTCCTAAATGCTTTTTAGGAAATAACTGCAAATATTACTTTTTTTGTATGGAAAGGAAAGCGTAATAAAATGTTAAAACTCTGTTCATATTCTGAGAGGCAGGATCTGCTGTATATGATATGAAACTAACAGAGGTGGGTCTCTGATGAGCTGTAATAGGATCGGCTTCCAGGGGGCAGTTCAGGATGCAGCTTCCTTGTTTTGATTTGTGAAGTGTACTGCAACAACCAAACCAAAAGGGCGGTTTTGGCAGCTGAATGTGCTCTGTCTATTGGGACAAGTTGTCTGGGGACTTAGTTTACCTTTAAGGTTTTTTTTTTTTACATTATGCTTTATTAATAGAAAGTAACTGAAGACCACAAATTTAAGAAAAAAGGTGAGCACCCTTAATGAATCTGAGCTTGTGGCTTAGCATTCTTATTTATAAATAGTCTGCTATAAGATATTTAATCCAGTGTGTAGAATGAACACAGAGTCACAAACCTTCTCACCTGCCATTGGTTAAAGTGAACTTGCAGATTCCTTGATCTTTCTGGCTGATTTGGTAATTTTAGTGTAACAAATAATTCATGGAGAGCCTGAGCCATCGCATACACTGCTGTGTAAACACTGTATGATATCCTGTGAATGAATGTCTCATACAAATCAAGATCAATGTCATGGAATGATTCCTTCCATGTACATTCAGGAGACATGACATATGATGGGTCAATTCTTTTCTTTAAACACCTCAATGAACAAACAGAAGGATAAATGCAGTGAAAACAGCCTTGTCCATAGTGTTTAAACAATGTATCATTACTATATTTAAAATTTCCCAGATTATAGAAAAACTCTTAAAACCAGGAATGTTTTGTGTGGAAGGACAGAGACAAAGTTCCATTAAATGTAATTCTCTCTTGTCTTAATTGCCGGTCTACAATTAAGGGAAAGATGTGGACGCAATCAGATTTTATTTGATAATTTATTCAAAGTAAAAAAAGAATTAAGATTGTCAATATACGACTAAAAAAATAACAATCACTTTGGCTGTGGTTTGGTACAATGTGTCATTTATCTTCTTAATTGGAAATCATAGTGGAAAATGCTGGGAAGTCTTAAAATAAAGGCTAAACAGCCGCCATATTTGTTCATTTTTTTCCAGTTGTTCACTGGCTTTGATCCCACTGTCATCATCAGACACAATGAGTCCAACCCATTTCCATCCAAAGTGCTTAAGAAAGCTTCACTATATCCATTTCAGATAACTCATTGGGAACAGTTTGGTAGAAGGATGGGAACTGGATTCTGTCATTGAGAGAAGGACTCGGGAACCGTAACTTATCTGTGGATTAGAGAATATCAGATCAATGAAATGTGTTTTTGAAATACATGTGTGGTGTTCAATATGTTTGTGTTCAAGGCATTTAATACAATACATCTATGTAAAAACGAAAAATCTTATGCAGATTCTGCACTTATTTTATGATGATGATGATGGCATATTGACTATAAAACTCCCCTGGAGGGCCATTTGTAGTTTAGGGGTGTTATTAGGGCCTACAGTGTAAGATAGGAGAATAAGAAGACTCAGAAAGAGTAGAATGCAGAAAGTTGCAGGATCCACTTGACCATTAAAATGACCTTTAATCTTCTTATCAAATGTTGTTCTTTCTCAGCTTTTGCTTTTCCCTTGACATGTATTCTTCTCTCCATCTTCTTTTCCACAATCACATTCCTTCTTCTTTATCCCAAAATCTTCTTTCTGTCTCCATGTTCCAACTGAGCTCCACTTTTCTTTAAGAGCAAACAACAAAGCCACCGGGGTTCTGGTTTTAAGATGTGAGACCCCTAACATTATTTTACCAAAGCTTTTAAAAATGCCTTATAAACTGTGACAATTGTTTTCTTATGTATGAAGATGAAAGTGAATAGTCAAACATATGAATAAACAACATTTTTTAGAAGACAACTAGAAAAGAAAGAAAGAAAATAAAGTGTTGAGAGGATCTTTATCTAATGCTTTATGGTGGATTCCTAGTCTAATATTTCCAGGTGGGACCAAAAACTTCCTATCATTACTTTGTGTTATAATCCCTCAATTCTCTGCTCCATCCCTCCCTCACACACGTACAACATACACATGTACAGTTACATAGTAACACATTGTAGTATTGGAGGCTGAATGAAGTCCATCGTCCAATCTTTTTTATCAGGGGCGTAACTTCTAGGGGAACAAGGAGGCCCCATCTTCTAATTTTTCCTATAACAAATATACCCTCCTCCCAGAAAACAACTGTAGATAAAGCTGAAAGGGGGACCCATCATATTTTGCCTTTACTAAAACTGGTCTAATCGCTTCCATATCTAAACTTATATGACTTTTTGTATTATCAAATTTTACAGTGCTGCGTTGCCCCCAAAATACAAACCGTCCAACTACACAGCAATACCCACATCAGAATTGTGGAGGGGGAGGAAGAAGTGGCAATCAGAAATATCCCTGGATCAATGCCAACTTTATGTATCATACCAGTAACAAGCTCCAGAACACTTTCTAAATAGCAGGTGGTTAATCTGTATCATTGCTTTAATGTTTAATTTATACAAACCTGGGGATATCTGTAGATCCCGGCTATCTGGGCTATGCAGAGAGATGGATCAGAAGACAAGTCTCCAATGATCCCCACAACCTTTTTTTTATTCCAGCAGCTGTAATTTGGGATTTATTCTTGTCTTCCTGATAAGATTCCAAACATGCTTACAAGAGACCGACATCTAGAAGCACAAGAGTCAAAGATCTGATAACCCAGAGTAATATTAGGCAATATCCCAGGATCCTTATTGATCTCGTCAATTGTAAACATGAAAACCAGTAGATGGCGGAAGAGTTTGAATGAAAGTCTGTTAAACATGATAAAATATTAAGATAAATTTTTCGTAATCCAGAAAATTAATATGTTCAGCTCAAAACATATGGTTTTAGAAAAAATGTGAGCATTTAATTATTTCAATGACTATAATCTGCTCATCCAGTGAATTCGCTGTGGATAAATAAATACTTCCAAAGTAATGACTTCCTGTTTGCAGAACCCTCAATAGAGTCTGTTATGGTCTCAGTTCCTGTGTTGGTTGAGTTAGTAGAGATCTGAGCATGTTTTACCCATCCAACAGCCAATCAGTAGACATAAATGTTTGGAATGATCCAAGGAAGTGGTGCATCCTGGGGAGAAGAAAGGACCATTGCAGAACCTGAAATGGCGGATCACTGACACAGCAAGCATAACATTTGTTGTAATATGGATAAATCATTTAAATAATAACATTTTCTCTTCTAATATTTCCCATTTAGATGGTGATTTTTTTTTCCCTTCAAGTATAATATTTTTAAGCAGGGATATCACTCATTTAGTATTTCTCATATAGGGGCAAAAGTAAAAACTTGCGGTATTGCAAAGTTCAATTCCACAGGTTTTCATAAAAATACATTTATGGCCGTGGTCGTACAATTCCAAATGTTCCCTGTACAATGCCATGCGGTAGTAGACTACCCCAATGGTATTGTATATATGATCATGCAATAACATTTGTGGTTGTAAATGTTCAATCACATTTGTAATTGTACAAATGCAGTTGTAATTTCACACCCGTGATCGTAACTGTTGTTCGCGGTTTCAATAGTTAAGGGTGCGGTATCATTAAATAGCGATAGCGCATCTTTAAAAATAAGGCCCATAGTCTTTTGAAATTAAATTAACTTTTTCTGACCTAGAAATCATTATACTATAGATTAACGATAGACCCTCATCACTCTATAACTTATTTTATTTCTTAAAAGGATAAGTATAATCACCTCAGCCCTGATCCTTTAGTTCAGCCTGTAAAAATCCCAGGGTAATGACCAAAATCACCAGGTCCTCACCTCTGGGTTCGGCATCTATGTCCTGTACTTACTTCTAGAACTTTGATCTCCTGCACATTGTTCTCTTCTTCCTCCACGAGCTGACCCATAGGAAGACATGCTATTGAAGAAAGTGTCTATCTATTGGTAAAGCCCTGGTGAAGTGAGGGGGGGAAGAGAGGGAGGTGGGGATCAGCTATTGTTCTAAACTTCTGAAGGTAAGTACAGGACTTAGAAGCTGACCCTAGCAGTTTAGGTCCTCACCCTGGGTACTTAAAGGGAGGGGCATTGCCATCTTAGATGACCAGTTTGTGTTGTTTAAATTCAATCAGGGAGATTCAATAAAAGTTCTTGTCATTTAAAATGGTGCTAATTTTGTCCCAACCATCAGATATTATTTAACATTTGAAAGCTAACATCTGATTGGTTGGGGAAAAATTAGCACCATTTTTAACAATAAGAACTTTTATTGAATAACTTGAATGTCTACAAGTTTTGGCTTTATTAAGTCATATCAGTGCACATTAACCAAGAGTCCTATGTTGTACTGATGATGTCACTCTGGTCGGCTACCATATTAAATGCAAATACCTAGAAAAATGCTTCCAGTTATGTATCATTTGACATTTCTTTGCACCCTTTGCAATACATTACTTCTTTTATTCAGACACTGACCTAAACAAAAAGAAATGATTTTTATTACCATCTCATGTTATTATGTTATTGCTCTACACAATTGTTGTAAAATTGTAAAACCAAACAAAAAAAAAGTTCATACTTGTGATTACATTCTTCATATTGCATTTTATGCATCTGTATAACGGCACCAATAATCAGATCCCCATCACTGAAATAGTTAACACACTTCTACTCTGAAGGTGATTCCTGCAACTGGGACACAATGTTTAGACAAGACAGGAAATGCTATAGATCTCCCACAACACCAAAAATGACAATCACCGGAGAGTCACGTACAGAGGGACGAGATGTAGATTGTAGATCTGATGGTGACAGAGATGGGACATCAATGGAGAGGAAACATCAGTCAGACAGCAGGTGGAGATCACAGGTAAGATATCAGCACTGAGATAGAAATTGTCAGAATCCTGGTTTATATATTTTCATAGAACAGTAATTTATAAGCACTGGTATTAAGAACAAGGCTGTTTATTCTATATTTTGTTGTTTACAGAAATAGGTCCAGTCCCAAACCAGAGTCTTGTTTAATCTTATTTTCAGCTATGGGGACAACAGGGATTATAGATATTTTGGTTCAACTGAAAAACATTGTATAGGGCTTAATAAAAAAAAAACATCAAGGTTTCCTATATTGTTTCCTACAGTGAAACGTCATATTATGGCCACATATCTTTATAATGGCTTGTATAATGTACAGCGCTGCGTACCCAAGTGGTGCTTATAAATATAATTATTCATATTTACCTAATATTCAGGAGTTTAAAAATTCTCCACTGATCTCCTATAAGAAGGGTAGGAGTATTAGGTCTATGGTGTCTAGTAATATGATAAAAACTGAGGAGTCTGGGAGGGGCACTTGGTTGAAAGACATTAATAAGGGCAGTTTCATGTATGAGTGGGATCTGTTGTAATAAGGTGATTAAAGGCAAGGAGTTATTTCATCCTTCCACAGGTGAGTCTTCAAGTGAGGGGATGTTACACCTGTGATACAATTTGTTGTGTATGTCTTAATTGCCCATGTGGGCTATTATATGGTGACAACACACAGAGATGAAGTTAAGACTAGCACAACATAAGTCGTCTATCCAAACACGACAGATAACTCTTCCTGTACCAAGCATTATTGGGAATTGGGACACAAACCAGACCAAATGAAGTTTATGAACAGGTTCATATTGATCACCTCAAGGGAGGTGATCGACAGTTAGAGTTAAAAAGAAAGGGAATTGGTGGATAAATAGGTGGACACATTATCCCCTAAGGGGTTAAACAGGATATGATCTTTATGTATTTTTGTAAATGACTGTGATGTTTTCCTTGACATGCCACTGGGATGTCATGTTTCCAATTGTTCCGCTATATGTTCCAATTTAAAAGCGTATTTATGATAATAGTTTCTGTTACCCTCTATTAAAGGGATTTGAGGGTCATGTTTGATTCAAGGCTTATCAATTAAGCTTGAAAAAGGGAGGTGTCCGAAACGTTGCCGCCATTTAAAATTGATGTTGTTAAGCCAATAATCAATATGCATTATTAATGCTGGACTTTTGATATTTTCATGATGCTGCTGTACTATCTACATGGTCTATTCATATATACATACATACATACATATATACAAGGTCTTACCTGCTACTCTGTGATTGGATCTTTTTAATGTGTGACTGCACTGGCCTCTCTAGAAACCAATCAGTAAATGAGATACAAAAATGGAACATAGTATTGGAAGATAAGTAGATTAACCCATTAGCTTAAAATTAATTTGCTTGGATGTATTATCTCTGAAAATTAATGGGGATGACTCAATTATCCATTACATACACACCTTTCATTCCAGATAATCCCATATAAATTTGACATACAGTATATAATTATTCCATCTTTTTTCTACAAAAACTTTGCTCTGGGATGCCACTAGATCTGCAATACCTAAAGAAATTGAGATTATTTATAAATACAATATTAACACAGTAGATATGTCCAAATGTTAGACTCTATTGGTGGTTGACGATATCCGGGGTAAATGGCATTGACAAAAGAAGCACCTTGAAATATGCAATGCAAAAACCACTTTTGTGACAGCAATTTGCGATTCCCGACAATGTTGCAGTTTTGCAATTAAAGGATGTTTTGATGAAACCAGACTTTCCTTACAAAACCAGTTATGACAAAATTATTAATAAACCGGAGAACCAATGTAGTCTGCACTCAGTAAATCATGAAACAACCCAAACAGTTAATTTACTAGGATCTTCAAACGATAAATCACTCTTTCAAGGACGCTAACCTATTAACTAATGTTCTGAGCAACTTTAAGAAAGAAATTATGGTGACTGGGTTTTTTTTGGGGGAAAACAAATTGTTGCCACTTTAATACCAGCTAGATATCTGGCATCAAAGTATCGCACAAGGGAAGCTAACGTCAGTGGCGGGGAAATACTGGGAACTTAGAGGATCATTTCTGGACTATGTCCAAGGACTAATTTTGTAAGAAGCAATAAACTTGGATTCTTTAAAAATAAATTTTTTAAGACAAGTAGTAAGAATTTAGATTCTGGCATATTCGTGATGTGACTTAAATTTGGTAAGGTTTTTAGTGTTGTGCCACATAGTTGATAATGTGTATAATGATAGAGAATTGGTTGAGGACAATTTACAGAGAGTGGTTCTCAATGGAGCCTCATGTAAGTGGGCTAAAAAAGTGGAGTGCCTTAGAGTTCTTTTTTGGGCCACTACTACTACTGACTTAGAAGTGGGTATTACGAGCAAGGTCTCTGTGTTTGCTGATGACAAAAAACCATGCGAGAGCATTGGAGAAATCAGATGTCTCTGTGCTAAGTGAATGTCTGTTGAATAGAGATTTTTTTTAAGGTTCTAGTAGATAACAGACTTAGCTGTAGCAAACAATGCCAGGCAGCAACAGCTAGAGCTAGCAGATATTGTCTTGTATAAAGAGGGGAATAGAGTCAAAGGAGAAAGTGTTATTCTACCTGTTTAGAAAGCACTGATAGGTTCCATTAGGAATATGCAGTGCAGTTTTGAATCCTGTATATAAAAGGGACATCTGGAAATGGAAGCAGTTAGAGAGGGACTAACTAAATTAATAAGGGGAATGGAGGGACTCAACTATGCAGGCAGATTAAGTTAGGGCTGTTGACATTGACAAGTGGCGATTGCTTGGGGACATGATCATTTTATACAATATATATTATGGGGTAAAAAATCTCTGATGAATTGTTCACCAATAGGTCATTTCAGAGGACACATGTCATTTTCAATATTAGAAAAAAAGAAGTCTCATGTTTAGGTTGGAAAGTTTTACTTAGAGTGGAACGGGTGAAACTAGGGAATTTCTACCAGCAGATGTGGTAACGGCAAGTTCATTAAATAGCTTCATGGGTTTTTTTGTATTTATAATTATATGGTGGGTTAAGTTACCCTGCCCAGCCAACAATTTCTAGCAGTACCAGACAGAAATAGAGACAAGAAACCTATCCAGATTCATAGGTAATGCTCCGGGTTTTAAACATGTCTAGAGATGTCCGAAACTCACTAGTTTCGTTCCATATACGGATTCCCGGAACTCGGGAAAGTTTGATTTTCATCAAGTTACCATTGGATATTTATTGTATTTCATGAGAACCTTTCAAACTTTGACTCCCATTGGACTTAACCCTTCATGCCAGGAGGTTTTCATTTTTTAGCGTTAACTGCCAGAAGAATTTTCAGGATTTTGCCCCTTATCGCTTTAGCACTCAAGGTATTACAGTAGGAACACCTCCGAAAGTAAATCAGAAATATTGCACGACATTGTGCTCTCTACTCAGCACAAAGTGTACTTTAACATCGAAAAACGAATTTTGTACCACAGATTTCTGGAAATTTATGGAAAAATCCCACCCCCATATGGGGTAAAATATGTAAAAAAAATGAAAAATTTGCAAATTTTCATGGATTTTTCCATTTTTACTTATATGGTATCTTAAGGTTAGCACAAAAATCGTTACGTGTTCGTAAAAGTCAGATACTCCTGAGTCCAACGATACCAGATATATGTTAGGATACCCGACTTTTACTGTTACAGGAGACACCCCAACTAAAACTGCACCTCCGAACAGATATACACAAATTAAAATTGTAACCACTACTAAACAGTAACATAGAAATCTACCAACTATTTAAATATACCCACAAGTGAGATATTTTTAGAAATACCACACTCCCAGGTTTACGAGTGAGGTAGTTTCGATCAAAATGCAGGTACCCGGACGCAGCTCTCGTCAATTGTAAGTTACTTCTCACAGTTTTCCTTTTTTTCCTCAAGTAAATCAGAGACAAAATCAAATGCGAATGTTCAGCTAAAAAACTGTGGAGAAAGTTCAAACGGCATCTCAAATATGAAAGCGAAACCCCCACCGAATAAAAACGGTATGCCACCTTCATGGGGTGTACCCAGAGTACATGGCTACCAAACTTAACCCAGAGCGTGACCGAGTGCCAAATGTCAGTAGCAGCAAAAAAAAATAGCCAGTTTTGTATTGGACAGTTGCAGTTTTCCCACGGAAAACACCCCCCAACTCAAAATCCCCCACAAAACTATATTATCCCTGAAAATCTCTATACCTTCAGCATGTAAACGACAGTAGTTCGTTTCATTCATATCACAATGGGGTGGGCCGCAGTTCTGTCGTAAAAGAAATTGCCGTTTACCAGATTTTCAACAAAAAATGAACATCACAACAGCGTTAAAAAAGGTTCGAAATCATGCCAAAACCCCATGGATGTAAAAAAAAGTTACTAAATATCCAATCTCCCAAATGTCGAATCAAACGGTATGCCATATGTGTGGTGGTACACACGCAGACGGTGGAAGCGAAAGCCACAAAGTGAGACAATGCCGAGTGGCTCAGAAACGCCGAAAATATTTAGCCAACTCCGAATTGGACAGTCTGCAGTTTTTCCACAAAACACCCCGTAACTTAGAAATAACCCCCCACAACATATATATTCCTGAAATCTACACACCTTCAGCTATGTAAAGCTTTGTAGTTTGTTCATGTCATACCATCAATGGTGTGGGCGCAGTTCTTTGTAGAAGTCGCATTTGTCTGAAAAAACGAACATAAAACAACTTCAAAAGGTAAAATCTGCCCAAAACCTCATGGAATCTAAAAAAAAGTTACTAATATCAATCTCCCAAATGTCCTGAATCAAACGGTATGCCATATGTGTGGTTACACATGTGGACGTGGAAGCGAAAAGCCACAAAGTGAGACAATGCACGATGGCTCAGAACACGGAAAATATTTAGCCAACTCCGAATTTGGACAGTCTGCAGTTTTTTTCACAAAACACCCCGTAACTCAGAAATAACCCCCACAAACTATATATTCCTGAAATCGTAAACACCTTCAGCTATGTAGCACTGTAGTTTCGTTCATTCATACCATCAATGGTGTGGGGCGCAGGTCTTCGTAGAAGTTCGCACTTTTCTGAAAAAATGAACAAAAAACAAACTTCAAAAGGTAGAAATCATGCCAAAACTGACGGAATGTAAAAAAAAGTTACTAAATATCAAATCTCCCAAAGTCTGAATAAACGGTATATGCCATATGGTGGTTACACATGCGGACGTGGAAGCGAAAAGCCACGATGTTGAGACAATGTATGATGTGAGAAACAAGCGAAAATATTTAGCCAACTCCGAATTGGACAAGTCTGCAGTTTTTTCTACAAACACCCTGATAACTCAGAAAACCCCCCCACAAACTTCATATTCCTGAAATCTAAACACCTCAGCTATGTAGCACGTGTAGTTCGTTCATTCAACCATCAATGGTGTGGCGCAGTTCTTCATAGATTTGCATTTCACACAATTTTGTGGAAAAATAGAGAAAAAATAACCTGTCACAGTTACAAAATCACACCCCAAAACCCCCAGTAAGTAAAAAAAACTTACCAAATATCAAATCCCTAAATGTCCTGATCAAATGGTATGCCATATGTGTGGTTAACACACGGACGTGGAAGCGACTAGTCGGGTCAAATGTAAAACAATGCGCAGTGAGCCAATAACCAGCATTTTTCCCAGATTTTTCCAAACTGAACACCCCTCTAACTTGGAAATCCCCACAAAACATTAATATTCTCAGAACTCATCAATACCCCAGCTACGTAACGCTGTAGTTTGTTCATTCATACATGATGTGTGGGCGCAGTTCTTCGTAGAAATTTGCATTGTCTGGAAAATGAAAAAAAACAACTTCAAAAGGTAGAATCATGCCAAAACCCCATGGAATGTAAAAAAAAGCTACTAAATATACAATCTCCCAAAGGTCTGCTGAATCAAACGGTATGCCTATGTGTGGTTACACACGTGGACGTGGAAGCCAAAGACACAAAGTGAAAAACAATGCACAATGGCTCGAACAGCAAATATTCAGTCAAATCTGAATTTGAACAGTCTGCACTTTTTCCCACAAAACAACCCCACAAACCAATATTTCTCGAATCCACACACCTTTATCTACGAAATTCTGTAGTTTGTTCATTCGTACCATCAATGGTGTGGGCGCAGTTCTTCGTAGAGTTCACAGTTTTAGCAGATTTTCTAAAAAATTTGAAAAAAAAACACTCTCAAAGGTAGAAATCATGCCAAAATCCCAAGTAATGTAAAAAAAAATTACCACAATATCCAATCTCCCAAATGTCCTGAATCAAAACGGTATGCCCTATGTATGGTCTCCACACGCAGACGTGGAATCAAACTAGCCAACAAGTGAGCCAATGAACGGGCCCCAATTACAGCAACTTTTCAGTTTGTCAGACTAAACACCCTCTATATTAGAAATAACCCCCAAAAACTTATATCTTGGACTCTACACACCTTCAGCTACACAATGGTGTGATTCTTATGATACCACCAAGGTGGTGGGTGCAGTTTTGTGTATACATTTCGCTTCTTTACCAGAATTTTCAGGAAAAATTTATAAAAATACAATTCAAAGGTAAAAATCATGGCAAATTTCCTGGCATGTAAAAAAAAACTGTGTCAATTATCAATCTTCCAAATGCCCTGAATCAAACGGTATGCCATATGCGTGGATGCACACAGGGGGTGACCACCAACTAGCTCAAATGGGACGCATGCACCAGTGTAATTACAAGAAAAATATCAAAGTGCTCTGTAATTTCAAACAAGCCGCAAAACTTTGAATGCCCCCCACAAATAAAAACCCCCAACTAAATATCAATCTCCCACATGTGTTTGAATCAAACGGTATGCCATATGCGTGGATGCACCACACAGAACGTGGCCACCCAACTAGCTCAAATGGGACGCATGCACAAATGCAATTACAAAGGAAAAAATCAAAGTGCTCTGTTAATTTGAACAGCTTACCCTTTTTCTAAGGAAACAGTCCCGAAACATGGAAATTCCCACTAAAACTATATTATTTTTGGGATCTACACACCTTCAGCGCCGTTACGGTGCATGCTTTCATACATGCATGAAGAAATTCCAGACCCAGCGATCCAAAGAACTCGTGTTTTTACGAGATTTTGTGAAAAATAAAATAAGATGATCAAGGGTTGAAATCCTACCTAAACCCACTTGACAAGCAAAAAAAACCCACTAAATAGCAATCTCCCACATGTCCTGAATCAAACGGTGTGCCATTTGCGTGGGTTGCAAACAGAGACGAGGCCACCAACTAGCTCAAATGGGACGCATTTAGAAGTGCAGTTACAACGAAAATTTTTTTAAACCACAACCCACCCCCACACACACACTCTCCCCTTTTAGTGGTATTTTAGTGAAATCGGTTAGTATGGAGAGTCAACACGTTTTTGCACACTTTAACTGATCCTAAAAATTCAATACGGGTCTTTATTTGGTACCTCTGCAAAATTTCCTTAAAAAATAGGCTTGTTATTTCCCTTGAAATCGTACAAATAAGTATCGGTTTACTTTACCGATATACGGGGACATTGGGGAGCTTGGAGAAGACAACTTTTTTTCTAATTATAGTTTTTAGGGTAAAAAAAAAAAAAAAAGGGGGTGTGTATCACTTTAAGAATTTTTTGTGTGTATTTCCCCATTTTTTCCCCGATCATTCCCAAAGATGTTCATCAGATCATCTTAGGGAATGATACCGAACTTGGAAACGGCATAAATGCCCGTTTTCCAATTCGAAATCCGATCAGAAAAATCACTTCCCGGAAATATATTCCAGGAAGTGATTTTTCATTCAATTGGCAAAGATCAATAATTGGTGATCAGAATGATCACCAAATTTTATCTCTTGTCCCCATTTTTTTTCTAAGTCTTCGCTAAGTAGCAAAGACTTAGAAAAATCCTATTTGTGAATGGAACTTGAGTTCATTCACAAAATGTATAGAAAAAGCTGTTAGCTTGAACGCTTTTTCTATACTTAGGGACTGCAGCATGATCTCCATAGATCATGCTGCAGTACCTCCACTGGACCACGGGGCAGCAGTGTACCTCCATATGGGAAGACCCGGTGGAGGAGGAAGTTCTGTGATGTCACCGGGTCTCCATTCAGCCCTCTCCGGACCGGCAGCTTCAAGGTAGGGAAAACTTCAATGTAGGATATCTCCTGATCCCCCCTCGGATTTGGACGAAACCGAGGGGGGATCGAGGGGACTAGGGGGCAGTTGAATGCTGCCCCCCGATGGCCCTAGCAGGGGGGAAAAAATTTTTGGAGGGGGAAGCCACAGATCGTATATTCACGATCTGTGGCAGTTAAAGCATTCTCTGCACAGATCGTGAATATACGATCTGTGGCAGGGAAAGGGTTAATGGGTCCGTTTTTGAACTTTCCATATAGTTCGAAAGTTCAAAAACGGACCAACTTTCTAAAGTTCGGCCATCTCTATCGGTTGCATAGTGTATAATTCAAAACATTTGGAAATGGCGCGTGCGCTAAAATCATCCGGTAAAACACGCGTTTTGCCAGATATTACTTCGGGTTACAAGATTTTGACCATATCGAAACTCTCTGTGTATATTTTTGGAACTTACGCAACATCAGCTACTAAATGGTGCCATCCTTTCATAGATATGAGCACAATCCAGGGTGTAGTGCTTCAAAATATTGTGCTATTAGCACAGTTTTTGAAACAAATTAATGAAAATCATGTTTCAAGTTAAAAGTCACTACCAAACTTCCCATGACAATAAAAAGCCCACGAAATACCAATTATTGAGGTTATTGAACTTATGCTTTTATTATCCAGAGAGAATGGTGGGCTTTAAAGCAGCATCATAATAAACATGTAAGCAATGAAAGGGGTTTGTGCACTAGGCTTCTATTTTGAATTAAGGATTATTATTGTCCCCCATTCTGCAAGAAAAAGATGGCCCCTCCATCCATGCGTTAATCAACCAATGTGACTGCTGACATCACAACCAATGGGACTGCTGACATCACAACCAATGATTGACTGCTGACATCACAACCAATGTGACTGCTGACATCACAACCAATGATTGACTGCTGACATCACAACCAATGTGACTGCTGACATCACAACCAATGATTGACTGCTGTTTCACCTACTGCCTCCTCTGCATACGCTCAAGCTTATAAAAAGCTCTTAGAGCAGAGGGAGGAGGTAGATACTTTTGCCAGAAAGAAATAGAACTTATCATTAAATATCTGATTACAAATGTTTTAAGAGTGGCCAAGCCCTTTAAATGAAAGCATTATGTAATACATATAATATATGTTAATAATAACATAGAATGGTTTAGAATAATCCTATACAGTTAGGGCAACATATGGTTTAAATACATGTCACACAGCTCTGTGTGTACGTAGCACTAATGCTGAGGTAGGTGTTGCTGCATGCCTTCAATCCAATACTTGATTTGCTTAGGCTCAGTATCAAACATACTTAGAAATCCCTATGAGGCAGCACTGGGAGAGGGAATTTCCCATCATGCAATTCCCACATACCAACTGTATGCACAAAGCATTATAATAAGTTACTTGACTAAAATCTATGAGGCTAAAACTTGGTGATACAGTGATAGCTGGAAAGAATTATAGTTCCCAGTAATGGGATTTTTTTTCTAGTTTAGATACCCTTTAAAGCTAATAACCAAAGTAGATGAAATCTATTGGTTACACCTAAAGTCAGTAAAAGCATATAATAAAACACACTGAGATGTAAAAAATGGAAAAAAAATGATAGAAAAAGATTCTTAAATTACAAATTTCTATGTTTCTTGATGGATCAAACTGTTTAATTTGTAATATAGAAATCGTAGAAGAGAATTTTACCGTGTTAGCAATTGATGTAGAGTGAAGACATCTTGGATATTAAATAATACCTTTAGATGGCTAACTAAAATGGTAAATAATATCTGATTGGTTGGGGCAAAATTAGCACAATTTTTAATGATAAGAACTTTTAGAAGAGGGTAGACCCCTCAAAAGCTTGTCTACTAAAATAAACTGTTAGTATCACAGTACTTTACTTTTTGCTCAAGAACTTTAATTGCATCTCCCTCTTAGGCTTCTTCCTCAGGCATGATACAATACTAAATCTTGTAACGCACACTATTTATACATACTAGAACAAAGACTTTCGGACATTATACAGATGTTTTCTTTCCCCCCATGACTGGCAATGGCAGTCATAAATAAAACAGTAAATATACATTCAATGATCACAGTAGGTAATAAAAGTATTAGCAAAGGTTAAACTAACGGTCAGATGGTCAATGACAAATTTATGGGTTTGGGTGGTTTTGAGGAATTTAGTCTGACCAACTCTACATGACATTTAGATTAGAAACATAGTGACACATAAAGTTTAGATCTTTGTTGAGTCCAACAAATTAAATTTTTAGAAGTTTATATCCTCATTTTAACCTCTCCTTTTGGGATCTATAATTTCCCACTGTGACTTTTAGGTCTTTCAGTTTGTTTCCTTGGCTGCAGAAATGGGCATCCACAGGGACATCTCTTTTGTTGTTATTGTGAATCTATGAGGGTTCATTCTTTGCCTCAGGGTCTTTCCTGTCTCCCCTACATATAGTCCTTAGGGGCAACTAGAACATAAAATCAGGTACACCACATTTAATGATTTGCAGGAGAAAGTTCAATTTATTTCAAGCCAATGTTGGGAAACTGGTATCTGTATCCTGTGCGAGGCATGTTATTGAGCTTCTTACAACCAGTTGTAAATTGCCTGGTTGTCGATAAGCAGAGAGTAGGGTCTGGGAATATTTCTTGTAGTCTGTCATTTCTTGTAGTCTTGTAATCTTTCGGAAATCCTAATATTTTCTAAAACCTGTATTTCTTGAATTTAGTTTAGGGTTATGAAAAAGAATATAACACTTGGGAATAAAGATACAACCCAATAATGCAAAACTGGATGATAAAATGGAGAATATCTCAACAGCCACCATTTTACTCCCCTTACTGCTCAGGTAGGCTGGGACAAATGATACCCACACACTACAGAACACCAACATACTGAATGTGATGTTTTTAGCTTCATTAAATCGGTCAGGGAAATCCTTAGCCAGAAAAGCTACAAGGAAACTTAGTAAGGCCAGAGTTCCTATATATCCAATGACACTAAAGAAACAAATAACAGATCCTTCATTACAGAGCAAGAAAACAAAATCTGGATCATAGGAAGTATCAACTTCTAGAAATGGACTGTTTAATGTCATCCACACAATGGAGATTATAATCTCCCCCAAAGAGCAAACAATGACCAATATGATGGACAGTTGGGGTCCTAGATACTTCTTCATCTTGCTTCCAGGCTTTGTAGCATTGAAGGCAATAACAACTGTGAGAGTTTTGGCCAACACAGAAGATACAGAAATGGTAAAAATAATTCCAAATGCTGCTTGTCGGAGGAGACAAGATATCTGTGTTGGGCGACCAATGAATAATAAAGTGCAGAGGAAACACAACATGAAAGAGACGAGGAGGAGACAGCTGAGATTTCTGTTGTTGGCTCTCACTATAGGAGTCTCACGGTACTTTATAAAGATTCCCAGAATTCCAGCACATGTCATGGACAATATTACAGCGATGGAAGATAAAGTAGAACCCAATGTGTCTTCATAGGAAAGGAAATTTATAACCCTAGGGATGCAGGCAGTTCTCTCTTTGGTAGGTTTATTATAGTTGGAGCATTTCAAGCAAATATCTGCATCTAAAATTATTTTTAAAAAAATGCAAAGAAATGAAAAAATGTATTAAAGTGAATGGTCATATGCATCCTCTGAAAGAAAATGTATACACTTAATAAGGAGCCCCCGAAACATACTTTTTAATATATTTATCTTTAACAAAGACACTTCTAACCTATGACATTGACTTTGCGGCTTATGACTGATGGCATACCTAAAGTTACCTCCTCTGCTGCTGGGCATCATGCAAATTACACATATAGAAGCAGAGCAGGTATGTTCCAGCTTAGACAGCTCATCGCTTGTATTAGTGACCACCAAGAGAAGTAGAAATAGGGCTTTCTACCTCCTTAGGAAAAAAAATCATCCAAAATCTATTCAAAAAGTCAATTTTTCCATTAGAGTTGCCGATTATAGCTGCTTCCTCTGAGGAAGCAGAAGGACGCTCGTTAGACATCAGACTCCCATGGTACTCTATGTGCCTTAATATATATTTACAGAATATATATTTTTAACTATGTATCTACAATAAAATCAATTTGTACATATATTGCTGGTTTCTGAGTACGGAGCGGTCATCCTACATGCTGTGTATATATTGACGTATAAGTTGCAGGCGGATGGTCCTGCTGTTTAGAAGGAAGGAGACCAGCACGCCAGGGATGCAGTATTTCGGAGGTGCCGCATCGGTGAGGCTGGAATCGCTCCTGTATGTCCATCATTACAGTTTAGAGTTTGACTTTGTTATTATGATGTCACAATAAAATATTTTTGTAGATGTGGACTGCAAGGTTCCCTCTTAGCAGTGCATTTGTGTGTACACACCCATGACATCAGACCTGGCACACTCCAGGGTAGACATATCAGCGTGTATCTTCTAGTACCTTCTCTTTTCCTCCTACCACATGGAGAATCACTTAGCATGATGCCTTTATGTGCCCCGGTGTTTCTGACCACTACAGTGACTGACCCATGAGACTGCTGTTAGATGAGTATAGCTCACTCATAGGCCTATAATACGTTGCTTTGTGACATGCAGATTTATCATGTGTACTAATGGAGGGAAGTTGTGTTTTCAGTTTAAATATCTGTTGTATTCAATTAGATCAACTGGACTTGAAATGTAGTTCTTGAAGACTACATTTCAAGTCCAGTTGATCTAATTGAATACAACAGATATACCATGACCTGGATGAATGAGAACCTTCACAAGCATATTTCAGTTTAAATGTTTTTAACTCTGCACTGTACTTTGTCTTTGTAATTTCCCCAATTCCATCCAATGTGACTATAAAGGGATTTTTTACTGTTTGACATTACCTTGGAGTGTGCCAGATACTTTTTCTTTATATAATCTTATTATATTTACTTAACTTGTGCACCTCCAACCCACTTGGGGTTATATCTAGCCTTGTGCCTTGATCCACCATATTTGATCAGACCTGCACATACATGTTTAAATAGAGCAAACCCAAAAATCCTGAAGAAACTGAGAAAAGTAAATATTAAATACCCAGAATTCCATTCCTGGTTAGGTCTGATTGGATGAGATATGGTAATACAGGTAGATATAATATATGTAATTTATCCTACAGTACCTGTTGTGTTGGATATTTCCCCTTCTGCACATTGTACACAGTGATAACAGCAAGCTGGTTGTCCTTCTATTTTAGATTTCCTGTATCCTGGTTTACAGGGATCGTTACATAGGGATTCTGGGAGCTGTGGGGGTAAAATATAGACTTTTTTTTTCCCGGTACCATAATAAAAATATTTATCAGTAATAAAATTTCAATAAGCATTGGCATTAAAGGGTATCTCTACTGATAAATGTCACCTGGGTTGTAAGGATAGATATGTAAGGTGAATATGTTCCTGCAGTATCTTGTGTCTTTGAGCAGTAGCTTAGAAGCTATCCAGTGAGTTTCTCCCTGAACGCTGTGGATGGTGCAGTTCCGCCCACTTTCAGTGACTGCGTGCTTGGGAAATGTCCAACGAGCGTTTTACTTTAGTGCATGCGCAGAACATGTGAGGATCCATCGGGACTGGTGTCTGTGTGATCCGACTGTGTAATCCGACATACACACACACACAAACACACACACACTGATTAGTGGAGGAATAATCACATGACCACCACAGCAGCTTCCTGACTTCACTAATTAATGGAGGAGTGATCAGGTACTATCTCCCACCCCCTCCCATATCAGCTTGCCTCATTCCCAGCATCCCATATGAAATCAATCTTAGATCACTTTTTCAACCACCCCTCTCAGAGTTAGACACAAGTTCCCTGCCTTTGTTACAGTATTGTGCGAAAAGGGTTTAACTTTTCCTCCCCTGTCTTTCTCTGCCTGATCATCTGTAAAAATGAACTTTTTGTGTGCTACCATGATGATGCACATTGAGTGACACCACTCCCAGCACAGGGAAAGACACACACCCAGGTACCAGCACAACTTTCCCAAGCTGCTGCAATCAAACAAAGGGGATGTATTGACAATCACAAAATAGGGAATTAGGGAATTTATAACAATAGTATATCTGTTGTATTCAATTAGATCAACTGGACTTGAAGTTTAGTTCTTGAAGACGTTTTGCTAGTCATCCGACTGGATCTCTCAATTCAGAATGACTTGTACAAGAATCTATGGCAATTATGTACCCTGGAAAATCCCAATAAGCATATCACAGCAAAGTGTTAAGGGCGTGATTGGATAGTGGCTAAGAGGTGTTATAGGAACGCCCAGGGTAAGGTGTCAAAACAGCATTGTACATGGCAGACAGTTGGTGTCGAACCCCCCCACCTCTATTTAGGCTTGGTTTCTTTATTTTAAAGCCTATAACAATAGTAATATGATGAATTCTTTTTATAAGTCATCTATTGTGGACTTGCCAGGGGCCCAGAAGCTGATGGCTCTGCCATAGCGGGTATCTGGCCTATCTGGCCTCTGGCTTTACAAGTTACCTTTAAAAAGTCACCCGCAAGAGCATTTGGGAAGAGGACAGCACTTCGCCAAACCACCAGCAGTAACATTGATTGACCTCAACCTCCGCACGCTTAAAATCCTCCAAACGCCGGTACTTAGCAACAGTACTCTCCCCCACAGCATAGCCAATCAAAAGAAGGTTTAGCTGGCTGGAGGAGCAGCATGCTGCTAAGTACTGGCGGCGGCAGTGATTGGAGGATCTTAAACCCGTGCCTCGCGGTCACTCACTGTAACTGCTTGTGCTTTAGCAAAGTGCTGTCCTCTTCCTCATGGCTTCCAGATTTCAGAAGGAGAGGGCATTAAGTAAAACTTTTCCAAAAAAGGTTTGGCAGCTCATTGCTGATTGTCACACAGGGAGGTGGGAATAAGCTTTTCTTCCTCCATGGGAAATGGACTAAAATCAGAAATAAAAACAAATAGGGTCATATTTGCCCTTTATATGAAAAGTGTTTCTGTCTGAGTTAGAGTGTGTTTGTATATGTGTGTGCTAAAGTGTGTCTGTTAAGAAGTGTTGCAGAAAAGTCTGATGGCGGCCCTGTGAGGCCTTACCAATGCTTTGCAAAAAGGGAAAAAAGGGAGAATAACATTTTCCCCCCTTGAATCCATATCTCTCTTTATACAAGACAATACCATGCTGGCTCGGGCTGTTGCTGCCTGGCACTGCTTGCTACATTTAAGCTTTTTATCCACCAAAACTCCAAGATCCTTTTCCAACAGGGAAAAGTCACTTAAAGGGTAACTGTGATCTAAAAATGACTTAAGGTAAATTGACAGGAATTGCTTTCCTGTGTATGCTTGCAATTTACTTTCATAATTTTTTTTACATAATTTTGAAGACATGTACATTTTTATGTGTGACATGGTAGCAGCATCACCAGATCCCCTGCACTTCTTGCTTCCTGTTCTGAAACCCTGTAACAATCCCTCTTCCCTTTGTCTTCTTCTCCTTGTGGGCCTACATGGCCCCTCCCCTTGCATTCCCATTGAAACCCCCACTGGCCCCTCCCACGCCTCCTTAAGGCACTGTAACTAGATCTCTAACTGGTTTCTTCTACTTTTTCCTGCACTGAGCATGTGCTAACCACAGATTAGAAGGATGATGTAGTATTTGGACTGCAGATTCAGAACTTCCCACCCCCTAACTTTCTGATCAATAATTTCTTCATATCTTGGGCTGTGCAGCACATAGAGAAGTGGTTGATGGCTCATTTTAAATGTATGAACCCGGCCTTTCATTAAAAACCAACTTGTTTGGAGACCACAGTTCCCCTTTAACACAGAGCGATTTATAATATAAACAGCACTAGGATTTTTAAACCCAAAATGCTTCACCTTATAAGTTAAGCGGTCTTAACAATTGCTATGAGGACTCTTAAAGAGATGTTTTTAGTTTAAATGACTTCTTGCTGGAATCCTTTTTTTTTTTTTGTCTAAATGTGATGTTGAGAATACATTGGTTTTAACAGGGAAATTATATTAAGTAATTATACTGTACAAAGTGTTTTATTGTTGCTGTTACCTCTGTAAAGTAAGGGCCCCAGAGATCCTCTGTTATATTAAAAATAATTTGGTTTCCAGTAGATTTGGATGTGTCCAATCTTCCAACCGTTTTAGTTATTTTAGAATTGTCTGTGAAGATCCATTTAAAAATATCATAATGGGCTGCTTGGTCTCTGTTCCATAAGTTTATCTTGTCTCCAGAAGGTGTTCTGAATACCAATTTATCAAGGAGTTTGTTAAGCTAGAAATAAAGAAGTATATTAGTTTTTATTGAAAAAAAATAAAAAGTAGTTAACAATTTCCTTTATTGGTTTCTCTATCCAATGAACATGTTCCAATGAATCTTACTCACCATCTCCCTACTTAACTACATAATCAAATCTGTTGTCACACTAAAAACCTCCACTATAAGTCCATTTACATTGCACCATTCATTGTATCCTCTTCCTCTCTGTCCCATCATGAATTGCTTTCTATTTTAAAACCCTCCTCAACTATTTTATCAAATTGTAAATGAACGGCCCATTTAAAACCCAATTTTAACTCCCTTTCTCTCCTACCTTTACTGGCAGCTGGTGACATTTCTAAAAATCTGGGCCCCTCTCCCCAACAGCTCATGTACAATCAACCCATTCCCACCCGACTGCTACTATAAATTATGCTCCCTCTAAACCAGTGGTGAGTGGAAAGGAAGGTGGGTTTAGCATAGGGGATAGGGATGAATGTGTATTAAAGTGTATAAATAGTTTACAGGATCATAATATAAAATGTATGTTTGCACATGCGAGAAGCCAGGCTGACAAAATTGTAGAATTGGAGATAATGGCATTGACTGAAAAGTATGATATAATAGGTATAGCACAAACGTGGTTGAACAGTTCTCACGACTGGGCTGTAAATTTAGACGGATATGCCTTGTTTGGCAGGACAGAGAAAAAGCAAAAGGAGGAGGAGTATGTGTTTATGTTAAACAAGAATTGAATCCAAATTTAAAAGAAGAGATAACTGGCGATATGGATGTTAAAGTGGAGGCAATATGGGTGGAATTAGGCAACAGTAAGGGGGGTAATGTCATTGTTGGCATCTCCTACAAGTCACAAAATGCTATCAGGGAGAAGGTGAGTTAGCTTCATATGTAGATTGCAAGGGCTGCGAGTTTGGGGAGTGTTTTGAGTGTTGGGGGACCTTGACATTGATTAGTGTAGTGGCACTGCCAACACAGAAAAGGGTGATGCGTCCCTGAATTTGCTGCAGGATAATTCTCTCTCACAGGTGGTTGAGGTTCCTACTAGAAAAGGAGCTCTGTTGGATCTGGTAATATCTAACATCGTGGAGCGTATTATAGATACAAAGTTAACTAAAGGGTTAGGGAATAGGGACCATGAAATATTATTTTTTAGCATGCGCTGGGTTAACAAAGACTTTTAATTTCAGGAAAGCAAATTTTTCCAGGTTAAAAGTAGCTCTTCAGAATGTCAACTGGATTGAGATTTTATCAGGTAAAGGTACTTAACAGAAGTGGATTGTTTTTAAGGAGATTTTGGCCACAGCCATACTGTGCACGCAATTGCGTGTGCGATTACGATAGAGATACGAAATTGCATGCGATTGTGCTTTAAAATGGTGATCACATGTGATTGTGTACCGCAAACGGAAATGCAATCGCATGTGTTGCCGCGATTGCTGTATTAAAAAAAAACGCATGCGCAAACACGAGTGCAAATGCAAAAAAATCACGGCAGTTTGCCCATGCCCTTTAAGCCATTTCACATCTAAATTTATACCCCTGGGAAATAAATGTAAAAGAAGTCCATGCCCATGTGGCTGAATTCTGATGTAAAGAGGGAAATGGAAAGGAAGAAAAAGGCATTTAAAACCTTTAAGGCAGAGGGAATGGAAAGGGCCCTTAGGGATTATAAAAATTGTAACAAGGAGTGTAAGAAAGCAATCAAACTGGCTAAACTTAATAATGAATTAGTAATAATTAATAGATGAACAAAGCATCACTAACCCTAAACTATTTTTTAAGTATATTAATAGAATATTAATAAGAAATATAAAAAGACGAGGACTGATAATGTGGCACTATTAGTTAATGGGGATAAATCAGCTACGGAGGATGGCGATAAAGCAAATGTCTTGAATACATTTTTTCCCTCTGTATAAACTATAGAAGATCCAAGTACAGATATCATAGAGTATAGAAGCAATAATGGTATAAAAGATTTAAGTGCCCTTTGGTTAACCGAGGATATGGTACAGAAACAACTAAATAAGGTTATTATTAATAAATATACTTAACTCGGATATGGTGCAGAAACAACTAAATAAGGTTATTATTAATAAATATACTTAACTCGGTTTTTGAACCTCATTTAAGTCATTACTCCAGAGCGATCAGCTCTTTGAGCGATTTTCTGTTTTAAAGGGATTTTTCTGTTTTTAAGGGAATTGAGAGCATTAAAAAACTAAAGCGTTTATTAAATGTGGTTTGCAGCCTAGTAAATGTACTAACCTAACACTATTTATTTCTAGGAGTGTGCCTGTGTAAGTAATTAATCACTGGTGTGTTTTTTGGTTTTTTTTTACTACTTACTGCTTGAATAAGGTAGTAGGAATTGTTTGAGTAAACTCAAAGCACTGGGTTACTGAAACAAATACTGGTGTTTAAACAGCACTGTTACCTGTAGAGCGGGGGTTGGTAGGAGACAAAGGAAAGGCATTTTTTTTTTTCACTGATTGGTTGGGGGTGTAGCTAATTGGTTTAAATTGGCTGAGGGCTGTTCGCTCTTTGGTTTTGAACCTCATTTAAGTCATTACCCCAGAGCAATCAGCTCTTGAGCGATTTTCTGTTTTAAAGGGATTTTTCTGTTTTTAAGGGAATTGAGAGCGTTAAAAAACTAAAGCGTTTAAAACAAGAAAGCGTTTAAGAACAACACTGCTATTTCTCTGCTGTGTATTGCTGTGTCTCTGCTGTGTATTGCTGTTCCTGTGTCTTTGGTGTGTATTGCTGTTTAGTATGGACAGTTTTGTTGGGGCCGTGCAATGTGCATCCTGCCGCATGTATGGGATCTTGGAGCAGCCGCCCCAGGGGACCTATGTATGTGTCAGATGTGAGTGGGTTGCCCATTTGGAATCTGAGGTCCAGAATCTAAGGGGTAAACTTGCAGCATTGCAGGGCTTGGCAAACCTGGGGGAAATGCAGGTACTGGCAGGGGCCAGTAAACTGGAGGGTGGATATGGGGCAGATAAGGTGGAGAAGGAAGATAGATTTGTAAGGGTCACCAGGGGAAGTAGGGGACGGAAGGATAGGGACACTTCTTCCCAGCTGGTTTATCCCAACAGATTTGCCATTTTAGGCGAATGGGGGAAATGCAGGTACTGGCAGGGGCCAGTAAACTGGTGGGTGGAGATGGGGCAGATAAGGTGGAGAAGGAAGATAGATTTGTAAGGGTCACCAGGGGAAGTAGGGGACGGAAGGATAGGGGGGCTTCTTCCCAGCTGGTCGATCCCAACAGATTTGCCATTTTAGGTGAAGATGTGGAGGAAGATGGCTCGGAAGCAGCATGTATTGGAGATGGCCGTCCCCTGGGTGCTCAAGGGAAAGGCCCGCTCCATACATGCTGCTGGAGCTACATCTATGTGGGCTAAAGTTCTAAGCGGAGTGCCTCAGGGGTCTGTACTGGGGCCGCTTCTGTTTAATCTGTTTATAAATGACTTAGAAGGGGGCATTGAGAGCAAGGTCTCTGTGTTTGCTGATGACAATAAAATTATGCAGACCTTTGGAAACTTCCAATGATGTGCAAGTGCTGCAAGCAGACCTAGATAGATTATCAAAATGGGCAGCAGAATGGCAGATGAGATTCAATGTAGATAAATGTAAGGTGATGCATTTGGGATTTAATAATCCCTGTGCCATCTACACCATAAATAACTCTGTGTTAAGTTCATCTGTAATGGAAAAAGATTTGGGGGTTCTGGTAGATAACAGACTTAGCTGTAGCAAACAATGCCAGGTAGCAACAGCTAGAGCTAGCAAGATATTGTCTTGTATAAAAAGGGGAATAGATTCAAGAGAGAAAAATATTATTCTCCCTCTTTACAAGGCACTGGTAAGGCCTCCTTTGGAATATGCGGTGCAGTTTTGGAATCCCATATACAAAAGGGACATCTTGGAAATTGAGGCAGTTCAGAGAAGGGCAACTAAATTAATAAGGGGAATGGAGGGGCTTGAATATGCAGGCAGATTAGACAAGTTAGGGCTGTTTACATTGGAGAAGCGGCGGTTGCGTGGGGACATGATAACCTTATACAAATATATTAATGGCCCATACAGTGAACTCTCTGGTGCATTGTTCACTAATAGGTCATATCAGAGGACTCGTGGACATCCTTTAAGGTTGGAAGAAAAGAAGTTTCATCTTCAAGTTAGGAGAGGTTTCTTTACAGTGAGAACGGTGAAACTGTGGAACTGTCTTCCAGCAGAGGTGGTAATGGCAAGTTCATTGAATAACTTTAAAAAAGGCCTGGATAAGTTTCTAAAACTAAAAAATATTGAGAATTACTGGTATTAATGCATATAGATCTGGTTGATCCAGGGATACTTTCCGATTGCCGTTTGGAGTCAGGAAGGAATTTTTTTCCCCTTTTTAGCTGGGGTTTTTTGCCTTCGTCTGGATCAACTGTTAGGTAGGGTTTAAAAAAAAAAAAAGTGAATAGGTTGGACTTGATGGACATATGTCTTTATTCAACCTTAATTACTATGTAACTATGTAACTTGATAAAATACATCCTTTGGTCCATAGGGATCTAAGTTCAGTTTTATCTAGGCCATTGTTCCTTATTTTTGCTGATTCCCTCATGTCCGGTGGTGTGCCTCTGGATTGGAAAAAGGATGATGTTATTCCAATATTCAAAAAGGGTAGTCGTTCAGATCCTGGTAATTACAGGCCTTTAAGTTTAACTTCAGTGGTGTGAAATATACTGGAAAGTTTGATACGGGAACATGTCTCAAGGACAGACCTTATAAGTAGTAAATAACATGGATTTAGGAGGAAGAGATCTTGTCAAACTAACTTGCTTGGCGTTTATGAGGAAGTGAGTAGAAATTTAGACTCTGATATAGCAGTATATTTAGTATACTTGGATTTTGCAAAGGCTTTTGATACAGTCCCCCATAGGCAACTAATGTATAAGCTAAGGTCTGTTGATCTGTGAAGGCACATTTGTACATGGATAGAAAGTCCATGTACTGAAGTGCTAAGTGGGGTGCCACAGGGTTCTGTTTTGGGGCACTTCTAGTTAATCTGTTTTTTAATGATTTGGAAGTGGGTATTGTTATCAAGGTTTCTGTTTGATGATGTCACAAAACTTTGTCGACCTTTAAAAGCTTCAGAGGATGTGCAATTGGTGCAGGTGGATCTAGATAGATTGTCACATTGGGCTGCTAAGTGGCAGATGAGATTCAATGTTGAGAAATGTAAGGTAATGCACTTTGGACTTAAAAATCCTTGTGCTGCTTATACTATAAATGGCTCTTTGTTAAATAAATCCTTGTTGAAAAAGATTCTTGAAGTTTTGTTGGGTAACAAACTTAAATGTAGCAAGCAGTGCCAAGCTGCAACAGCTAGAGCCAACATGGTATTGTCTTGTATAAAGAGAGGTATGGATTCAAGGGAGGAAAATGTTATTCTCCCTCTTTACAAAGCATTGTTAAGGCCTCATTTGGAATATGCAGAGCAATTTTGGAATACTTTGTACAAAAAGAACATCTTGGAAATGGAAAGAGTTCAGAGAAGGGCAAGTAAATTAATAAGGAAATTGGGGAACTTAAATATGAAGAGAGATTGGATAAGTTACAATTATGTACACTAGAGAAAAGGCGCTTGTATGGGGATGATTATTGTGTATAAATACATTAACGGGCCATACAATAAACTATATGGGGCATTGTTCACCAATAGAACATGTCAGTGGACACGTGGACATCCCTTAAGACTTTTAGTCTTCAAGTTTGGAAAGGGTTTTTCACTGTGAGAACAGTAAAGCTATGGGACTGTCTTTAACTAATTTCTGCAAACAAGGAATGTTAAAAGTTACTGGTATTGATACATAAAGTAGAGTTGATCCAGGGAAATTTCCGATTGCCTCTTGAAGTAAGGAAGGAATTTTTTCCCCCTTCATAAATCTGGAGGGTTTTTTTGGGTTTTTTTTTGTTTTTCTTGCTTTCCTCTGGATCAACAGTTAGGCATTTCTGAGTAAGTTGGATTGGATGGACGTTTGTCTTTATTAAACCTCAAATACCATACTATTACAAACATACCTTTTCTTCCCCTTTCTCCTGCTTCTTTAGCTGGGCCCTATAGAATTCACATTATTTGTAACACCTTCAAAATAAAATCTAAATCACATCTCTAGATAAAATTTGTGAGAAGTTATTGCAGGGAAGGTTCAGCAATGTTACTTCCTGCTTCAACACTTCCTGTTTTCAGCCATGTGACCATCTTGTAGTAATGTGACTAGCCTCTGCTTGCATTAATATGCTCCCTATCTCAACTGTTAATTTTCCCTCTTAGCATACTTCTCCCTAGGGATGGAGGGGTGGGGCGGAGGTCTGGTGATGTCTCTCAACCTACTCAAAGCAGGAAGTTTGAACATTCACCTTTGATCTAATTTCTCACAGGCTGAAGCCAGAGATGTGTTTGTTGGCTCATTTTAAAGGAAATACTGCTGGCTTTTTTTTTTTAACCCTAACTTGTTTATAGACCACAATTGCCCTTTAATGCCTCACCAGTCATCTCCTATTTGTCTTTTGAGTCTCACTTGGTCTGTATTTATTCTCCCACACACCTACCATTTTTATTCATTGACTATATAGCCAAACCACTATTTCCTTCGACCATTTCTCAGATTGGCTATCCAACTTCCTTTCTACAGACATTCCCACAATTATTTTGGGAGATTTCACCTTCCTATTAATATTAACAACTGTAGAAAACTGCCAGTCTGTATATGTGTGTATGCATTTGGTTTGTAATATCCCATAAATAACTAAATGTGAATTTATTAGATCACATTAATAATCAGCATAATAAGCATTAGAATATAGGAAATATACAAATACAGTATATGTAGAATAATTGATATATATATATATAATGTCCAGCAGAACGAGGCACTCACGGGACTTGAATAAAAAGTAACTTTTATTGTAGAATTCTTTAAAACATATCGACGCGTTTCAGCTCAAAGCGAGCTGTCCTCAGGATATTACATCACTCTTATTGGGTGGTTATTTATAGAAAAAAGTTAACCCACGAGGAACACATCACAATAAAAACCCTTTAACAAATTAGTGAACATATTTACAATATAAAAACATGGTAAAACCTTTATGGGGAGAACCAAAAAGATTTTATATAAATAGTAGATCAATTAATCTAAAATGGATAAATGGGGAAACCCCTAAGCCCAACATAAGAGGACTATCACATACTATCAAAGGAATATTCAAAGTAAGCTTGTAGTTCTTACAAAAAGCAGTGAAACGATAGTTGTTCATTTAGCCCCCTCGGAGATACAGTGTCTAAATAATGTATCCACCGAGTTTCTTTCTATAGTAACAGTTTGTCTCTATCAATATTGGACTTAGTTTCAGTGTTGGATAACCCATCAATTATCATGCATTTAAGACTGGCTAATGGATGATTAGCTTGTTTGAAATGTGGTGCTACCGGTGCATCAGAAAATTTACTCTCAGATTTGACAATAATAGTAGAACTAAGTGCTTGTCGTATGGAAGCTCGGTGATTAGCCATGCGTTCCTTAAAGGTGGTCCTGGTTTTTCCAACATAATAGAGCCCACAAGGGCAAATGATTATATAGACCACAAAACGACTGTCACAAGAAAAACGATATTTAATAGATAGTCTTTTACCATTGTGTGGGTGGGCAAATTCTCTACCCACCAACATTGATCTACAAGCGATGCAGTCGGGACACCTGTAACAACCAGGGCATGGGTTACTCCAGATATTACTGGGCTTAGGATTCCCCGAGGTCAAGAGATCGGTAACAACCAAATGGCTCTATAACCAGAAGCAATAAATCAAAAGAGCACTTGTTAAGAATAACACTCCACTTGGTGCAAAAATCCCGATCATATCTCCCAATAGTTGGAGTGTTTCTTACCCTGAACCCTCGTGGTATGCGGTTGGCTCGAAAGTAGTCAGACAGGTAAGTTCCATGTAAATAATAGTCCACTTCTTTCTTCTTTAGCTTAAGAAGACGTGTATACAAATCTTTCGTTGAACAACTAATTCAACTCTTATCATCCCAAAATTACTCTATGGATGACATATGCCCCCTGACTTGTGATGTTAAGAACCTATATACCATCATTCCTCAAAAAGAAGCTATTATGGCGTGCCGTGAAGCATTTACATTTTCCAACCATGTGGGTCCCCCTGTTGAATTTTTACTGGACCTATGAAAGTTTATTTTGTCTAACAATTATTTTCGGTTTAAATCTGATTACTTTATACAGCGCACTGGGGTTGCAATGGTGTCCAATGTGGCCCCATCAGTGACTAACTTATATATGAGGAGTTTGAAAATCGTTTTATTCTTTCCCTTGGTTCCGCTCGGGTGCCCCTTTACAGGAGATACATAGATGATATGTTTTTCCTGTGGAGGGGTACTGCTGAGGAGGCGGGAGACTTAATTCGTTCTCTTAATGAATTGTCCACCCCGGTGAAATTAACTTTGACTTTAAATTACCATTGTATAGGTTTCCAAAACTTTAGATGAATAGAATATATGGTTAGACCATATATTCTATATGGTTAGAATATAGGGTATTATATGGTTATTATATTATATTGTTAGAATATAGGGTATTATATTACTAGGTTATTATATTACTAGGGTATTATAATAATCCAAACATTTGTATTGCTGCCCCTAGCCCGGGATTCGAACCCTGGTCTCCCATGTCAAAGGTGGTGCCTTTAACCAGTGCACTATCCAAAACTCGAATGTACTGGTTTGCGAAAACCCTAGTAATATAATAACTATACAATACCCTAGTAATATAATAACTATATAATTACTATATGATAACCTAGTAATATATTAAGCATAAATTGTATTGGCTGGATAGTGTACTGGTTAAAGGCACTGCCTTTGACATGGGTTCGAATCCTGGCTAGGGGCAGCTATACAAATGTTTTGATTATTATAATAACCTAGTAATATTATAACCATAAGATAACCTGTAATATAATACCCATACAATATTATTATATTACTAGGATATTATATGGTTATATTATTAGGTTATTATATGGTTATTATATTATTATATTACTTGGGTATTATATGTTTATTATATTACTGGGTTATTATATGGTTATTAATACCTTGCAGGGGGCAACCGTGTTTGGTGAGGCACGACTAGCCTCCCGGCAAACAGGGGCTTGTCTATTGGTGAAGATAGTGGTGATAGATTGGGGTATTCTGACTGAAGGAACACGTGGGAATCCGGAGCCTTAATAGTGTTAGTAGAATAGTAGAAACCAAGCTGGCTATATAGTTAGTGATAGTGTTGCATCTTTGTCTAGGTGGGAGGGTGAAGATCTCTCTCCAAACAAGATCAAGTTTTGGACTTAAAGACTTTGGCTACATGTTTATCCAAATAACCCAATCATAATGACCATTGGGAAAATTGTATATATATTTTCTTCACATTCTTTATCTTTACTCAAGAAATAAACATTTGAATCAGAAATATTTCATCACAAAGCTCTGTTTATCCATGCACTAATTTAATTGGTTACCTATACCTGCTTTATAATGATTTTGATGGCCAAACCAAATTGTGAAAATGTGATTATTTAATATCCCATCATAATGTGCCAGTGCCCTATTACACTTCTTATTTGTATCACAATCATTCTAGGACGTTGCACTGGGTTTTGGTCCAAATGTTTCCATTTTAGTGTTTGGAACAACAAAAACAGAATAACCTTTAAAATGCTCTCTCCTTTCCTAATTTCAAATACGGTAACAGTAGAAAGAGGCAGACTGTTGGGTAAGGTCAACTTGCTTTAATAATCGTGCTGAGACCCCACAGTGTTCGACCCCACAGTGCTCGGGCAGTCTAAGCCTCCTTCCTTAGTATGTCCTTTCCTTAATTCATATTGAATTAGTTTGTAAAAAAAACTTTTTGATTTAAACAATTAAAATAATCAGACATATTATAATTGAAACAGAGCTTTCTAATAACAGAAGGTATTTTGCAGCCTCATGCTATATAAATAGCATTGCCCACAAAATCTAAGAAACAAGGAGTAATTTCTCACTCCCAGTTTTCCCAGAGTAAGGGGTGGAAATATTTCTAAAATTTCTCCTTTATGTCCCAGGGCTAAAGCATGTGTCCAGAACCACTGGCTTATTAGCATGCAATACAGCCTTATGGTACAGAGCCTTTCATCTCACCTGCAGACATGACATGTTTCAATCTCTTCAGTGCTAGATACAGATTCATGGCTCTATAGGGTAGGACGTGGGAGCACAATATATCAGAATATCAATACTAACATCCTGCTTATGTGGCACACGTTCTCTGAGATCTGGTTAAAGCAGATAATAAACTTTTATCTTCCTGGATTTTTTTTTGTCCATTCAATGGGGTTATTTTATATTGAAATGTAAAAAGGCTTATATTTTTATTATAATTTAACTTATATCAATATTTAGTAAATCTATAGTGAATTTAACCAAATCTTCCTCATTACAATATAGGCCACAATTTAAGATCTCCACATGAAGACAGGATGAGTCATCTGTTTAGTCAGAAAGTGACTGGGGATGTGGAGCCAGGAAAGAAGTGGCGTGGGAGATTAGCAGTGAGCAGTGAGTTGTTGTGGATGCTGGTTTTCTGATCATGTCCAATATTACGGACCATACTTGAGAATACCCAAGACCACGCCGTGCCAGACCCCTTTTGCGCTACATCTCATAAGCAGCCATTCAGAAGAGTCAGTCGGGAGCCCTTCAACCCATGTGCTGGTCATTCTGCCCAACAGTTACTTTGAAGGTGAGCCATCCACAAAATCCAGGGCCTGACTCAGCTCAGTCCTTTTCCCCAGCCAGTTAGTGGCCCATAAGATTTAGAGACTTTCAGGGTGGGAGAAGTCACTCTGGGTAGTGTAGTTACTCTCCCTGCTCAACCATGTTGTCCCAGCAAACCCAAGCACCGCGGGAGTCCCAAGCGGCATCTCGGCCCTATTTTCCTAGACCTATTGGCTGCCTTTGATATTGTGGACCACTTTCTTCTTATGCAAATTCTATATTCTCTGGGTATCTGAAATCAAGCTGCGGTGTGGTTGTCTTCTTATCTCTCTAACAGAAAAGAAGAATCTAACAAGAATAATCAGTTCTTTTGGCTTTAAGTATCACCTATACACTGATGATACCCAAATTTACGTGTCCACCCCCACACTAACCCTGAAGCTCAATCCCAAATCTCTAAATGTCTGCTCTCTATTTCCTCCTGGATGGTGCACTGCTACCTTAAACTCAATCCATCTAAAATGGAATTAATAATTCCCCCCCCCCTAAACTAGAAACTCGTCCACCCTTCTCCATCTCTATTGACAATATTGTCATTAACCCAGTTAAATTTGCACACTGCCTTGGAGTAATCTTTGCCTCTCCTCTTTCCTTCTATCGTCACATTAACAGTGTCACTAGGACGTATCATTTTCTCCTTCGCAATATTGCAAAAATCTGCCCTTTTCTCTCTTTCTCAACTACTAATACTCATGCATCCCTTTATAATCTCCCATCTTGACTACTGTAACATTCTGCTACTTGGACTGCCAGCCTGTCATCTCTCTCCTCTCCAGTCTATCTTAAACTCGGCAGCTCGGATCATCTCAATCTCCTCCAAAAGAGAACATGCAACCCCGATACTTCAGTCCATAGGGTGGCTTCCCATCAAACAAAGAATCATATTCAATACCCTTCTTTTAACCCATAAATTCCTTCACTTTACTGCACCTCCCTACTTATCTTCTCTCTTGGTCCCTTATGTTCCTAGCCTTGCCCTCCATTCCTAACAAGGGAATATTCTACACAAACCCCCATAAACACTGCATCCTCCTGTCTTAAACCATTCTCTCTTGCTGCCCCCTAACTTTGGAACTCTCTCAAATGGTGTGGATCCTTCACAGTCTGGCAGGAGCTGCAACCCTGCAGACTCCAATATCAGTCCAGCCACAGGGCTCCCTCCCAGTCCTACACAATGCCTCTTAGGCATCGGTAAGGTTTGCAGCCTCCAGGTGAGAACATTTTGGGGCATATTTATAAAGGTTTGTTACAATTTTTGCCTCCGTTATCTAGATCTCTAAAGGAAAGAACAAGAGAGCATGCACGAGATATGTCTAACAAGAATAAAAGGAGCTCGGTAGAAAGACATTTTAGTCTAAATAATGTATCCACCGAGTTTTTTCTATAGTAACAGTTTGTCTCTATCAATATTGGACTTAGTTTCAGTGTTGGATAACCCATCAATTATCATGCATTTAAGACTGGCTATGGATGATTAGCTTGTTTGAAATGTGGTGCTACCGGTGCATCGAAAATTTACTCTCAGATTTGACAATAATAGTAGAACTAAGTGCTTGTCGTATGGAAGCTCGGTGATTAGCCATGCGTTCCTTAAAGGTGGTCCTGGTTTTTCCAACATAATAGAGCCCACAAGGGCAAATGATTATATAGACCACAAAACGACTGTCACAAGAAAAACGATATTAATAGATAGTCTTTTACCATTGTGGGGTGGGCAAATTCTCTACCCACCAACATTGATCTACAAGCGATGCAGTCGGGACACCTGTAACAACCAGGGCATGGGTTACTCCAGATATTACTGGGCTTAGGATTCCCCGAGGTCAAGAGATCGGTAACAACCAAATGGCTCTATAACCAGAAGCAATAAATCAAAAGACACTTGTTAAGAATAACACTCTACATGGTGCAAAAATCCCGATCATATTCCCAATAGTTGGAGTGTTTCTTACCTGAACCTCTGGTATTGCGGTTGGCTCGAAGTAGTCAGACAGGTAAGTTCCATGTAATATAGTCCCACTCTTTTTCTTTAGCTTAGAAGACGTTAAGAAAGACGGTATACAAATCTTTCGTTGAACAACTAATTCAACTCTTATCATCCCAAAATTACTCTATGGATGACATATGCCCCCTGACTTGTGATGTTAAGAACCTATATACCATCATTCCTCAAAAAGAAGCTATTATGGCGTGCCGTGAAGCATTTACATTTTCCAACCATGTGGGTCCCCTGTTGAATTTTTACTGGACCTATGAAAGTTTATTTTGTCTAACAATTATTTTCGGTTTAAATCTGATTACTTTATACAGCGCAGGGGTTGCAATGGTGTCCAATGTGGCCCCATCAGTGACTAACTTATATATGAGGAGTTTGAAAATCGTTTTATTCTTTCCTGGTTCCGCTCGGGTGCCCCTTTACAGGAGATACATAGATGATATGTTTTTCCTGTGGAGGGGTACTGCTGAGGAGGCGGGAGACTTAATGTTCTCTTAATGAATTGTCCACCCCGGTGAAATTAACTTTGACTTAAATTACCATTGTATAGGTTTTCCAAAACTTTAGATGAATAGAATATATGGTTAGACCATATATTCTATATGGTTAGAATATAGGGTATTATATGGTATATATTATATTGTTAGAATATAGGGTATTATATACTAGGTTATTATATTACTAGGGTATTATAAAATCCAAACATTTGTATTGCTGCCCCTAGCCGGGATTCGAACCCTGGTCTCCCATGTCAAAGGGGTGCCTTTAACCATGGCACTATCCAAAACTCGAATGTACTGGTTTGCGAAAACCCTAGTAATAATAACTATACAATACCCTAGTAATATAAACTATTAATTACTAATGATAACCTAGTATATATTAAGCATAAATTGTATTGGCTGGATAGTGTACTGGTTAAAGGCACTGCCTTTGATGGGTTCGAATCCTGGCTCGGGGCAGCTATACAAATGTTTTGATTATTAAATAACCTAGTAATATTATAACCATAAGATAACCTAGTAATATAATACCATACAATATTATTATATTACTAGGTAGTATTATGATGGTATAAATTAGTTTTATATTGGTTATTTATATATTATTATATTGGGTATATATGTTTATTATATTACTGGGTTATTATATGGTTATTAATACCTTGCAGGGGGCAACCGTGTTTGGTGAGGCACGACTAGCCTCCGGCAAACAGGGGCTTGTCTATTGGTGAAGATAGTGGTGATAGATTGGGGTATTCTGACTGAAGGAAACGTGGGAATCCGGAGCCTTAATAGTTTTAGTAGAATAGTAGAAACCAAGCTGGCTATAGTTATAATGTTGCATCTTGTCTAGGTGGGAGGGTGAAGATCTCTCTCAAACAAGATCAAGTTTTGGACTTAAAGACTTTGGCTACATGTTTATCCAAATAACCCAATCATAATGACCATTGGGAAAATTGTATATATATTTTCTTCACATTCTTTATCTTTACTCAAGAAATAACATTTGAATCAGAAATATTTCATCACAAAGCTCTGTTTATCCATGCACTAATTAATTTGGTTACCTATACCTGCTTTATAATGATTTTGATGGCCAAACCAAATTGTGAAAATGTGATTATTTAATATCCCATCAAATGTGCCAGTGCCCTATACACCTTCTATGTATCACAATCATCTAGGACGTTGCACTGGGTTTTGGTCCAAATGTTTTCCATTTTAGTGTTTGGACAACAAAAACAGAATAACCTTTAAAATGCTCTCTCCTTTCCTAATTTCAAATACGGTAACAGTAGAAAGAGGCAGACTGTTGGGTAAGGTCAACTTGCTTAATAATCGTGCTGAGACACCCACAGTGTTTGACCCCACAGTTTCGGGCAGTCTAAGCCTCCTTCCTTAGTATGTCCTTTCCTTAATCATATTGAATAGTTAAAAAAAACTTTTTGATTTAAACAATTAAAATAATCAGACATATTAATGAAAAAGAGCTTTCTAATAACAGAAGGTATTTTGCAGCCTCATGCTATATAAATAGCATTGCCCACAAAATCTAAGAAACAAGGAGTAATTTCTCACTCCCAGTTTTCCAGAGTAAGGGGTGGAAATATGCAAATTTCTCCTTTATGTCCCAGGGCTAAAGCATGTGTCCAGAACCACTGGCTTATAGCATGCAATACAGCCTTATGGTACAGAGCCTTTATCTGCACCTGCAGACATGACATGTTTCAATCTCTCAGTGCTAGATACAGATTCATGGCTCTATAGGTAGGAACGTGGGAGCACAATATATCAGAATATCAATACTAACATCCTGCTTTGTGGCACACGCTTCTCTGAGATCTGGTTAAAGCAGATAATAAACTTTTATCTTCCTGGATTTTTTTTTGTCCATTCAATGGGGTTATTTTATATTGAAATGTAAAAAGGCTTAATTTTTATTATAATTTAACTTATATCAATATTTAGTAAATCTATAGTGAATTTAACTAATCTTCCTCATTACAATATAGGCCACAATTTAAGATCTCCACATGAAGACAGGATGAGTCATCTGTTTAGGTCAGAAAGTGACTGGGGATGTGGAGCCAGGAAAGAAGTGGCGTGGGAGATTAGCAGTGAGCAGTGAGTTGTTGTGGATGCTGGTTTTCTGATCATGTCCAATATTACGGACCATACTTGAGATATACCCAAGACCACGCCGTGCCAGACCCCTTTTGCGCTACATCTCATAAGCAGCATTCAGAAGAGTCAGTCGGGAGCCCCTTCAACCCATGTGCTGGTCATTCTGCCCAACAGTTACTTTGAAGGTGAGCATCCACAAAATCCAGGGCCTGACTCAGCTCAGTCCTTTTCCCCAGCCAGTTAGTGGCCCATAAGATTTAGAGACTTTCAGGGTGGGAGAAGTCACTCTGGGTAGTGTAGTTACTCTCCCTGCTCAACCATGTTGTCCCAGCAAACCCAAGCACCGCGGAGAGTCCAAGCGGCATCTCGGCCCTCATTTTCCTAGACCTATTGGCTGCCTTTGATATTGTGGACCACTTTCTTTTATGCAAATTCTATATTCTCTGGGTATCTGAAATCCAAGCTGCGGTGTGGTTGTCTTCTTATCTCTCTAACAGAAAAGAAGAATCTAAAAGAATAATCAGTTCTTTGGCTTTAAGTATCACTATACACTGATGATACCCAAATTTACGTGTCCACCCCCACACTAACCCTGAAGCTCAATCCCAAATCTCTAAATGTTGCTCTCTATTTCCTCCTGGATGGTGCACTGCTACCTAAACTCAATCCATCTAAAATGGAATTAATAATTCCCCCCCCTAAACTAGAAACTCGTCCACCCTTCTCCATCTCTATTGACAATATTGGTCATTAACCCAGTTAAATTTGCACACTGCCTTGGGTATATCTTTGCCTCTCCTCTTTCCTTCTATCGTCACATTAACAGTGTCACTAGGACGTATCATTTTCTCCTTCGCAATATTGCAAAAATCTGCCCTTTTCTCTCTTTCTCAACTACTAATACTCATGCATCCCTTTATAATCTCCCATCTTGACTACTGTAACATTTGCACTTGACTGCCAGTGTCATCTCTCTCCTCTCCAGTCTATCTTAAACCGGCAGCTCGGATCATCTCACTCTCCTCCAAAAGAGAACATGCAACCCCGATACTTCAGTCCATAGGGTGGCTTCCCATCAAACAAAGAATATATTCAATACCCTTCTTTTAACCCATAAATTCCTTCACTTTACTGCACCTCCCTACTTATCTTCTCTCTTGGTCCCTTATGTTCCTAGCCTTGCCCTCCATTCCTAACAAGGGAATATCTACACAAACCCCCATAAACACTGCATCCTCCTGTCTTAACCATTCTCTCTTGCTGCCCCCTAACTTTGGAACTCTCTCAAATGGTGTGGATCCTTCACAGTCTGCAGGGCTGCAACCCTGCAGACTCCAATATCAGTCCAGCCACAGGGCTCCCTCCCAGTCCTACACAATGCCTCTTAGGCATCGCGTAGGTTTGCAGCCTCCAGGTGAGAACATTTGGGGCATATTTATAAAGGTTTGTTTACAATTTTTGCCTCCGTTATCTAGATCTCTAAAGGAAAGAACAAGAGAGCATGCACGAGATAAGATATGTCTAACAAGAATAAAAGGAGCTCGGTAGAAAGACATTTTACAAAACCATATGTTATTTAGGTAAATTTCCCAGCGTCTGTGTCAAAATGAGAGATAAGACACAGATTACTGGTTTTATATCAAGGTGTTCTGCCTTCTGGTTCATTGTTGTTCTGTGGCTTTAGTTGCCCTTTAAAGACAGACATGTAACATATTATATATCCCTTTGAGTTATTAGAATAAGTTAAATAAAGGTTTCTAGAGGCTTACAAATGAGAAAAGAAAGATTGTGATATATATTTAAGTGTATTAGATACATTTGGCTTTATACTAACAGATTTTAACATGTACGATCTAACAGGGAGATGTAATAAAAGTTCTTATCGTTAAAAATGGTGCTAATTTTGCCCTAAACCAATCAGATCTTTTTTAACATTTGAAAGCTAACATCTGATTGGTTGGGGCAAAATTAGCACCATTTTTAACGATAAGAACTTTTATTACATCTCCCTAGGAGTCACCAGGCAGTGTGCAAGAATCAGTTCATGTGCGCTGCGATTGCTTTGATATTACTTAATTGAACCACATACGGTGCACACCAAAATTGTTGATTGCATGTGCTGCGAAAAAGGGTCAGGGCAGCGGAGGAAAGTGGGGCCATTGAGAAATGTGTTTTGAGCGGAACATGTCTGGCTCATTCCTCTTGGTCCTTCATTCCCTCCTGGTTCCACCTCTTGCTTAGCCTGCTCTTTTCCTTGGGGTTGCTCACTTCTGGGTCTGCATGATGGCTTGCCGTTTACATTTGTATATGCCACATAGATAAGTATATTATGTTTAGGCTGTACTGTTTATCTATTTACACTAGCTATGTATCACCCATTTGACTCAATGTTTGTGTTATAGGCAATATATACATAGATTCCTTATGAATCATTTACCATATTCATATTACCTATGTATTTGATATGTGTTTTCTTATCTAATACATCTTAGATAGAGTTCTACTATTTTACCTAACACAGGAATGTAATGAACATGTACCCCCATGTTTAGTTGGGCTTAGCTAAAATACTGGGTGCTGTGCACACATCGATATATCTACTGACATTTCAGAGCTAGTTTTGCTCCTTTATTTATATAGTTGTTTATATGGTGACCATCATTTGTATCCTTGTAGATTGGCTAATTGCACGTGCATATATTTATATATATTTTTCTACCATTTGGGTATCTGGGCCATGTTTTTGGATTTTGCAATATGTTTTTAAGTGATTTTAACTTTTTTCTTCCGATGTCATGTTTCTAATAAAGGGTTTTTATAATTAACTATGTTGGAGTGTCACAGGTTTTCTTCCTTTTCTTGATTCTTTTCTGGGCCATCCCCATCCCTGAACACCAAGTCGGTGCCTAGTCGGTCCTAGCCCTAAGCATCTTAATTGTTGCAATATTAATACAGGACATGGGGTAGGTGTCAAGTTATTGTTCTTTTAAATATGACCTGTGATAAAAATGCAAAATCTCAACAGAGATTTTCTCCTTTTACAGAAATGGGAATTTGGTACATAAACCCTAGATGAATGATCTATTAATATTTTCCATGACAGTGAGGAAAAAAAAAAGTTCCTTCTCCCTGTTTGTTATTTTTAAGTTAGTTTGTTGACATTCATTTCTTTTTCTGTTGATGATACCCTTTTATATAGTAATAGATTGTACAACTTTAATACCGTATTACTCTAGTATAACCCACCCGAGTATAAACCGAGGTACCCAATTTCATTCAGCCTAAAAAATCTAAACAAAAGTAGTTGACCTGAGTATAAACCGAGGTAGAAACTTGGCATTCAAGATGTTTGGAAACTACAACTACCAGCATATAAGCATGCTGATTGTAGTTTCCAACATCTGAATGCCACCTCACGTGGCATTCAAGATGTTTGATAACTACAACTCCCACCAGTGCTTTATTAGCTGGGAGTTGTAGTTCCAAACATCTTGAATGCCAAGGGAGGGTGGCAATTCAAGATGTTTGGAAACACTACAACTCCAGCATGCTTTATTAGCTGGGAGTTGTAGTTTCCAAACATCTTGAATGCCAAGCTTGCGTAACCGCTCGGGTCTAATGAGTCAACATTTTGTTAGATATGTTTAGGTGAAATTGGGTACCTCGGTTTATCGTCGGTGGGTTATACCGGTATATAACGGTATTAAGTTGTACAATTATTACTATATAAAAGGGTATCATCACAGAAAGAAATGAATGTCAACAACTAACTTAAAAATAACAAACAGGGCGAAGGACACTTTTTTTTTTTCACTTCACGTATTGAAAATATTAAGATATTCATCTGGGTTTAATGTCAAGGGAAATTCCCATCTTTTTAAAGGGGGGACGAAAGACTCTGTTGAATTTTGCATGTTTTATCACAGGTCTGAATAGTTTTAAAAAGTAGCGCCATGAGTATTTTTTCTCATGAAATTCCAGTAATTTTAGGATAAGTCTATTGGTCATTGACGAGAAATGTATAGTGGCTAAGCGGAGTCCCTTGGGTATAGTCACATCTAGTATGCAGGTTGTGGAAAATTAAATATTATACTACCAACATTGTTATTGGGTCATGCTACAGAAGTGGCTTGAGCTTCCGAAGAGTTGCATCTCCGTTTTTTGAAACTTTCGAACTATTGAGGGAAAGGTTCGAAACACGGACCCCATCACAGAGTGAAAAAATGAAATAAATAGTTCAAAAACAGATGAAATACAATAGCAAATCAAGGTTTCACGTATAAAATGGCTGTGCTGTGCTATTCGTTCATTCGATTTTACTCACGTATTGGTATAATAGACATTTTACTCGCATATTCATTAATTCGATATTTACTTGCGTATTGGTATAATAGACATTTTACTCGCGGATTCGATAATTCGATATTTACTTGCGATTGGTATAATAGACATTTCACTCGCATATTCATTAATTCGATATTTACTCGCGTATTGGTATAATAGACATTTTACTCGCGATTGATTCGATATTCTATTACTCGCGTATTGGTATAATAGACATTTTACTCACGGATTCTAGTAATTCGATATTTACTGCGTATTTGGATAATAGACATTTTACTCGCGGATTCGATATTACTCACGTATTGGTATAATAGACATTTTACTCGCATATTCATTAATTCGATATTTACTCGCGTATTGGTATAATAGACATTTACTCGCATTCATTAATTCGATATTTATTGCGGTATTGGTATAATAGACATTTTGCTTGCATATTCATAATTCGATATTTACTCGCGTATGGTGTAATAGACATTTTACTCGCGGATTCGATAATCGATATTACTCACGTATTGGTATAATAGACATTTTACTCGCGGATTCGATAATTAGATATTTACTTGCGTATTGGTATAAAGATAATTTACTCGCATATTCGTTAATTCAATATTTACTCACGTATTGGTATAATACACATTTACTCGCGGATTCGATAATTCGATATTTACTCGCGTATTGGTATAATAGACATTTTACTCGCACATTCATTAATTTGATGTTTACTCGCATATTGGTATAATAGACATTTACTCGCACATTCATTAATTTGATATTTACTCGCATATTGGTATAATAGACATTTTACTTGCACATTCATTAATTTGATATTTACTGCGTATTGGTTAATAGACATTTTACTCGCACATCCATTAATTTGATATTTACTCGCGTATAAGTATAATAGACATTTTGCTTGCATATTTGTTATTCGATATTACTCGCGTATTGGTATAATAGACATTTTACTCGCGGATTCGATATTTACTCACGTATTGGTATAATAGACATTTTACTCGCATATTCAATAATTCGATATTTACTCGCGTATTGGTATAATAGACATTTTACTCGCATATTCGTTAGTTTGATATTACTCGTGTATTGGTATAATAGACATTTTACTCGCATTCAATAATTCGATATTTACTCACGTTTGGTATAATAGACATTTTACTCGCATATTTATTAATTCGATTTTACTTGTATTGGTATAATAGACATTTTACTCGCATATTCGTTAGTTTGATATTTACTCGTGTATTGGTATAATTACATTTTATTTGCGGTTCGATATTCGATATTACTCACGTATTGGTATAATAGACATTTTACTCGCGGATTCGATAATTCGATATTTACTCGCATATTGGTATAATGACATTTTACTTGCGGATTCGATATTTACTCGCGTATTGGTATAATAGACATTTTACTTGGGATTCGATAATTCGATATTTACTCGCGTATTGGTATAATAGACATTTTACTCGCGGATTCGATAAATAGATATTTACTCGGTATTGGTATATAGACATTTTACTTGCATATTCGTTAATTTGATATTTACTGCGTATTGATATAATAGACATTTTCCTTTTCGGATTCGATAATCGATATTACTCGCGTATTGGTATAATAGAAATTTTACTTGCATATTCGTTAATTTGATATTTACTCGCGTATTGGTATAATAGACATTTTCCTTTTCGGATTCGATATCGATATTACTCGCGTATTGGTATAATAGACATTTTACTTGCATATTCGATTAATTCGATATTTACTCGCGTATTGGTATAATAGACATTTTACTCGCGGATTCGATATCGATATTTACTCGCGTATTGGTATAATAGACATTTTACTCACATATTCGTTAATTCGATATTTACTCGCGTATTGGTTAAATAGACATTTTACTCGCAGATTCGATAATCGATATTTACTCACGTATTGGTATAATAGACATTTTTGTTGCGGATTCGATAATCGATATTACTCGCGTATTGGTATAATAGACATTTTACTCGCGGATTCGATAATCGATTTTCTTGCGTATTGGTATAATAGACATTTTACTTGCGGATTCGATAATATGATATTTACTCGCGTATTGGTATAATAGACATTTTACCTTCATATTCGTTAATTTGATATTTTACTCGCGTTTTGGTATAATAGACATTTTACGTGCATATTCATTAATTCGATATTTACTCGCATATTGGTATAATAGACATTTTACTTGTGGATTTGATAATACAATATTCACTCGCGTATTGGTATAATAGACATTTTACTCACGGATTCGATAATTCGATATTTACTCGCGTATTGGTATAATGACATTTTACTCGCGAATTCGATAATCGATATTTACTTGCGTATTGGTATAATAGACATTTTACTTGGGATTCAATAATATGATATTTTACTCGCGTATTGGTATAATAGACATTTTACCCGCATATTCGTTAATTTGATATTTACTCGCGTATTGGTATAATAGACATTTTAGTGCATATTCATTAATTCGATATTTACTCGCGTATTGGTATAATAGACATTTTTCTTTTCGGATTCGATAATCGATATTTACCCGCGTATTGGTATATAGACATTTTACTGCGGATTCGATAATTCGATATTTACTTGCGTATTGGTATAATAGACATTTTACTCGCGGATTCGATAATTCGATATTTACTGCGTATTGGTATAATAGACATTTTTCTGCGGATTCGATATTCAATTTACTCGCGTATTGGTATAATAGACATTTTACTCGCGGATTCGATAATTCGATATACTTGCGTATTGGTATAATAGACATTTTACTCGCGGATTCGATAATCGATATTTACTGGCGTATTGGTATAATAGACATTTTCTCACGGATTCGATATCGTATTTACTTGCGTATTGGTATAATAGACATAATTATCGAAGCCAAAATTTCAAAAGTCCGAGAAATCCAGGTCCAGGATAGTTTGAGAAGTCCGAGTCCGTTCGAACTCGAATATTTAAAGTTCGAGTTCTAGTCCATCTATACTGGTCACCAGAAAAAATACATTGTGTATACGGAAATACCTGAAAGTTGTAATGGTTCAGTAGGTAACGTGTAGTATTGAGCTCAATAGATTGTGTTTATATATAGTGTCACAACGCTAGGTGCCTCTGTGCATTGTAGTGTGGCATTGTAGATCAGATTGGTGCACACTATATGGCGAAGAACAGAAAAGTTAAACGAATAGAAACAGCAAAAAGAAAAAAAAAGAAAATTCCTGGCATTGCTTCGGCCCTTGTAGGGCAGGAAAGGGCTCCCTGCAGTATCCGAGGGACAGTATGTTCTGCTGGCTGGTTCTCCTTGGCTGTGTGACAGAGTTTTACTGCACAAACTAGACACACAGTGCCAAACTCTCCAGGATTTTAAATTGCGAACACTAGGATCATTACCATATAGACAAAAGGAGAAAAATCAGTTAAGGACATGTTACATACAAAACAAAAAGAAATATATGGCCATTTAGAGCACATTACTACTGTCTATATAATTATTATTATTAATTGTTTTCTTGAAGAGGGACATTTTTATTGTAGAATGTTTGCTTTGGTTGCATTGTACGCAGCCATTTTTTTATTCTGTTGCGTAACCAAACCCCCATACTGTTCCGCCCAAGGCCCATTGATTTCAGTGGCATTTTATATTCAAGGCTTGTTCAACAAGTAAGCAAGCCAAAGACATAACAACTATGAGGACCAAATGACCAACCCTGTTGGCATCATCCCCTTGGATTGGTCATTTGGTTGCTTAGGCAAGTTTGAATCATTGTTGGATAAAGAATATGAATGATTCAAATGCTAATTACCTGCGCCCACATCATAAGTGCCTGTGTGCTGAAGGATCTGCTAGACACACAAACCTGGGTGCTATCTATAATGTAGGTTTTGCAGTCCAATATTAGTAGTGCACTAAGATAAACCCATTAAAGTGTAATGTTATTTTCATGTCTTGATATTTGTAGACAAGCTTATGGCGATGTTTGTTTGCAACACCCGTGCTATAGACCTTCCTGCTCATCCTCCTTCTCAGTTGTAGCCTCGCTGCTCTCATGTCTGACTCTAACCCTGATTCCCTAATACAAGCTTATAACTCTATCTTATTCACTACTATTGATTAGAAAGTTCGAGTTATGATTGTTGACCTTTTAAGCACTTTGTACCCATCCCCCCCACTTGTATCTGTATGTTGTCCCCCCCCACTTAGATTGTAAGCTTTAGGGCAGGATCTCATTCCTAATGTGTCAAGCTTGTTGCACTTATTTTATACATAATTTATAATATGCTTTCTTAACTGATGTATGAAATTGTATTAATTTAATTTTATCAATCTGTATAATGGCTCGCACATATCCCCCTGTTTGTATACTTTGTAATTTTTAGTGTACAGCGCTGCGTACCCAAGTGGCACTTTATAAATAAAAATAACATACATATACATACATCAATGAAAGATACAAAAAAACTGCAGAGAAAATTCTAGTCCAAGATAATAGTTCGATAAACACCAGGAACCAGTGGGCAATAACAAAGGGTTATTCAATAAAGTTCTTCTCTTTAAAAATGGTGCTATTTTGCCCCAACCAATCAGATCTTATTAACATTGAAAGGTAACATACGATTGGTTGTGGCAAAATTAGTACCATTTTTAACGATAGAACTTTTGTTGAATAACTTTAATATCTGGTGATTAATTTCTAAAAAGGTTTTATTTGTCCATGAAGCTGGCTAACTAAAAAAATACAGTTGTCTGGCTTGCTCTAATGCCAGAAATAATTTGTCTTGTCTTGAGGTAGCAAGAAGTAGTTAAAATGTAAACCTGGAAAAATTTTTAATGGTTTTCTATAGATGTCTGGGATGACATTGGCTCAGATTGTATGACTGACTTTGTGTTCCTTCGTGAAAACCTGTAACTTCCTGAACACTTCCTGTTTCAGCCGCTTGTAGCCATGTGGCCAGTCTCTGCCTTTATTAATAGGCCCCACTCAACTGTTTTCGTTGTGCAAGGTACTTCCGTCTTTCCTAGCATTAAGGGGCTTGTGTAATAAAAGGTGCACATTTTCCAATCTTTCACCCGACCGACCACCCGAGGCTTCAGACCGGTCAGCAGGAGGTAGGACGTGGTTGAGACAAAAGCAGTGTTTAATAAGATATACAACTGAGGGTCGCACTCAAAGCAATATTTTATTTATTTGTAAACCACACCACACGTAGCACAAACTTTTCGGGGGTTACATGCCCCCTTCTTCAGGTGATCACAGCCTTTAATAGTGGTCCTTTTAATATTTTCTCATACAGGGAATTTAACCTTTTTGAGTCTGAAAACTTTATTGTCAATGTGTATTATTACTCACGTTTGCAGAATAAAATGCTTCATACTTCCCTTGCATTCCATTTGGTTCTGAGATACAGCCTGTCACACTGAAAAAAAATATCCAATTAGAAAGATGCCAATGAATCACTCCTATTCTTTTATGGGGTGACTGGATTCATTTATGTATCCAGTGTCACTATTGTCACGGATAGTTTTACTGTCCCAATCCACAAATCATTGCTGGGAAAAGTTAAATTAAGGACAGGAGTAGAGCTGAGTGTTCACAAATTAACCCATTGAGTGAGGGACATACCGCCATATAGGGTTGTAGTGGCCCTTTTAATAGAAGTGGTTCTGACTAAATGGCTGTATATTGGGTCTCATGGACTGTTTGATTTAGCTAAACAGTTTAGGCTGGGCACACATGGAAAGATTTTCGTCAAGGCCAACCATTCGCCACTAGAAAAACGGTCAGCTGGACAAATCACTAAAGAAGCTGTGAGTGACAGTTTGCTGCAAGTGATTGAATGATCTCGTAGGAGAGAGAACAATTGTCAATTTATACGGACACAAAGGTTCTTCGAATACAAGAAATATCGGTGTGTACCCATGGTACAAAGGTGTGAAAGGTTTTTCATGCGGGAGTATGAAATAGAATTTTATCTCTGAATTATGCTGCATATATTTACTTGCCGACGTTCATGCGATATTCCTGGGATATTTAGACGTTTAATCACAAGATAAATGGGCCGTCACAAGACAGGGAGGTGGAAACCACCAGGATTATAGACATTGATAGATTCTACGATTGTTGACATAAGTTTATGGCCAAAGTAACGCTTGAGGCTAAAAATCCCCATGATGCATTGGTTTTTTTTTGTTTTTTATGTTTAAAATGAGTTCACCAAAAAGTCAGCTAATAATAGGAAATAATGATCAGTTGTGTAGGTCTGTGTTTAAAATGATAGCAGCAGGTCTGTCAGTCAGACATCTGTTAGACAACAAGAAACTGTTATATAAATATAGCTGTACATAGCAGGGGAAATAACTTTCCTTTTCCTGGGCAGGATGGAAACGAAGATGTGTACATATCTCAGGGCATTCACAGATAGATAAAGGTGGCCATACATAATACAATTTTACTTACCAGACCGAGCGCTCCTGCGACATTCGATCGATCCTGTCGGAACCACCTCTCCCGTTCTTCTATGCGACACATGCGATCGCAAAATCCATTTTGTGATCGATGTCGAACGCATAGAAGAACAGAATAGGCGTTCCGGCAGGATCGATCGAATGTCGCGGGAGAGCTCGGTCTGGTAAGTAAAGTTTATATATGTATGGCCACCTTAAAGGGGCGAAAAATGGGCCAATTTAATACCTAATTTCACATCCAATTCTGATGGTTGGACCTCCTTACGCCCTTGTATAAGGAAGCCCAACACACAAATTACCTCTATTGTGTACCCATTCAACTACCTACACAACTACCTCTGTTGTGTAACACATGACTACCTCTACTGTGTACCAACGATTACCTCACGCAACCTACTTCTATTGTGTACCCACATGACTACCTCTACTGAGTACCACACAACTACCTTACTGGGTACCCAGACAACTTACCTCTACTGAGTACCCACACAACTACCTCTACTGGGACCCAGAAACTTACCTCTATTGTTTACCCACATGACTGCCTCTATTCTGTACACACACAACTGTCTCCATTCTGTACCCTCACCATTACTTCTACTGTGTACCCACATGACTACTCACACCACTACCACTATTGTGTACCCACAAGAACACTTCCATTGTGTACCCACACAACTACCTCTGTAGTATACCCACATGACTGCCCCCATTCTCTACACATAAATAAACCTCCATTATAAACAAAGACAAAGGGGTTTTAGTAAACATTATGGTGATAACATGAATGAAAAGCCGCCTAACCACGTCTGTCTCCATTCTGTATCCACACAACTACCTCCATTCTGTACCCACACACTGTTCCTTTTGTACCCACAACTACCTCCATTCTGTACCCACACAACTGTCTCCTTTCTGTACCCACACAACTATCTCTCTGTACCACACAACTACCCTCCATCCTTTACCATACAACTACCTCCATTCTGTAACCACACAACTACTCCATCCTTTACCCATACAACTACCTCCATTCTGTACCACACAACTGTCTCCATTCTGTACCCACACAACTACCTCCATTCTGTAACCACAACCACCTCCATTCTGTACCCAACAAACCACTCTATTCTGTACCCACACGACTGCCTCTCATTCGTACCAACATGACTAACTATATTTTGTACTTACACAACTACCCCACATTTCAGCACCATAGTCGTTCCGGGACAAAGCAAACCTGTGACAGAAACAAAGCTGGGATACATGTGAGATACATTGGCAGTTTTTGGGAGAATCCCTAATTTCCTATTAGAATTAATTCCCTTTAAATTTGCTGAAATTTCTCTTGTATTTTTTTTTTTTCCATCTCAATGCAATTTGCTGTTCTAGATTTCCTAGCAGGTAAAGCCTCTCTCTATTTACTCTTGACAATTTTAGCTTTGCAGGGAAACGCTTTGTGCTAAGTAAAAATTCGTACTGTGACACAAACCCAATAAAAGGAAGTGCATGATGGGAAATATGCTATCAAGACCACCCAGCAAGGCAGATAAATCTCTAAAACTTGTTTTCTGCAATTCCAACGTCTCTCAGCCAAATATAGACCCCCGAGCACTAATATCATTATGGGGTCAAATCAGTCTTGCAGCACATCTGGACATCGGATTGTTTGGTTTCTATATCGGTTGACAATTCATTCATTTTTGATGAATGCAATCGTGTGCAGAAGGAGAACTATGGTCAAAAACACGTATCCAAAAACCACAGGATAACAGAGTTATATTAAAACAATGACTTTCAGTGGACAGTGACCTATCATGACATAGATGTTATTTTCATACCTGGAGCGCCACTTTCCCCCCCGGTTTTCTCTGGCCGGTGACTATGGTATCCCTCTTGCTACTGTGGATGCTAATTTGAGTTGTACTTGGTATTTATACCCGCCCGCGGACATCTCTTCCTCGCACGTCCAGGTGCGCCTGCCTTGTTTCACACATTATTGTGTCGCTCCCCCCCACCCCCGCATAGGGGTGCCATCTTTTCTTCTGCCCCATGTCCACCCCTGACCTGGGAAATGGTCTGGGGAACATGTTCCAATATCCAGGACTTTCGAAAAATCAATTTTACTCTCACTCGCTACTTTCGAACTCTCGCGTTCGAACATTCGATAACTATCCCATAAACGATATTTACTCACGTATTGGTATAATAGACATTTTACTCGCATATTCATTAATTCGATATTTACTTGCGTATTGGTATAATAGACATTTTACTGCGGATTCGATAATTCGATATTTACTTGCGTGATTGGTATAATAGACATTTCACTCGCATATTCATTAATTCGATATTTACTCGCGTATTGGTATAATAGACATTTTACTCGCGGATTCGATATTCGATATTTACTCGCGTATTGGTATAATAGACATTTTACTCGCGGATTCGATAATTCGATATTTACTTGCGTATTGGTATAATAGACATTTTACTCGCGGATTCGATATTTACTCACGTATTGGTATAATAGACATTTTACTCGCATATTCATTAATTCGATATTTACTCGCGTATTGGTATAATAGACATTTTACTCGCATATTCATTAATTCGATATTTACTTGCGTATTGGTATAATAGACATTTTGCTTGCATATTCATTAATTCGATATTTACTCGCGTATTGGTATAATAGACATTTTACTCGCGGATTCGATAATCCGATATTTACTCACGTATTGGTATAATAGACATTTTACTCGCGGATTCGATAATTAGATATTTACTTGCGTATTGGTATAATAGATAATTTACTCGCATATTCGTTAATTCAATATTTACTCGCGTATTGGTATAATACACATTTACTCGCGGATTCGATAATTCGATATTTACTCGCGTATTGGTAAATAGACATTTTACTCGCACATTCATTAATTTGATGTTACTCGCATATGTTTATAATAGACATTTTACTCGCACATTCATTAATTTGATATTTACTCGCATATTGGTATAATAGACATTTTACTTGCACATTCATTAATTTGATATTTACTTGCGTATTGGTATAATAGACATTTTACTCGCACATCCATTAATTTGATATTTACTCGCGTATAAGTATAATAGACATTTTGCTTGCATATTTGTTAATTCGATATTTACTCGCGTATTGGTATAATAGACATTTTACTCGCGGATTCGATATTTACTCACGTATTGGTATAATAGACATTTTACTCGCATATTCAATAATTCGATATTTACTCGCGTATTGGTATAATAGAACTTTTACTCGCATATTCGTTAGTTTGATATTTACTCGTGTATTGGTATAATAGACATTTTACTCGCATATTCAATAATTCGATATTTACTCGCGTATTGGTATAATAGACATTTTACTCGCATATTTATTAATTCGATATTTACTTGTGTATTGGTATAATAGACATTTTACTCGCATATTCGTTAGTTTGATATTTACTCGTGTATTGGTATAATGACATTTTATTTGCGGATTCGATAATTCGATATTTACTCACGTATTGGTATAATAGACATTTTACTCGGGATCGTAATTCGATATTTACTCGCTATTGGTATAATAGACATTTTACTTGCGGATTCGATATTTACTCGCGGTATGGTATAATAGACATTTTACTTGCGGATTCGATAATTCGATATTTACTCGCGTATGGTATAATAGACATTTTACTCGCGGATTCGATAAATGATATTTACTCGCGTATTTGATAATAGACATTTACTTGCATATTCGTTAATTTGATATTTACTCGCGTATTGATATAATAGACATTTTCCTTTTCGGATTCGATAATCGATATTTACTCGCGTAGTTTATAATAGAAATTTTACTTGCATATTCGTTAATTGATATTTACTCGCGTATTGGTATAATAGACATTTTCCTTTTCGGATTCGATAATCGATATTTACTCGCGTATTGGTATAATAGACATTTTACTTGCATATTCGTTAATTCGATATTTACTCGCGTATTGGTATAATAGACATTTTACTCGCGGATTCGATAATCGATATTTACTCGCGTATGTGGTTAATAGACATTTTACTCACATATTCGTTAATTCGATATTTACTCGCGTATTGGTATAATAGACATTTTACTCGCAGATTCGTAATCGATATTTACTCACGTATTGGTATATAGACATTTTGTTGCGGATTCGATAATCGATATTACTCGCGTATTGGTATATAGAATCATTTACTCGCGGATTCGATAATCGATATTTTCTTGCGTATTGGTATAATAGACATTTTACTTGCGGATGATAATATGATATTTACGCGTATTGGTATAATAGAAATTTTACCTTCATATTCGTTATATTTGATATTTACTCGCGTTTGGTATAATAGACATTTTACGTGCATATTATTAATTCGATATTTAACTCGCTATTGGTATAATAGACATTTTACTTGTGGATTTGATAATACAATATTCACTCGCGTATTGGTATAATAGACATTTACTCACGGATTCTAATTCGATATTTACTCGCGTATTGGTATAATAGACATTTTACTGCGAATTCGATAATCGATATTTACTTGCGTATTGGATAATAGACATTTTACTTGCGGATTCAATAATATGATATTTACTCGCGTATTGGTATAATAGACATTTTACCCGCATATTCGTTAATTTGATATTTACTCGCGTATTGGTATAATAGACATTTTACGTGCATATTCATAATTCGATATTACTCGCGTATTGGATAATAGACATTTTCTTTTCGGATTCGATAATCGATATTTACTCGCATATTGGTATAATAGACATTTTACTTGCGGATTCGATAATTCGATATTTACTTGCGTATTGGTATAATAGACATTTTACTCGCGGATTCGATAATTCGATATTTACTCGCGTATTGGTATAATAGACATTTTACTTGCGGATTCGATATTCATATTTACTCGCGTATTGGTATAATAGACATTTTACTCGCAGATTTGATAATTCGATATTTACTTGCGTATTGGTATAATAGACATTTTACTCGCGGATTCGATAATCGATATTTACTTGCGTATTGGTATAATAGACATTTTACTCACGGATTCGATAATCGATATTTACTTGCGTATTGGATAATAGACATAATTATCGAAAGTCCAAAAATTATCAAAAGTCCGAGAAATCCAGGTCCAGGATAGTTTGAGAAGTCCGAGTCCGTTCGAAATCGAATAGTTAAGTTCGAGTTCTAGTCCATCTATACTGGTCACCAGAAAAACATTGTGTATACGGAAATACCTGAAAGTTGTAATGGTTCAGTAGGTAACGTGTAGTATTGAGCTCATAGATTGTGTTTATATTATAGTGTCACAACGCTAGGTGCCTCTGTGCATTGTAGTGTGGCATTGTAGATCAGATTGGTGCACACTATATGGCGAAGAACAGAAAAAGTTAAACGAATAGAAAACAGCAAAAAGAAAAAAAAAAAGAAATTTCTGGCATTGTTCAGGCCCTTGTAGGGCAGGAAAGGGCTCCCTGCAGTATCCGAAGGGACGTATGTTCTGCTGGCTGGTTCTCCTTGGCTGTGTGACAGAGTTTTACTGCACATTAACTAGACACACAGTGCTCAAACTCTCCCAGGATTCTAAATTGCGAACACTAGGATCATTACATATAGACAAAAGGAGAAAAATCAGCTTTAAGGACATGTTACATACAAAACAAAAAAGAAAATATATTGGCCATTTAGAGCACATTACTACTGTCTATATAATTATTATTATTAATTGTTTCCTTGAAGAGGGACATTTTTATTGTAGAATGTTTGCTCTGTGTTGCTTGTACGCAGCCATTTTTTATCTGTTGCGTAACCAAACCCCCATACTGTTCGCCCAAGGCCCATTGATTTCAGTGGCATTTTATATTCAAGGCTTGTTCAACAGTAAAGCCAGCCAAAGACATAACAACTATGAGGACCAAATGACCAACCCTTGTTGGATCATCCCCTTGGATTGGCATTTGGTTGCTTAGGAAGTTTGAATCATTGTTGGATAAAGAATATGAATGATTCAAATGCTAATTACCTGCGCCCACATAAGTGCCTGTGTGCTGAAGGATCTGCTAGACACACAAAAACCTGGGTGCTATCTATAAGTAGGTTTTGCAGTCCAATATTAGTAGTGCACTAAGTAAACCCATTAAAGTGTAATGTTATTTTCATGTCTTGATATTTCTGTAGACAAGCTTTTATGGCGATGTTTGTTTGCAACACCCGTGCTATAGACCTTCCTGCTCTATCCTCCTCTCTCAGTTGTAGCCTCGCTGCTCTCATGTTGACTCTAACCCTGATTCCCTAATAAAGCTTATAACTCTATCTTATTCACTACTATTGATTGAAAGTTCGAGTTATGATTGTTAGCCCTTTAAGCACTTTGTACCCATCCCCCCCACTTGTATCTGTATGTTGTCCCCCCCCACTTAGATTGTAAGCTTTAGGGCAGGATCTCATTCCTAATGTGTCAACGTTGTTGCACTTATATCATTTATACATATTTATATATTGCTTTCTAATGATGTATGAAATTGTATTTAATTTAATTTTTATCAATCTGTATAATGGCCGCACATACCCCCTGTTTGTATACTTTGTAATTTTTAGTGTACAGCGCTGCGTACCCAAGTGGCACTTTATAAATAAAATATAACATACATACATACATACATCATGAAAGATACAAAAAAACTGCAGAGAAAATTCTAGTCCAAGATAATAGTTCGATAAACACCAGGAACCAAGTGGGCAATATACAAAGGGTTATTCATAAAAGTTCTTCTCTTTAAAAATGGTGCTATTTTTGCCCCAACCAATCAGATCTTATTTAACATTTGAAAGGTAACAACGATTGGTTGTGGCAAAATTAGTACCATTTTTAACGATAAGAACTTTTGTTGAATAACTTTAATATCTGGTGATTAATTTCTAAAAAGGTTTTATTTGTCCATGAAGCTGGCTAACTAAAAAAAAATACAGTTGTCTGGCTTGCTCATAATGCCAAAATAATTTGTCTTGTCTTGAGGTAGCAAGAAGCTAGTTAAAATGTAAACCTGGCAAAATATTTTTAATGGTTTTCTATAGATGTCTGTGGATGACATTGGCTCCTAGATTGTATGACTGACTTTGTGTCCTTCTGAAAACCTGTAACTTCCTGAAACATTCCTGCTTTCAGCCGCTTGTAGCCATGTGGCCAGTCTCTGCCTTTATAATAGGCCCCACTCAACTGTTTTTCGTTTGTGCAAGGTACTTCCTGTCTTTCCTAGCATTAAGGGGCTTGTGTAATAAAAGGTGCAACATTTTCCAATCTTTCACCTGACCGACCACCCGAGGCTTCAGACCGGTCAGCCAGGAGGTAGGATGTTGGTTGAGACAAAAGCAGTGTTTAATAAGATATACAACTGAGGGTCGCACTCAAAGCAATATTAATTTATTGTAAACCACACATCACACGTAGCACAACTTTTCGGGGGGTTACATGCCCCTCTTCAGGTGATCACAGCACCTTTTAATAGTGGTCCTTTAATTTTTCTCATACAGGGAATTTAACCTTTTTGAGTCTGACTGAAAACTTTATTGTCAATGTGTATTATTACTCACAGTTTGCAGAATAAATGCTTCATCACTTCCCTTGACATTCCATTTGGTTTCTGAGATACAGCCTGCACACTGTAAAAAAAATATCCAATTAGAAGATGCACATGATATCACTCCATTTCTTTTATGGGGATGACTGGATTCATTTATGTATCCAGTGTCACTATTGTCACGGATAGTTTTACTGTCCCAATCACAAATCATTGCTGGGAAAAGTTAAATTAAGGACAGAGTAGAGCTGAGTTCACAAATTAACCCATTGAGTGAGGGACATACGCCATATAGGGTTGTAGTGGCCCCTTTTAATAGAAGATGTGTTCTGACTAAATGGCTGTATATTGGGTTCATGGACTGTTTGATTTAGCTAACAGTTTAGGCTGGGCACACATGGAAAGATTTTCGTCAAGGCCAACCATTCGCCACTAGAAAACGGTCAGCTGGGACAAATCACTAAAAGAAGCTGTGAGTGACAGTTTGCTGCAAGTGATGAATGATTCGTAGGAGAGAGAACAATTGTCAATTTATACGGACAAAAAGGTCTCTTCGAATACAGAGAAATATCGGTGTGTACCCATGGTACAAAGGTGTGAAAGGTTTTTCATGCGGGAGTATGAAATAGAATTTTATCTCTGAATTATGCTGCATAATTTACTGCCGACGTTCATGCGATATTCCTGGATATTTAGACGTTTAATCACAAGATAAATGGGCCGTCACAAGACAGGGGAGGTGGAAACCACCAGGATTTATAGACAATTGATAGATTCTACGATTGAACTAAGTTTATGGCCAAAGTAACGGTTGAGGCTAAAATCCCCCATGATGCATTGGTTTTTTTTTGTTTTTTATGTTTAAAATGAGTTCACCAAAAAGTCAGCTAATAATAGGAAATAATGATCAGCGTTGTGTAGGTCTGTGTTAAGAAGAAGATAGCAGCAGGAGAAGACAGAGAAAAAAAGCGAAGAGAAAAAAGGGGGGAGAAAAGAGAGGAAGGAGAGAACAAGAAGAAACAAGGGGCAACCATAACATAATAAAAACTTACAGACCGAGCGCTCTGCGACATCGATCGATCCTGTCGGAACCACCTTCCCGTTCTTATGCGACCAACATGCGATCGCAAAATCTCATTTTGTGATCGCATGTCGAACGCATAGAAGAACAGAATAGGCGGTTCCGGCAGGATCGATCGAATGTCGCGGGAGAGCTCGGTCTGGTAAGTAAAGTTTATATATGTATGGCCACCTTAAAGGGGGCGAAAAATGGGCCAATTTAATAACTAATTTCACATCCAATTCTGATGGTTGGACCTCCTTACGCCCTGTATAAGGAAGCCCAACACAATTACCTCTTGTGGTACCCATTCAACTACCCACACAACTACCTCTGTTGTGTACCCACATGACTACCTCTACTGTGTACCACACGATTACTCACGCAACCTACTTCTATTGTGTACCCACATGACTACCTCTACTGAGTACCCACACAACTACCTCTACTGGGTACCCAGACAACTTACCTCTACTGAGTACCCAAAAACTATACTGGGTACCAGACAACTTACCTCATTGTTACCCACATGACTGCCTCTATTCTGTACACAACAACTGTCTCCATTCTGTACCCTCACCATTACTTCTACTGTGTACCCACATGACTACCTCACACAACTACCACATGTGTACCCACAAGACTACTCATTGTGTACCCACACAACTACTCTGTGTATACCCACAGACTGCCTCCATTCTCTACTCACATAATAAACCTCCATTATAAACAAAGACAAAGGGGTTTAGTAAACATTATGGTGATAACATGAATGAAAAGCCGCCTAACCACGTCTGTCTCCATTCTGTATCCACACAACTACCTCCATTCTGTACCCACACAACTGTCTCCTTTCTGTACCCACAACTACCTCCATTCTGTACCCACACAACTGTCTCCTTTCTGTACCCACACAACTATCTCCATCTGTACCCACAACACCCCATCCTACCAAACCCACGACCCACACAACACCTCCATCCTTTACCCATACAAACTACCTTCCATTCTGTACCCACACAACTGTCTCCATTCTGTACCCACACAACTACCTCCATTCTGTAACCACACAACCAACCTCCATTCTGTACCCACACAACCACCTCTATCTGTACCACACGAATGCCTCCATTCTGTACCCAATGACTAACTATTTTGTTACTTACAAACTACCCCACATTTCAGCACCATAGTCGTTCCAGGACAAGCAAACCTGTGACAGAAACAAAGCTGGGATCACATGTGAGAAATTGGCCGTTTTTGGGAAATCCCTAATCCTATTAGGATTAATTCCCTTTATACTTTGCTGAAATTTCTCTTGTATTTTTTTTTTTTTTCCATCTCAATGCATTTGCGTTCTAGATTTCCTAGCAGGCTAAAGCCTCCATATTTATCCTCTTGCACAATTTTAGTTTGCAGGGAAACGCTTGTGCTAAGTAAAAATCTCGTACTGTGACACAAACCAAAATAAAAGGAAGTGCATGATGGGAAATATGCTATCAAGACCACCAGAAGCAAGCAGATAAATCTCCTAAAACTTGTTTTCTGCAATTCCAACGTCTCTCAGACAAATATAGACCCCCGAGCACTAATATCATATGGGGTCAATCAGTCTTGCAGCACATCTGGACATCGGATTGTTTGGTTTCTATATCGGTTGACATATTCATTCATTTTGATGAATGCAAATCTGTTGAGAAGGAGAACTATGGTCAAAAACACGTATCCAAAAACCACAGGATAAAACAATGACTTTCAGTGGACATTTATACAAAAACAAAAAATTACCCAGGGTGGTGACTATGTATGTAGTATTTATTTCTTATATGCGCTACATATTCCCCAGCGCTTTACAATTATTTGCTCAAATCGCCTAAACCCTGCCCTGAGAGCGTACAAACTAATCACTCTATGTACACATACAACCTATCAGTATGTCTTTATGATTGTGGGGGAAACCGGAGTAAAATGTCTATTATACCAATACGCGAGTAAATATCGAATTAACGAATATTCAAGTAAAATGTCTATTATACCAATACGCGAGTAAATATCGAATTAACAAATATTCAAGTAAAATGTCTATTATACCAATAGCGAGTAAAATTTTTATCGAATTACAATATGCGAGATAAATGTCTTATACCAATAGCGAGTAAATATCGAATACTAATCTGCGAGTAAGATGTCTATATACCAATACCGGTAAATATCGAATTAACGATATGCGAGTAAAATTACTATTAATATCCAATCGCGAGTACATCGTACGAATAAATGAATACTGGCGAAGTTCAAAATATCTATTATACCAATACCGAGTAAATATCGAATAACGAATATGCGAGTAAATGTCTATTATACCAATACCGAGTAAATATCGAATAACTAATATGCGAGTAAATAATCTATTATACCATACGCGAGTAAATATCGAATAACGAATATGGAGTAAAAGTCATTATATACCAATAGCGACTTAAATATCGAATTAACGAATATGCCAGTAAAATATCTATTATACCAATACGCGAGTAAATATCGAATAACGATATGCCGTAAAATTCTATTATACTCCATACGCGAGTAAATATCGAATTAACAATATAGCGAATATAATAAACTGATCTAATATCTATATACCAATCACGCAGTAAATATCGAATAAAACTGAAATAGCAGAGTAAAATATCTATGTATAAACCAATACGCGATAAATCTCGAATCACGAACATGCTGAGTAAATGTCTATTATCCCAATAGCGAGTAAATATCGAATTAACGAATATGCAAGTAACATATGTCTATTATAACCATACGCGTGAGTATCGAATTTAAACGATTGTGAGTAAAATTTCTCATTATCACCAATACGCGAGTAAATATAGGGATAAACGAATATGCTGAATAAACTGTCTATTATACCATACGCGAGTAATATCGAATTACGAATTATGCAAGTCTTGAATATTCCTATATACCAATACGCGAGTAAAATGTTCTTATATTACCCAATACTGTGAGTAAATACGATATAACGATATGCGAGTAAATGTCTATTACCAATACGAATACGCGCGTAAATATTCGAATTAACAAATTAACAGTAAAATGTCTATTATACATACGCGAGTAATATCGAATTATGAATATCCAGGTAAAATGTCTATTATAACCAAAACGTGAGTAAATCATCGAATAAACGAATATGCAAGTAAAATGTCTATTCCTACCCAGTACGCAAATAAATATCGAATTAACAAATATGCAAGTAAAAATGTCTATTATACCATATGCGAGTAAATATCGAATTAACAATATTCAAGTAAAATGTCTATATACCAATACGCGAGAATATCGAATAACGATATTCGAGTAAAATGTCTATTATACCAATAGCGAGTAAATATCTAATTAAGAAATATGCAAGTAAATGTCTATTTATACCAGTACGCGAGTAATATCGAATTAACGAATATGCGAGTAAAATATACTATATATCATATACGCGAGTAAAGATCTAATAACGAATATCCGAGTAAATATCTATTATACCAATACCGAGTTCGAATAACTAATATGGGAATAAAATGTCTATTATACAATACCGAGTAAATATCGAATTAACGAATATGCAAGTAAAGTAATCTATTATACAAGACGCGTAGTAAATATCGTTATACCAATACGGGTAAATGTCTATTATACAATACGCCCGAGTAAATATCGAATTTGATATGCGAGTAAATGTCTATTATACAATACTCGAGTAATATGAATTGAACTAATATGTGTGTAAAAATGTCTATTATACCAAACGCGCGAAATATCAAATTGACTCATAATGTGAGTTAAATGTCTATTATACCAATACGCGAGTAAATATCGAATTAACGAATATGCCAGAAATGCCTATTATCACCGAAGGACGCGAGTAAATATCGAATATCGACGAATTGTGATAAAATGTCTAGTATACCAATACGCGAGTAATATCGAATTGACGAATATGTGAGTAAAATGTCTATTATACCAATACGCGAGTAATATCGAATTGACATATGTGAAGTAAAATGTCTATTATACCAATACGCGAGTAAATATCGAATTGACGAATAGATGCGTAAAATGTCATTATACCAATACGCGAGAATATCGAATTAACGATATGCGAGTAAAATTCTATATAAACCAATACCGAGTAAATATCGAATAAACGAATATGCGAGTAAAATATCTATTATACCAATACGCGGTAAATATCGAATAACAATATGCGGTAAAATATCTATTATACCAATACGCGAGTAATATCGAATTAACGAATATGCGAGTAAATTCTCTTATATCAATACGCGTAAATATCGATAAACAATATGCATAAATTCTATTAACCAATACGCGAGTAAATATCGAATAACAATAATGGAGTAAAAGCTATTACCAATACACAGTATAATATCGAATAACGAATATCGAGTAAAAGTCTATTATACCAATACGCGAGACAAATATCCGAATTAACAATATGGGAGTAAAGTCTATTATACCAATAAGCGATTAATATCGGAATAACGATATGCAAAGTAATATCTTTATACCAATACGCGAGTAAATATCGAATAAACGAATATCGAGGTAAAATGATACTATTATACCAATTACGGCGAGTAAATATCGAATTAAACGATATGCGAGTAAAATTTCTATTATACCAATACCGAGTAAATATCGATATAACGATATGCAAGTAAAAATCTATGTAACCAATACGGGTATATATTGAATTAACGATATGGAGTAATAGTCCTAATTTATAACCAATAGCGAGTAAATATCAATTAACGAATATGCAAGTAAAATATTATTATACCAATAACCAGTAAATATCGAATACGAATATTGAGTAAAATGTCTATTATACCAATACGCAGTAAATATGAAAAACGATAATCGATATACCAATACGGGTCAATATCGAATAACATATGCAGTAAAATTCTATTATACCAATACGCGAGTAAATACGAATAAAAATGGGAGTAACATGTCTATTATACCAATACGCCTAGTAATATCGAATTACTAATAATGCCAGTAAATAATCTATTATAACCAATAACGCGAGTAATATCGCTTATTAAATTGAAATAGCAAGTAATGTCTATTATACCAATACGCGAGTAAATATCGAATTAATGAATATGTGAGTAAAATGGCTATTATACCAATACGCAAGTAAATATCGAATTAATGAATATGCGAGTAAAATGTCTATTATACCAATACCAGAGTAAATATCGAATTAATGAATATGTGAGTAAAATGTCTATTATACCAATACGGGAGTAAATATCGAATTAATGAATATGTGAGTAAAATGTCTAATATACCAATACGCGAGTTATTATCGAATTAACGAATATGCGAGTAAAATGTCTATTACACCAATACGCGAGTAAATATCGAATTAACGAATATGTGAGTAAAATGTCTATTATACCAATACGCGAGTAAATATCGAATAAACGAATATGCGAGTAAAATGTCTATTATACCAATACGCGAGTAAATATCGAATAAACGAATATGCGAGTAAAATGTCTATTATAGCAATACGCGAGTAAATAACGAATTAACGAATATGTGAGTAAAATGTCTATTATACCAATACGCGAGTAAATATCGAATTAACGAGTATGCGAGTAAAATGTCTATTATACCAATACGCGAGTAAATATCAAATTAATGAATATGTGAGTAAAATGTCTATTATAGCAATACGCGAGTAAATATCGAATTAATGAATATGCGAGTAAAATGTCTATTATACCAATACACGAGTAAATATCGAATTAATGAATATGCGAGTAAAATGTCTATTATACCAATACGTGAGTAAATACGATAAACGATATGCGAGTAAATGGTCTATTACCAATCAAACGCGCGTAAATATATCGAATTAACAAATTACAAGTAAAATGTCATTATACAATACGCGAGAAATATCGAATTAATAATATCCAGGTAAAATGTCTATTATAACCAAACACGTGAGTAAATCACGAATAAACGAATATGCAAGTAAAATGTCTATTATACCCAGTACGCAAATAAATATCGAATTAACAAATATGCAAGTAAAAATGTCCTATTATACCATAGCGAGTAAATATCGAATTAACGAATATTCAAGTAAAAATTCTATATACCATACGCGAGAATATCGAATAACGAATATGCGAGTAAAATTCTATTATACCAATACCGCGAGTAAATATCTAATTAAGTGAATATGCAAGTAAAATGTCTATTATACCAGTACGCAGTAATATCGAATTAACGAATATGCGAGTAAAATATATATATATCAATACGCGAGTAAATATTAATAAACAATATCCGAGTAAAACTATCTATTATACCAATACCGAGTCTTCGAATAACTAATATGCGGATAAAATCTATTATACAATAACTCGAGTAATATCGAATTACGAATATGCAGTAAAGTCTATTATACCAAACGCGAGTAAATATCGAATTATAGAATATCGGGTAAATGTCTATTATACCAATACGCGAGTAAATATATCGAATTATGATATGGCGAGTAAATGTCTATTATACAATACCGAGTAATAATCGAATTGACAATATGTGTGTAAAAATGTCTATTATACCAAACGCAGGTAAATATCAAATTGACAAATGTGAGTAAAATGTCTATTATACCATACGCGAGTAAATATCGAATTAACGAATATGCTAGAAAATGCCTATTATACCAAAACGCGAGTAAATATCGAATTGACGAATATGTATAAAATGTCTAGTATACCAATACGCGAGTAATATCGAATTGACGAATATGCGAGTAAAATGTCTATTATACCAATACGCGAGTAAATATCGAATGAACGAATATGCAAGCACAGCCATTTACATTAAGTAACCATTGATTTTTTAATTGTATTTCATTCGAACTTTTTGAACTATTTAATTTTCATTGACTTTGATGGGTCCGTTTTCGAACTTTCCATATAGTTCGAAAGTTCAAAAACGGATGAACTTTCGAAAGCTCAGCCATCTGTAGCCATGACCCAAAATAAGAAAATGTTGGTATATAATATTTAATTTTCTCAACTGCATACTAGATGTGAATATCCCAAGGACTCCTGCTACCATACATTTATCTCAATGAAAAGACTTATCCTAAAATACTGGAATTCTATGAAAAAAATACTGACTTAACGCTGCTTTGTTAAATACTTGATTTTTTTTTTTTTTTTTTTATTAACATAGTTAAATTTTTAAAAGTTGTGTAAAAAAACAGATAGATATGTTTTAGTCACTTAATAATTGTACAAAGAATTACCGTATATACTCGAGTATAAACCGAGTTTTTCAGGCTGGAAAATCAGCCTGAAAACTCGGACTCGGTTTAACTCGAGTCACTCACCATTGAAGATCGGCGTCCTCCCATTCCGGCTCGTCAGCTCCGTCCATTCCGGCAGCCGCACTATCAGGTCCATGTACTGGGTCGCCGGCCTGACGTCACTCAGTGTGCCCGCCAAGGCCGCGCCATTAGTGACGTCCAGCCAGCGTGCCAGTACATGGACGATGGTGCTCTGCCGAGAATGGAGAGGACGCTGCTGCCCGAATGGAGAGGGACCTTCCTGCTACACAGTCCCGAAGCCCTTGGATTTAGGAAAGCCCACGATCCTGGATGAAGAGAGCACAACAGGTACAAACTGAACTGGGTGGGAGGGGGGAGGGTGGCATTCAAGATGTTTTGGAAACTACAACTCCCAGCTAATAAGCATGCTGGGAGTTGTGTTTCCAAACATCTTGAATTGCACCCTCACCTTGGCATTCAAGATGTTGAACTACAACTCCCAGCTAATAAAGCACATGCTGGAGTTGTAGTTTCCAAACATTTGAATGCCACAGTGAGGGTGGCATTCAGATGTTTGGAAACTACAACTCCCGCATGCTTTATTATCTGGTAGTTGTAGTTTTCCAAACATCTTGAATGCCAAGTTTCCACCCTCGGTTTATACTCGGTCAACTACTTTTGTTTAGATTTTTAGGTGACAATGGGTACCTCGGTTTATACTCGGGTGGGGTTTACTAGAGTAAACGGTATTAAAGTTGTACAATCTATTACTATATAAAAGGGTATCATCTACAGAAAAAAAATGAATGTCAACAAACTAACTTAAAATAACAAACAGGGAGAAGGAACTTTGTTTTTTCACTTTCAACGAGGAAAATATTAATAAATCATTCATCTAGGGTTTATGTACCAAATTCCCATTTCTGTAAAAGGAGAAAATCTCTGTTGAGATTTTGCATTTTATCACAGTCATATTTTTAAAAGGTTAAATCAGTATTTTTTTCAAGAATTTTCCAGTATTTAGGATAAGTCTTTTCATTGAGATAAATGTATGGTAGCAGGAGTCCTTGGATTTCACATCTAGTAATGCAGTTGAGAAAAATTAAATATTATATACCACATTTTTTTTTATTTGGGTCATGGCTACAGATGGCTGAGCTTTCGAAAGTTCGTCCCGTTTTTTGAAACTTTCGAACTATATGGAAAGTCGAAAACGGACCCATCAAGTCAATGAAAATTAAATAGTTCAAAAAGTTTCGAATGAAATACAATTAAAAAATCAATGGTTACTTAATGTAAATGGCTGTGCTTGCATATTCGTTCTTCGAATTTACTCTCGTATTGGTATAATAGACATTTTACTCGCATATTCGTTCATTCGATATTTATCGCGTATTGGTATAATAGCATTTTTACTTGCTATTCGTTACATTCGATATTTACCTCGCTATTGGTATAATAGACATTTTACTCGCATATTCGTTTAATTCGATATTTACTCGCGTATTGGTATAATAGACATTTTACATGCGTATTGGTATATAGGCATTTTACTCGAATATTCGTTAATTCGATATTTACTCGCGTATTGGTAATAGACATTTTACTCGCATATTCGTTTATTCACATATTTACTCGGTATTGGTATAATAGATATTTTACTCTGCATATTCGTATTCGATATTTACTTCGCATATTGGTATATAGACATTTTAACTCACATATTCGTTAATTCGATATTTACTCGCGTATTGGTAACATAGATATGTTTACTTGCATATTCGTTTATTCGATATTTACTCGCGTATTGGTATAATAGATATTTTACTCGCATATTCGTATTCGATATGACTCGTGTATTGGTATAACAGCATTTTACTCCATATTATTATTTCGATATTTACGCGTATTGGTATAATAGATATTTTACTCGCGATATTCGTTATTCGATATTACTCGCGTATGATATAATAGATATTTTACTCGCATATTCGTTATTCGATATTTACTCGCGTATTGTATAATAGACATTTTACTCGCATATTCGTTTATCGATATTACTCGCGTATTGGTATAATAGAATTATTACTCGCATATTGTGTTTTATTCGATATTACTACTCGCGTATTGGTATAATAGACTTATTAACTCGCATATTCGTTATTCGATATTTACTGCGTATTGGTATAATAGACATTTTACTCGCATATTCCGTTTATTCGATTATTTACTCGCGTATTGGTTTAATAGACATTTTACTCGCATATTCGTTAATTCGATATTACTCGCGTATTGGTATAATAGACATTTTACTCGCATATTCATTAATTCGATATTTACTCGCGTATTGGTATAGACATTTTACTGCATATTCGAATAATTCGATTTTACTGCTGTTTTGGTAATAATAGATTTTTACTTGCATATTGGATAATTCGATATTAACTCGCGTATTGGTATATAGACATTTTACTGGCATATTCGTTAATTCGATATTTACTCGCGTATTGGTATAATAGACTTTTACTCGCATATTCGTTAATTCGATATTTACTTGTTTTGGTATAATAGACATTTACTTGATCTCATTAATTCGATATTTACTCGCGATTGGTTAAATAGACATTTTACTCGCACATTCGATATTCGATATTTACTTTACTGCGTATGGTTAATAGATATTTTACCTTGCATATTCGTTTATTGGATATTACTCGTGTATGTATAAATAGACATTGTTACTGCCTTTCGTTTTATTCGATTTTATTGCGTATTGTATAACATAATATTATTGTTGATTGTATAGAGTCTGTTCGAACTCGAATAGTTTTGGCGTCAAACTCGGTTTCGAGGTTCTAGTCCATCCATCCTAGTCATGGGACCACAACATATGGGTAATACCCCCCTCACAGAGCAATTTCTACGACATTGAGGAGGGAGACTATCCAGTATACCACAAGGAGGAGAGGTTTATGTGGGGATATGTAGAACCTGATATAGACTGTTTCTGTACTGTTTCCAGAATGAATGCATCTAGATAATTATAAGGCTAATAAATGCCATTGTTCAGGGGGTAAATGTTGGTATTGAGTTGCTAATTTCCCATTTCAAGATAAAAAATTTGTGTTGTAGAATGAGGATCTCGTTGTGGTTTGTAGAATTTTCTGGTTAATATTTTGTTTTTGAAGTATTATGATCTGGTGGTATTTAAGGAAATCTGTTCTAGGGGATTTCTAAATTTTTAGGAATCTATTGTTGATGTGTAGGAATGTGCTTGCGTATCTGTTGTATTCATTAGAGTCAAACTGACTTGAAAGTAGTTCTGAAGGACCGTTTCGTTCCTAGTCATCCGACTGGCTTTCTAATAGATGACTTGTACAAGAATCTGTGCGCAACTATGTACCCTGGAAAAAAAAATTCCCAATTAGCATATCACATCACAGGTGCAGGGTGGTTCTATTAGGTTGATGATAGTGGCTAAGAGGTGTTATAGGACGCCAGACATAGTAGGTGTTAAAACAAGCACTGTAAAGTTGTCTTGCGATATATGTACTGACTATTTATTGGGTCTTTCAAATTCCACGGGGCTAATAGAGTTTGCTATGCACAATTTTTATACTTTTCAATGGTATGTATGGATTTCATGGCACGTTCTAAGTTTTTGTGTGTTTTTAATGTTTTATTTCCATATAGGGCTGTTGTTTGTGATTGCTATGATAATCTGGTAAAGATATCTGAGGGTTAAGAGTAGTGATCCTTAATTCCATTAAATTGCCTCTATCAAAAATATTTCCTTCCTTTATTTCTATTCTACCCATTTTTCTATGTTTATGATTTTCCCAGCGGAGGCAGTGTGTAAAATGGCCTATATAAGGAATACCAGAAATAATTAACAGTTTGCCTAGATTAAAGGACAACTCCACCCTCATAGAACATCTTTTAAAAGAGAACTGCCTCTTTAAAATATGTTGATATATCATATTTGTCCTATGACTTCATTGCTGTATGCCATGCTATGCTTCTGGATGCCTCAGGAACTCGACATTTAGAAACCTGTACTGAGCCTGTACTGAGCCTGGCATGCTCAGAAGAGGCAGACAGGGGATTACATTGGCTGTGATGTCAACCCGTCACTCCATAACTGACTGTTACTAACGAAGACCAGGAAGCAGAAACTGGGAAAACAGGACAGGCCGGATTTTCAGGTTGACTTATATATTTCACATTTCAAACTATTAAACCGTTTGGTTTTGGGGGGTGATTTACCTGATGTAGTTTTCATTTTAGGGCTTGGACTTGCCTTTAAGAGCATGGGGTTGTTTCCCTAGTTCATCTGTTTTTTGTTGGGAATAACCGCATGAACCCGTCTGGAGCTTACCTTCTATCTACAGGAATCCTATTCCCTTTTGGGTGTGTAAAGGCCTCTCCACCAGTTGGGAGTATTGCCAGTAGTAGTGGCCTTCTCCTACAGTTATAATCATTTAATTACAACCAAGTTCCCTTAATCCCAACATTTCATCAGTGGATAATTATTCCCTGACTGCATGGGAGGATATAAACCTGCTCCATTAGCTGCTTAAACTGCCTGGGGGGGAATTATTTAAAAAGAATATGTATTTTTGTTTAATATGCTGTTATGAAGCGTAAGAAGTTTTTTTTCATCTTATTGTTCTTTTATGTTTTTCCCAGATTATGCGCTAGAGTAAGAATCCATGTAACTCTCTCAGCGTGACCCACCTGGGAACGTTCAAGAAACTTTCAGTGAACGAAATATATCCTGTACCATTCATCCGAAGTAGTACAAGCGCCTTACGTTGTCCATGTCCCACGACATTCCAGACAACCTCAGCAGCTTATCACCCCCTTTCATATTATCAAGGAACAACAATGGAATATGTGACGTGATGTTCACATAAATCTAACATGATGTGTTTTAACCATATCTACCTGCCAGTGTTTAATGTGGGATTGCAAGTTGTTGACACCCTTCTGGAATGTTGTTGTAACCAACAATTCATTGGAGAGGCCTGAGCCATCGCATCACTGCTGTGGTAAACACTGTGTGATTCCTCCAGTAATGAAGGTCTCATAGAAATCCAGGGTCAATTTCATCAAAGATTCATTCCCAGTACATTTCCGAACTTTCCATGCTTTACATTGGGGGGTTTTTGGAAATTCCCCCTGAACCATACCAGAAAATTGCAGAGGCAACAATTTGCTCCCAAGATTTTAAACACGGTTCATTAAAATATTTAATGTTTTCAAATGATATAAACAAAAATTACATCCAGGAATGTCTTTAGGTTGGAAGGACAGAGACAAAGTTCCATTAAGGTTTTTTACCTTGATTGACGGGTGTTGTATTGATTTTCGAATACATTAATGGAATTTGATGAAAATTGTGGCTGGTGATCCATATTTTTGCTTGTAATAATTTCATAAATAAAACTATATCTTGAAAATATTCGATTCGGTCAGCTGACCAATCAACATAACAATCACATTGGCCATCGTCCGTTAGTGTATTATTTAGCCTGTCAATTATAGTTAGATTCTACAGATTTTGTAGGACGAACTGAAGATAAAGCGAACACAGCCGCCATCTTTGTTCTTTCTTTGTTCCATCTTTTTGCCTACTACTTTTGTCTCCACTTGTCTCATCAGATACAATGAGTCCAACCCATTTCCCTCCAAGTGCTTAACCTATGTTCACTATTCCATCAACCTCAGATAACTCTTGGGAACCGTTTGTGAATGATGGGAAACTGGATTCGTCTGTTCATTGAGAGCAGATCTCGGGAACCGTAACTTATCTGCGGATTAGAACATATTACTGAGCAGAAGGACAGTTTCTGACAGACTGTGAATCTTGGGAAGGATATGTAGGACAAAGGCCCAAATTTGATAATGAGCAGCCGTGGGGCATTTGCTCCCCTATATTCTATGATGTAATTTTTTTTTTATGCAAATAACTTTCTCTTAAATATATCACACCAAAAAAATTTTGACACATTTAAATGTATATTATAAGCATGTATTTTATGGCAAACCTGTATTCGTAGTATCCCCGGCTATCTGGGCTATGAAGAGATGAAGCAGAAGACAATCTCCAATGATCCCCACAACCTTTTTTATTATTTCCAATTCAGCAGCGTAATTTGGATTTCTCTTGTCTCCCTGATAAGATCGAAGTGTTTTCAAAAGACTGGGCTCCACAGCACAAGATCAAGTATCTGATAACCAGGGTAAGATCGGCAATATCCCAGATCCTTATTGGATCTCGTCAATTGTAAACATGAAAACCAGTATATGGGCGGGAAGAGTAAATGATAGTCTGTAACATCAAACAAAAATATAACAACATGAGAGGGGAATTTTACCTCCATTTGCCGTTGGTGTAGGTCTGATGGTGTGGACAAGTTCTGGCCATGGGAAATTTTTAAATTATGCTGACATAGACCAGAGTAAAGCTGGGTACACACAGTACCGATAAGGCCCCGATCTGTCGATCTCACAGCAATCTGGCTTATTCGTTACTGTGATGCCCTTGCTTTTTTCAAACAATCGCGCGGCCTCCAACGATTGGGAACGGCCATAACGCCTCGGTCGAAAAGAGGGAAGACCTCCCTATGCTGTGGTATATCGCTGGTATAGGTGGATGCCTCGGGACTATGGTGTGCTGATCTTTGAAATATGACCAGACGGATCTTGCAGATCCTTTCTGTCACTACTTTCAAAATATCTTTCCGGTTCAGGTGTGGACCCAGGCTTAAGGAACTGCCAGCAAACTCAAACAGTTTCACGTTTCTAATTTGCTATGTTAGCATTATCTTTCACATACTATTGCACAGTATGCTTTTGGATCGGTAATATCTAATACCCGGAGGATCAATTATGGTATATGAAGGTAATAGGAAATTTTTAGGGAATAGTGGATCATGAATAGGTTTCATTTAATAAGGGATGGAAAAACTCACTTTAACTTAAGAAAGCAAATTTTATGAATTAAAAGTATGGGGTGATATGTTGCAACATAAGTGGACTCCTTTTTAAGGAGATTCATTGTTACTCTTCATAATGTATACCTTTAGGGAACAATATGAAAAGCTAGGTCTGTACCTGTGTAGTTTCCAGCTTGGGTAAAAGGGAATGGAAGAGAAAAGCTAGGACCGCACACTACTTTAGAAGCATATTAAAAATCAAAGAGGAACAGAATATACTTCAGATATAAATGCTTGTTATAAAGATTGCAAGCCGTCGTCAATTGTCCTATTATCTAGTAGTATAGTATTTACGGTTACTAAAGACATACGTCCACCAGTCCCACCTAATCAGCAATACCCCTTCCTCCTACTTTATCCAGACGAATCCAGAAAAAAAAATCCCACAAATTAATAAAGGGGGACAAAATCCTCCCTGACTCCCAAGGGCAATTGGAATATTCCTTGATCAACTCCTACTTTATGTATCAATAACCAGTAACTTGTAACATTCCCTGTTTTAGAAACTCATCCATCATCTTTGTTTTTTTTTTTAAAGTATCCAATGACCTGCCATCACCAACGTCCATTGTAAGACAGTTCATAGCTTTACCATTCTCACAGTGACACCCTTTCCATATGTGAAGACTAAACTTCTTTTCCTTCAAGTCTTAAGGGATGTCCACGTCCTCTGATATGTCTTTTGGTGAACAATGCCCATATAAGTTTATTGTATGGCCCGTTAATGTATTTATACACATTAATCTATCCCGACGCAAGCGCTTCCCTATAGCGTACATAATTGTACTTCTCCAATCTATCGTTATATTCAAGCTCCCCCATCCCTTATTAATTTAGTTGCCCTTCTCTGAACCCTTTTCCTTTCCAAATGTCTTTTTATACCCGGAATCGGCATCCAAAATAGCACTGAAATACAAATTAAGCAATCAAAATAGAAAATGATGTCGGATAGATCAACAAAGCACATCAATCCCAAATGTTTTTTTAAGTATATTCCAGTAAACTGATCAGGGCAGAGAATATGGGACCATGAAGGGGAATAAAGTTTCCAGACAACATTGCCCCAATAAGAAGAACACATTCACAAGATACAAAATGCTTTGGTCCTCACCATTCCCCTTTGCTTGGATGCGGTAATTTAGGAAATAACTGGGGGGAACTATAGTCAGCTCCCATAAATCACCTATCTGGGAACTCCCAGCTAACTGTAATGCAGTACACTTTACAGGAAGGCTGCACCCTTGCTTCTTAGAACTGCAGCCAATCATGTTACAGCTCAGAGATTATTCCCTACCTCTGATACAGAACCAGCTTTCAATGCGTTTTGTGTTAACATATCTTACCAAATCTCCTGTCCCTACATGATAAATTTTGTCGCTTTTTTTATAACAAAAAAAAGAATAGTAACCTTTGCAGTTTATTTCTTTGCTAACATGGATATAAAACAGAATATATAACATTTTAGTAAAAAATAATTCCGTATGTGTCTTGCTAAAAAGAAGCTTTCCTACCTCTATGCCACAAGGTTGTATATCAGTAAATGTAGAATATAAAAGGATAATACGCTACTACAGTGTAATAATAGAGATTTACACCACCGCCGGAGTTCCACTGACCATATAGATGCCGAGGCCATTAGGCCAATGCTTTTGTAGGCAGGTCATGGAACTCAGAGGTGACGTACATCTCTGTATATATTCTGTATGTAGCGTATTATTCCATATAATAATAAGGCACTAATACATAATGCTAAAAAAAAAAAGCACAGGCAGCACACACCAACCAACTCACTCACTCACTCATCTGCTCTTTCCTCTTAGATACTCGCTGTATCTACCCCTCCTGTCACCCTACTCCGTATCTACCCCCACCTCCTGTATATAATCCCCACCTCCCCTATAGATTAACCCCCCCCTCCCTGTATCTACCCCAACACTCCCTGTATATACCCCCCTCCTTCCTGTATCAAACCCCCTATCTAACCACCCACTCCCTGTCCCCTCTGTATCTCTCCCCCCTCCCTGTTCTCCACCCTGTCCCTTCCTCCTCCCTGTATTTCCCACCCCCCTCTATACTCCATACAATTGAAGCTGTTTTCCAGCATATATACAGTTTTAGCCATCCCTTTTGTTATAACATGTAAAGTACCTGCAGTTTCACTCCGGTCATCATCCCCCTCCCCATCCAGATTACTGTTTCTGACTTGACCATACGAGATAAGGAAGCGCTCCAGACATTTATGACTCTGCAGTTCGTCAGTGACGGATCTGATTGGAGGGGGAGATGAATGGAGTGTAACCTGGTCAGTAACCTGTACATTTCAATAAAAACGCGTGGTGAACACCTTTCGATATCCAAAAAACTGTTTCACTTGTATGGAGGTAAGGGAGGGGGGAGGGTGGGGAGGTTGCAGTGGGGGAGAATTTTTATTACATTACTCAGTGAAGCACTGAGTGACTGTAGAAGGATTATCGCCACTGCACTCCCCATGTCAAGTAGAGGAGCCTTATGTATATATATTCTATCTTTTGCATAGAACATAATAAAAAATTTAAAAGTAAGCCTGGAAATTAACTGTGTCCTATGGTCTGTCCTGTCCAAAACCAGCCTTAGCAGTGTGCCACCTGTTGCAGTAAAAGTGACTGCATTTCAGTAAATGTCAGTAAAATCATAGACTATTTGTATTGCTCCAGGAATTCCGTCAAAATTCACTGGGAATAAACAACAGAAACAGCTAATAAATAAATAGTCGTATATGCTAGACATTTTATTTTTCTGGAAACATGATGGAACCAAACAATCAAAAAGCAATAAGCTCCGGCAGTTTTTCCTACGCAATCCAGGGATTCAACTGTGGCTTGTGCTGTGTGTTCCTCATAACCATGGCCATTTACATGTGCGCCACCAGCACACACCACCAGAACATGTTACATTAGCAAACATACAAGGGAATTTCCCTAACTAAATCTCTTATTGCCCCACCCAACCAGATCTTATTTAAAATTTTAATTCACATCTGATTGGTTCGGGCAAAATTAGCCCCATTTATAAGAATAAAACTTTACATTTTTCCCTGTTTAACTTATTGCTAGAAACCGAAGCTACCCATCACATTGCTTCACACCGACAACACAGCTACACAGACACCTGCTCTTCACACCACACCAGCACCCTGCGTCACAACACCTACAGACACCTGCTTCACACACACACACACACACACACACAGCCCCACACACACACCACACACAACAAACACCTACAGCCACACTGCTTCACACCCCCAGCTACACAGGACACACTGCTTCAAACACACACACACACACCTACAGACACCACGCTTTCATACGGCAGCTACACAGACACCCTGCTTCCCACACACCACATCCTACAGACACACTGCTTCACTGCTTTCACACACACCCACAGCTACACCAACACGTGCTTCTACCACACACACACCTACGACACACTGCTTCCACACACCCCACAGCTCACGAAACACTGCTTCATTCACAACCCGCACTAGCACCTCCAGGCACACTGCTTTCACACACGCACACAGACACACTGCTTCACACACACACCTACACAGAACACACTTCTTCACACCACACCACCACACCGCACACAGACCCACACTTCTTCAGCACACACACACCAGCTACACAGACACACTTCTTCACACACACCACACACCAGACTACAACACACACTTCTTCACACACCACACACCTCTCCAAAGACACACTGCTTCACACCACAGCTACAGACCACTAACTGCTTCACCACACAATCGTAACACAGACACAACTGCAGACACAGCACACCTACACACTGCTTTCACATAACACACAACTACAGACCCACTGCTTCACACACACAACAGCTACACAACACACTGCAGACACCCAACACTACACACACACACACCTACAGGCACACTGATTCACACACCACAACACACACACACACCACACAGCTTACACAGACCACACGCAGACACATAAGGCGTGGCGTTAGGCTCTAAGGGGTTTCCTGTGCATTCCCGGGCTATTGTTGCGGAATAATGTTATTATACATTTAAAAGTGAGGGATATGTGCTTAATCTCTGACTACTGAATAAATCGCCCATTCCACCATGTGCTGTGTCCAGTGTTTTTTCTTATAATGAGCATACCTGTGGCTCTCTTCAACACTCCCATGCTTCACACACCGACACACACACAAACTGCTTTAAAACTCTTCACTGTCACCCACAAGAGACCCTCAGACAAAACCCCCCTCCCCCCGGACTGGTTTTAAGTGGCAACCACTTTTCTGACTGAGTCCGTCCTGTTCCTACAGTACTCCCTCCTAAATTCTACTCCTGGCTCCTTCTCAGTAGTGTACCTGCCAGTGCTTGGGTGTGGCTTTTAGAGAGGGATTTCTGTGTGGCTGAGAAAGAGAAAGGCTGGGGTAGCTTCCAATACCCGCCATTTCCTGGCTGTGTCTGACTTTGCCTGCTGCTCCACACTTTCTCACAAAGCACTCCAACAAACTGGCACAATATGGTCCGCCTGCGCAATGCTAATTTATTTTCACAAGGAACTGGAAGACAGGGGAGGAGGAGTAACAAGTCCTGCTGTGTTTTAACATACTCAGACGCCAGTCAATAGGTGCCTGGCGCTGCTTTCTGGCACTACATCCGGTAAGAAATGGAAGGACAGGAAATTATTTCAGCCGGAACTTATTTTTAGAATTATAATTTAAATTTTTATGCATCGGCCGCAGTGGGTCCCCCTTTCTGCTCATGGTCCCTGGCAGCTGCCCGGAAATACCTCATTGTAATCTGCCATCTATTCCTGGCTCCAAAAAGGTAACTCTGATATCTACTCTGATGTTGCATAAGGAGGTAAATCATGAGCTCATTTTGTGTTTGTGGGCGGGCTCCTTATCGACCCCTTGACACAGGGTGGTACAAACAGGTTTCCTTCCCAGCCAATCACCTAAAGTGTAGGATTAGGGGCTCAGGTATGTCTCAACTTTATTTAAATACACACAAAAATTAATTAGAAGTCTATGACCCATCCATTAATTTTGCTTACATTTTTACTTATACCATTGCCCATTGGATGCGACTTAAAAAGCCTGGCCCTTCTCTCTCTGGATAAATGAAAAGCAATTAGATCAATACTTTGGCCAATAATTTTACGCCCAGCACCCACTTCAACTGTTTGCTTTATTCTGCTGGTCCCAACTTTTAACCTTTTTTACCCTTAGTAACATTTTAACCTCTTAGAGACGTAATTCCTCAAACTTATCTTCATACAGTACCTCCTTTAATGGGATTGAATTCCTGCTGCTCATTCACTGCTTTCTTGACCTAACGTATTACCCTCAAGAATGGCCACTCAACAAAACTAACCAGGATGTCAAGACTCCATGCTTTTTTTTTTTTGTGTTTTTTATATATTTTTTATTTTAATACATTATAAACATTTTTTTATACCCCAATATTACTGACCATCATGAATTTTGTAACGGTTTAAAGTCTGTTTCTGGGATAGCCTAAGGTCATAGACCAGAATCCATTTTTGGAAAGCTATCCTTATGGTGAGCTAACACACCCGCCAATTTAATGGCACTTCTTTCCAACCTGCAGGGAGTTCTTTTTGTTTAAAAATGTATAATTTTTGCCCCAACCAATCAGATTTTAGCTTCAAAAAATGTTAAATAATATATCATAGTATGTATAAAGTATAGTATTATATATTTTAGTTGAATAAAGACATATTCCATCCGTCCAACCCATCTCGCATATCCTTATTCCCGGCTACTGTTGATCGAGGAAGGCAAAAAAACCAAAATCAAATTTATGAAGGGGGAAAAAATTCCTTCCTGACTCCAATGAAATCGAAATTTCCCTGGTCAACTCAACTTTATGTATCTAATACCAGTAACTTGCAACATTCCTTGTTTGCAGAAACTCTCCAGCTTTTTATAAACTGACCAATGAACCTGCCATAAACACGTCCACTGAATACGTTCCATAGCTTTAACCGTTCTCAACATGAAAAAAACCTTTCCAACTCTAACTTTATGTATCAATACCAGTAACACTTGTAACTTCTTGTTTGTAGAAACTCATCCTCCAGCTTTTTATAACTGAACCATGAACCTGCCTCAACGTCCACTGGAAGAAGTTCCAATAGCTTTATTACCTTCTCCAACCGTGGACAACCCTTTTCCCAACTCTACTTTATGTATCAATCCAGTAACTTTAACATTCCTTGTTTGTAGAAACTCATCCAGCTTTTTTTAATTAAACTGTCAAATGACCTGCCATAACAACTCCACTGGGAGACAGTTCCATAGCTTTATTACCGTTCTCACAGTGTACAAACCCTTCCCAACTCTACTTTATGTCTCAATACCAGTAAACTTGTAACTTCCTTGTTTTTGGTAGAAAACGCATCTCTTTTTATAACCTGACAATACAACCTGCCATAACAACGTTCACGGGAAGAACATTTCCATAGCTTTCATTGTTTCTCACCGTGATAACCCTTTCCCACTCTATCTTTAGGTATCATACCAGTAACTTGTAACATTCCTTGTTGCAGAAACTCATCCCGCTTTTTCTTAAACTGACCAATGAACTGCCATCACAAATGTCACTGGAAGACAGTTTTCCATAGCTTTTACCGTTCTTCACGTGACAACCCTTTCCCACTCTAACTTATGTAATCAATAACCAGTACCTTGTACAATACTGTTTGGCAGACTCATCACATCTTTTTAGTAAACTGACCATTGAACCTGCCATCAAACAACGTACCACTGTAAACATTCCATAGCTTTACGTTCTCACGTGACCAACCCTTTCCCCAACTCTACTTTAATGTATCAATCCCAGTAACTTGTCCCATTCCTTGTTTTAGAAACTTATTCCCGTTTATAACTGACCAATGAACCTGACATACACAATGTCCACTGGAAGACAGTTCCGTAGCTTTAATTAACTTTATAAACCGTTCTCACAGTGACAACCCTTATTCCCAACTCTACATTTAGTATCAATCCATACTTGTAAACATTCCCTTGTTTGTAGAAACTCCTCCAGCTTTTTTATTAAACTGACCATAGAACCTGCATACAACGTCCACTGGAAGACCGTTCCATAGCTTACAGTTCTCAACCAGTGACAAACCCTTTCCCAACTCTACTTGTATCAATCCCAGTAACTTGTACATTCCTTGTTTGTAGAACTCTCCAGCTTTTGATTAAACTGACCAATGAACCTACATAACAACTTCCACTGGAAGACGTTCTTCTTCATAGTTAGGAGGTTTTCTTTACAGTGAGAACGGGAAACTGTGAACACTGTCTTCCCCAGATGTGGTAATTGGCAATTCATTGATAACTTTAAAAAAGGCCTGGCATAAGTTTCTAAACTAAAGAATATTGAGAAATTACTGGTATAATGTCATATAGATCTGGTTGATCCAGGGATACTGTTACGCATTGCCGTTGTGGAGTCAGGAAGATTTTTTCCCCCCTTTTTTGCTGGGGGTTGTTTTGCCTTCCTCGGGATCAACTGTTAGGTGGGGTAAAAAAAAAAGTGAGTAGGTTGGCTTGATGGACGTATGCTTTATACTACAAACCTTAATTCTATGTTACTATTTACAGTTTCCATAGCTTAAGACACATTCGATTGTTGGGGCAATTGCACCATTTTTTTTAACAATAAGACTTTAATTGAATCTCCCTGTTTGTGTTTTAATCTAACTTAAGTAAAACAAATGGTCAATAGAAAGGCTATAGAAATCCTGTCCCCTGCTGGGCTTATGATACTTGACCATTTCTTAGAGGAAATATTACAGAATGAAGAGAGGAATTCTGTAAAATATAATTTAACAATGGAATCCTAATATACAAACATTATACGTTAATCAATACCTAGATCTGCTTGCAGCAGGTGCCCCCCTATCATACCTGATTCATAGACCAACAATTTATAATCTTAATACCATAGTCAGTAGGATAAATATCCCAGGATCAAATGTTTATCATCCTCTTGGGACATACAGACCAGAATAATACCTGCATTCGTATAACATAACAACAAAACCTTTTTTTCATAGCATAAACTCATAAAATATTATAAAAACCATGTATATCAAGCTTGAATAGTGGATTTGGAGTGATGACAACAGATCTAAATAACAGTAATCTGACAAAATCCCTCTCCCCTCCCCCTCTCACAGGAAATTGTGCATGGATAATAGCTACAAATTGGTACAAATATGAAAGAACCCTTTCCCTCTCACAAGGATATAATCTGTATTAAAAGTTTAAGGAACCCAGTTATCGTGCACTGCTCCTAATAACATTCCTTAACCTAGATCCCTAAAGATGCACGAGGGCCCAATTTAATCTGTTATAATGAACGATTAGAAGTGGTTTAGTAATACTATGCTGTATATGATCTGCATCAGCTAACATACTCTGCAGGGAGAATCTCCCTTTATTCCTTTATATTTCGCCCATAGTAAAGAGAACATGCTATGGACTAGTTTTGAAACCTAGCATATTTCCCATAAAAGTGTCTAGAATGTTCTCTCTTCAAAGAGAGGCTCTACAATCCACTTGAAACTAGACACAACCACTAGTGCACACTGCCTTTTCCCAGGCTTTCGTCCATTCCCTTCAGGCCTTTTTGGGCCAAACGCTTAATGACATTACTTCCATGCCCCACAACCACTAGATTTCTACCTTTCAGGGCTCCAAATTAACTGTTTTTAACATATTTCAATGCAAAGTACATTGCTGTGTTAATAAGGAAACCCAACTCCCTTTGGTTCTGGGCAAACTCCACATAGCAGATTACCAGAGCCTGGCACGTCTCTGGGTAATCTTACTTACCCGCATTGGAGGTATTTAAATATGGCCCTTGACGCTGCATGAATGTCCTCCTCCAGGAGTCGCCCATCGCCACAACCAGCACACTTTAAGAGCGGAGCCATGTTGTGTGTTGTGTCCATGTTGTGCTTGCTAAATTGGGGTCTGTATGTCGGTTCTTAGAACCGCTAATGTGGTTTTTAAAAAAGTTTGATATAAAAGACAGGATTCAGATTTGATGACACTTCAGCCTGGTTGCCTGCCTTAATCGAATCAGTTCGATGTTTTGGGGGTTTACTTTAGAGCCTAAAGAGTCCTGCAGGCCAACCCACCTGGTAATGGACTTGGATTCTTTTTTTTTTAAAAGCGGAAAGCGATCAATCCACATCCACGGTGCTATCCACGCTGCTTTTATCCATCCCTTAAACCCATCTGTCAATAAAAAGATGCTCAATATAGTAGAAACTATACAAACCTTTGCCTGAAATGTATATCTTTATTTCGCATAAATTATCAAAAAGAATGAAGTTCTCAGTTTATATTGAATCTCTCAGTTTGAAAAATCCCACCAATAATCAAGTCCCCGTCGCTGAAAATAAGTAAGTTGACTTCCTGCTTGCATGCGGCCCCTGGAATCTAGGACAGAACGTGTTAGCTGGTATAGGACAGGATTTGCCTTAGATCTCCCCATCACTATCAGCAACTTAACAACTAAGAAAAACAAAATCACCGGAGAGTCAAAGTCCAGAGTAGATTGATATGTAGATTGTAGATCTGGTGGTTGACAGAAGATGGGACATCATTATGGAGAGGGAACCATCAGTCAGGACAGCATGTGGATATCCACAGGTACAGATATCACCTGTGTCAGGTCCCCTATTTTTTTTATATAGGTCGGTCAGTGAGCAGTATTAGGATGCACCTGTCTTCAAGGAACAAGACATTAATATTATATTTCCTCTCTGTTACTAATTAGCATCATTCCCTAGATGGCTTTTTTCTATTTGTGCCTCCTTTCCCTGTGGGTGTTTCTATTTCCAATAGATTTGATTCCATATGTTTTGTGACTGGTTGTGTGCCAAAGCTGTGATTCAATAGACAACGGCACAAACCTGTCCCTTTTTTTGTTACCACTGAGTTTTACGGAGGGGACTTTAAAAAAACATTTGATTGTACTATGTGGCATTAAAGGAATCTTAAAGGGCATGTCATGCACTAAATTACATTTTGGTACTTAAGCAGAGCCCCCCACAAAACCATCTATGTACTAATTTATAATTTATCCACATTTACTGTACATTATATGAAGCCAATGTTTCTGCCCCTGGCACCGTCGGCTTACTATTTAGGCACATGGATTAGGGAAGTTCTGTAAGTAAAGATGGATTCAACTTCTCCATACCTTCATGGCTAATTGTTTCTCGGTTTTTCAAGTGTGGTCTATCTGGTTTATTGGGAAGGAATTTCTACGAAAAGGAAGGTGCAAGGATGGAGTTTCCCCAACTTTCCTACTTGCCGTCTGGGAAATAACGCTCCGCTCCCAACTCAAAAAAATGTGCAGTTACATCATTAAAAAATGATGGGATATATGTAATGCTGAAGGCAAATACTTCTTTAGTTTTCTTGAATACCTTCAAAGGCTAGGGTCAAGGTTTTAGGTTTCTTTATCAGGGACCAGGATGGGAGTGATGATGGAAGAAAGACCCTTTAATTAGGTATTGGCAACTACACAAAGCTTAGTATGGCTATGGTGCCAACGGACTTTCCATTAAAGGGGGCTTTGACCTGACAGATGCATCTCGAAACAGAGAGTAAGGTAACCCAAAAAAGGTCCCCTTGAATTAATTCAAATGGCATTTTTTTGAATTTTTCCTAAAGTTTACTCTCTTAATTAAAAGTTGTGACGGACTTGGGAACAGAAGACGGTTAGAAGGTAATCTTTGGGGAGAAATCCTGTGTCTCCAGGTATACAATGGAGACCCCTATAAGATGCGCAATATATCATTAAACACTTTTCTTGGAAGACTGCTGTGCATTGCAGAAGGGAAACACCATTACCCAGGTATTCATTGTGTCTTGTACAGTGTTAAAGGCAGTTTTTCTATGATCTTCTTAAGTACACAGATTCATTAGAGCCTCCCCTGCATGCAACTTGGAAAAGATTTTAACTCAGGAATTAGATAGGCTAGTAGGATTTTAAATTGACACCACACTGATAAAACAGAAATCCTGAGAGATGTATTGGGGGGCCCAATGTGTGTACAGTTGAGTTAATATAGTTGAGGACCATTTCTTCTTCCTAGTTGCTACTGTCATGTCCCACCATCTTATTATTTAGAATGATGTGAAGCTTATCATCTAAACTGATTTCGTGGCAATCCTTTATGCTTTTATAAGTTTGTCTCTTTTCCACCCCTTTTACCAGTTTTCCTAGCAGGTGGTCCCCCCCCCTTTTTTCCCCGTTTGTCCCCATTTTCTTCCTATGCTTTGCAGGTTCTCAGTTCTCTCATCCAGGTCATGTATATCGGTTGTATTCAATTAGATTCATGGACTTGAAATGTATTCTTGAAGACGTTTCGCTAGTCATCCCGCTGGCTTTTCCTCATTCAGAATGAATTGTCAATAATCAGTGGCAATTCATGGTCCGCCTGGAAAATCCCCATTCGCATATCACATCCACAGCCTAGGTGTTAAGGGTTGTGATTGGGTATAGTGGCTAAGGTGTATCAGGAACGCCCAGGTAAGTGTGTTAAACGCATGTACATGGCAGAGCAGTTGTTGTCCGGAACCCCCCCGACCTCTATTTGTAGCTTGTTTCTTTATTTTCACATAATGGCCTCCTTAACACCTCTCTTGAACCAGTCAAGTTCTCGCCAATATGTTAAGAAACATTAACAATCTTAACAGTAAAATGTCCTTTATCTTAAGATCAGGTACACGGCTGCGTCCCTGACCCGGTGGAATTGCTCTTTTCTGTGCTTGGCCATATACTTATGGCAGTTGCTGTTTTGGTCCCCCCACATACAGAATTCAGAGCCCTTCTTCACTGCAACTGCACTGCATATATGAATGTCGCTTTTCTTGTGTTTTTGGTATTGGGTTCTTTCGGATGTACCAATTGCTGCTTCAAGGTGTTGTTCGGCGTTAAAGCAGACAGGATAACCGATGTTTTTTGAAAATTTTTCTTAATTTCTCGGAGACCCTGCTACATATGGGGATGACCATGTTCCTTCTCCTGTCTTTGCTTTTCCCTCACTGTTGTAATCGTGTTCTTTTTCTTCTTCTACTTCTTTTGACAAAGGCCCATCGGGATTCCACAAGTTTTAGAGGGCTCCTCTGAGATGTTTCATTTCTTTAAGCCTTCACCTCCTGTGCTAGTAGGGAATGTTCTCAGCTCGTGTGTTGCAAGGTTCTGACCCCTGCCAACCCGCTGTGATCTTAAAGGGTGGTGGGAGTCAAAATCAATACTGATCTGTGTGTGTTGGTTTTCTGTAAACACAAGCGGAGAACATCCCCACTATCACAGAGGCGAAGGAATAAAGCAATTAAACTCTCAGATGGAGCCCTTTAACTTGTGGATATCCAGACTGGAGTCCTTTGTCCAAAAGAAGTAGAAGGAACGAAAAGAACACAAACAAAAGGCAGACAGGAGGAAGAACATGGTCATCCATATGGAGCAGGGTCCCTGAGAAATTAAAAGAAGAATTTTCACAACAATTGTCTCCTCCCTGTCTCTTTAAAAAACCAACAACACACTGAGGCAGCAATTGGTACATCCGAAGACCCATACCAAAACCCAAGAAAAGCAACATCATTCTGCAGGCAGGGCAGTGAGATGCTCTGATTTGTATGTGGAGGAGACGCAAACATCAACTGGCATCAACGTTGGCCCAGCACAGAAGAGCCAATTCCTCGGGTCAGGACTCAGCCTGTACCTGCATCTAAGGTAAAGGACAGACCTTTGAAGATTGTAATTTAACATATTGGCGAAGGAACGTGACTGGTTTTCAAGAGAGGTGAAAATAACGAAACAGCCCTAAATAGAGGTGGGGGGATCGACCCCAACTGCCTGCCATGCAATGCTGTTTTTTAACACCTACTCTGGGCGTTCCTATCACACCTCTTACCACTATCCCAATCACACCCTAACACCTGGCGTGGATATGCTTAATTGGGATTTTCCAGGGTACATAATATGCCACTGATTTCTTGTCAATCCAGTCGAATTGAGAAATCCGTCGGATGACTAGCGAAACGTCTTCAATAACTCATTTCAAGTCCAGTTGATCTAATTGAATACAACATATAGTTTCCTTCCTATTATAAGACTGTGTGCGTGTGCTGTGCTTTGGCAAACAACCACCTTTTTCACCCCTGCTGGATTGTCAACATTTCAGGATTTCAGATACAAAAGTAACGCTTTCTGATTCAGTTGACACTATATGTTAACATTCCCGGTTTAAGTTCTGGTTCAATACAGAGACATTCTGATACGTATCTACAGAGTCAGATAGTTTACGAAAGTGGTGGCAATGAGTCTTTTGTAGACACTTGCTATTTTCTTGGGGTATAGAAGATTGGAACAGAAGCTTTATTAAGATTCTTAAATACTGGGCAGCACGGTGGCGCAGTTGGTTAGACTGTGCCTGCATTCTGATGTCTGAGTTTCGATCCTCCTTTGGACACATCTGCAAGGGTTTGTATATTCCCCCCCCATGCTTGCGTTGGGTTTTCCTCTCCCCGGGCACTCTGGTTCCCCCCACATCATAAGACATACTAATCGGTTGTATGTGTCAATAAATGTGCAGATTTAGCTCTTAGGGGCAGGGCCTGATGTGAATGTAACATGTAATTGTAAAGCCCTACGGCAGCGTTAAGCGCTATATAAATCCACAATACATAATAAGTAATACCTGTCACATCATAGAGTCTTTCCGGCTTAATTTCCATAAGAGGCTAATTGCCTCCATTGCTCAAAAGGGTTTAATGGCCTCAACGAAATCCATGCAACCCAAAAGCATACAATACTCATGATAATCTGATTTGCTCCACTTTGATAACTGTAGTGGTATCATATATATAATTGTTTGGTTGGAGTGAGAGTGGAGTTTCTATGCCTTGGATTCCCTCATATCGGAGGGGTGAGCCTATAATCCCTCAGAGGGACTGTGATTTGGCCCATTACCATTATTTCCTCTGAGGACATGAACTTGACAAATTGATTTGCGGTGTGTCCGGTGAAGAGGCCAGACGCGGGCCCACGTGAGTCCCGGACCCCCGAAGAAATCTATTGTCGCTGTATATGTTTAATTATGATTCCTCCTTTATCACATAGCAGACGCCTCCTGTTAAATTGCTGTGGCAGCCATTTGCCGCCGGTGAAGAACCTGCTAGCTGAGTGACTAAGTCCCGGTTCCCCAGCATTTCGTTATATCTGCCTTATGTTTTATTGCTTTTGTGACATCTTATTACGACAGGATACGTTTGCCACTTACTAGTCTGAACATGGGTAATCGATATACCTAACAGCTATAATACATAAGTGTGTTATAATGGTAGCTGCAGTGGTTATATCATCCTTATAAAATCACTCAGGCTTATGTCGCTAAGTCCACTCATTTCTTATATTTCTTTATATCCACTACTACTACTCTCCGCCCACTTTCAGTGTTTCATGTCTGGACAATGCTCAGCATTTTTTGCTGTGTTTAACTCCCTAAAGACCTGCTGGAGCTGCCTCCCTGTCACTTCATACAATGTCCTCTTCTCCTCCTCAACAAAGATTGATTAACCGCATAGATGCTGAGTCCTTTCTAACTGGGTTTTCAGTTACCGAAGGTAGCTTGGGGGATTTAAGGTGGAACTAGGACAGGCTAAATTTAAAATATGAATGGGGTGAGGAATCCGATACTTATGTATTATAAGAAATAATGCGCCCGTTCACATTTAATATAAGGACATTAAAAGCCACCTGGAGTTTTTCCTGTCCATTCTATATGGTTGGGAACGCCTCGTGGCGTAATATCCTTATAATTAACAACTGTACGGGTGCATTATCCCTTATATCATGCACTATTCAGTCCTGTGGTATTACAGCCTTAAGGACCCAACAACTGTAACTGTTTTCCCTTTCTGGAGGATTGCATTTGAAATTGCAACAGTAGTGATTTATTAGTTCGATATTTTGTTGTGGAACGCAACTGTCTTGGGATTTCTAAGAGACTGCTAACAATCAGGTTCCCATGGCAGCTATTACCTTTAAAAAAGAACCACAGGGATGCCAGTGATTGCTCTATGTATGTGATGTTTTAAGAAAAAGAGATTAGAATGTTAATAATTTGCACCTATATGCTAGTTGGCATTCTTGTCTTGCTTGTCATATATGCAAACGCTTTAGAATTGATGTTTTAAATTATCTTGAATAAATTTGACATTTGATGGTAACCTACCTAGCGCCTATTATTTTTTTGGTTGGCGGATCTATCTGAGTGTGCCTTTTTTTAATTTTTTTTTTCCGGACCTCCCTTTGATGTTCATTCCATTGTCTTATGATTGTAATATCTGGCATGCATGTTTTAGTCAAGCTGTGATCTGTGTGCACTAAATTTTTCCGTCGCATTGTAGGCTTTAAATGGGACTGCAACTAAAAACGTTCGAGTACCTTATTGTAACATAAGCATTTTTAAATCTATTCCATATACTATTCCTATCACGCTTTCATTGTGCTCACCTTGCAACGCGGATATGAAGTTTAGGAAAATAGAAATTATAGATAGGCAGCTGAAAGGCTTAAGGGAGAAGGGGGGCCAAGAGCAAAAAAAAGCCCTTCACTGAGCTAAAAGCAGAGAAAACACCTTCTTATACCAGAGGTATCTTGTCAGTCTCATCTATACTGAATAGTCATTGCCACAAACCTAAGAACGAAGAAGTAATTTCTTACTCCCATGTTCTCCCAGAGTAAGTGGCAGAAGATAATGCAAAACACTCCTTTAATGTCCCTTAGCTTATGCATTTGTCAGAACCGGTCTTGGCTTAATACATGCAAAGCTTTTATATATAGAGCCAATCATCTACCTGCAGCCCCAACGTTGTTCGATCTTGTAGATCTCGCAGTGCAAGATACATATTCATGGCTCTATGGGTAGGACTTGAGTGGTACAGTAGAAAAGGCAAGGCTAGTGTTAGCTGTAAGAGCAGGAATTGCTTAGATCTTCCAATCACTATCAGCCACTTAACACCTAAAGGTTCGTAACACGACACTTAGGTGAATATAATCAAATAAGATATCATCAACTGTGTACTTGGTCCCTTATTTCCCTATATGCCCTCCGTGAGCAGTATGAGGATGCCCTGTGTTCAAGGATGTATTTATGGAGTTATCTCTCCCTCTGTTACTAATAATAGCATCATTCCCGAATCTTGTGTGTCCCTTTTTCTACATTTCCTAGTTGGTGCTTGTTATTTCAGTACTTGAAAAGATTCCTTTAACTGGTTGTTATTGGAAAACTATAAACCTTCCTGTGTTTGTTTTTGTGTTACCATATAGTTTTAAAAACAAGAGTAATTATAAAATCCTGCTTGTATAAAATTACTCACCTTAAAATGATTATTACCCCCAACCTTTCCGCTAGCTTTTTTCTATTTCAAAGATTGCCGCCCCAAAGCTTCCTTTCCTGGCTCGTCCTCGCTGTCTAGTCCCCACTCCCACTCCCCCCCCCTGCTCCTGTTTTCGACTCATTGCAATGCAAACAGAGCAGGGTCTCCTGGTCGTGGCTGTCCATGCGATTGGACATGTGTCCATGTCCGCACGCACCCAAACTGACCACGACCACGAAGTCGGCAGCACCGGCCAGCCCCGCGGAGCAGAAGCGGCGAGGACTGGGTCAGGTAGTCATTTCTGGGGGATCTTGGAAATCTAAAAAGTTTTAGTGAAAGTGGGGTTTGGGGTATAATTATTTTAGGGCTAAGTATTGTTTAGGCTGGACATTCCGCTTTAAAGTAAATGGGGATTTATTACCTTGTGCTGCACATCAATACATATCATGGGCTGTCAGCACCCTGCAATGGAAACTGCACTTTCCCTTAGTGCCTTCTTTGAACTCGGCACAAAGACTGCTGCAAACTGTAATCTCCCCCTGCTTCCATTAGTTGCTGCCTGCCAACCCCAGTACAAGAGACTTTTCCTGATTTGCCAGGATACCCTCTTAATCGTGACATCTGGAGGAACACACAGCCACCAGGTGAGAGTAGGAGAATGGAGATGAGAGGTGTTCACAAATGGCATATGGACATCACATGTTTCTGCTGCTCCTCATGATTGACAGCTCTAATCCTCCTATCACAGCAATAAAAGGGCACAATGAAAAATAAATGCACTATCCAAAGCGGGACAATCTGTGGCATTTGGGAGGTATGCAATAACTAATTAACTTAGTTGATTACTCGATTCGCACCATATGGCAGCACATGGGTTAATTAACTTAAAAAAGTGCCAAAAAAGGGTGATTTTGTTTGTTTCCAGATCCTGAAATCTATGTAATCCAAGTTTCTTAAATTGTCCAAGCCATTCGGGATTTGTAACCCCCAAAAGCCAGTTTCCATCAAATTGTCCAAGCCATTCGGGAGTTTGTACCAGTGCATCAAAATTCCAAGCCCTTCGGGAGTTTGTGTGATACAAAATATCATATACACATACTCATTTACAGAAAAGCTTTATTATGGATCAAAGCACAATGGGTAACTTAACAGATAAACATTTTAGTCACCTCTATATGGTACAATTTTTAGTTTGAACAAAACCCAATTGACCTCGTCAAATACTTTGCGTAGACCTTTCATATTTATAACCCCAAACCTCGCGTTTGGCTGCCTCACATGCAGTAAGCCCATCATCTGGAGTGGCACAAGCCTCAAGCTGGTTTCCACGTACGCATAAGAAACAAACAGAGACATCCAAAAGAGTCCGCCCACAACCAGCTTTATTATTTCGGCTCTGTGAGCACCAGAGCACTTCTGGCTCGTTTTGGGGGAACACGCCGCCTTGTTCATAATGATTAAGGCGCATGTTCCCCTCGAAATGCAGCAGACGTGCCCTTTGTGCTCACAGATGGCAGATGTCCCGAAAGAAAGCTGGTTTGTTTTTAAAGGGAGTTGCGGCCTCTTTCGATGTCTCTATTTAATTTTATTTGTTTTAAGTGGCTTTTAGGATTAGATTAACTATCGTCGTTGTGATAGATAAACGGGTTGTTAATTTAGATTGTTTTTACCGATCATTAAAAGGATCACAGATCTACGATAACGATCATAAATATCAATAGAAATTCAATAGAAACCTTGCGGTAGTATTTGCTGATTATTCGTGTATTGCTACCGGTTATTACCTTTATCAAACATGGCCATTGTTCCTTTCCATTAATACTTTCACGACAAACCAACTTTAGAGTTCCTGCGATAAAAAAAAAACAAAAGCAGAACCCTTGTGCAGTCATACTGTTTTCTAGCCCCTTACCTCATTAACAATCAGAATTTTTAAGTTTACAGTAGGAACCCCTAGTTAAATCACGAATTTATACATTGTTTTTTCAGCACAAAGTGTACTTAACATGTTAACAAGATTTGTAACTTTTGGAAATTTTTACTGGAATACATTGACCAGAGAGGGAAAAACCAAACCTACCTGACCCAGGACCATACACTTTACCTTCTCAATCTTTAACCACTATAATCAGACACAGACCACTTTCCTTTTGGGTCACAAAAATAGGCACTGCTTTTTTTTATATAAATTTTACATATGATTTATAATCTAATCAATTTAAATAAATATGGCTTTTATTAATTTGCATATATTTTTCCACCACTGTACAACCTTGCGTACATAACCAATGTTTTGTTTTTAACGCACCTAGCCGTAGATCCTCAGCTTGATGCCAACCTCTGTCTTGCCAGAGGCATGTCGGCTCCATAACCTCTCAACAGGGTGTAACCCCGCCACCGAAGGGGCTTGTGTCACTCCTACAACCGAGCTCCGACCGCCACTTAGTAAAAACAGGGCCTGGTCTAAATGCCATCTTGCAGCCCTGACCGAAATATATCTCGCCTATATCTTCAATAATGTTTCCCCATCGGCCTCATCAGTGAACCTATTGTCACCTCCCACTGTCTGTGCTGACCCCCACTCCACCACCCAGGATCGCCACGAACTGGAGATTCTATGTTACTAACCCTCCTTGCCGCTCAATGGCTGCTGCGTCCTTCCCCTTGCCAACTACCCGGGAATAATTTCCGACCATACCAATACCACTTCCTGACAGAAACCCCCAATTCTTGACCGGTTCCGCCTTCTAAGTCATCATATCTGACAACCGCGCTTTTACATATTCCTTTCCTGCGCTTTGTATCACCAACATCCAGAGGCCCCCGGTTTTCCCCCCCCCCCCCCCCTTCGGCTGACTCACCGCCTCCGAAGCACCTGCCACGCAAGGACATCCCTCTGATGACCTTTCCACTCCAAGCTGCTTTGTAAAACAAGTCCAGCCTCCAGCCGAATCTCTGCCTTCCTTGCTGCCCAAACTGGTACAGTGGCCGATTCACCTATACCGCCACTCTCTTAACATCTAAACGAAAAACATCTCAAAGCCAGTTTCACTCTCGTCCTCACTATCAGCTGCCAGTTTTGATCTCCCCGCCCAACCGTTTTTACTGCCTGTTCATAAAAACAAGGTTGTATGCCTACGTTGCAGCTCCAAGTCTAAAGGAATGAGTGCCAAACTCCTTCGGGTTAATACCAATGCATTGCAAGGAGCCCTTAGTACTGCCTCAAAACTGATGCGAGTGAGAGGGTTCCTTGTTTGGTTGAGCCCGAAGGAGGGAGAGACACCCGCCTTAACGCTAACCATTGTTATTGCCGATCGGGGCAAAATTCATCCACTGATGGGTAGAATTGTACGCATGCCGTCACCAAAGACATCTGTCTTCGCCTCCTAATAGCTAAAACCCTACCATGTTGCTCATGACGTGCACATCCCCTGCCAAGAGGTCGCCCATAATGTTTGGCACTAGGAGAAACCAGCTCACGAACCTCGCATGGCTCCAAAGAAAGCGCGCGAACTAGCTGAAAGAGCGCCGTCCGTAAGTTGATGTGTCAAGCATGCAGCGATAGACTCCCGCCAATCGTATTAGAATTCTAAATAAATGGGGCGTCCTAGACTCTTTGCTCCTGTGGTTCCTTTTTTCCCATCCTTTTAGGACCGACTGGATAAAGAACTCTATTTGTCAAGTCCTGCCAGAGGCCCGCCATCAAAGACGGAAGAAAAAGGAAATTCCCCTGAAGCCCTCCTCTGAGCCACCACCGGAGCCAATGGGTTTCCCTCAATCTCACCAGGTACTCCAACGTTCCTGCTTTCTCACCCTGGAGACTGTTGGAATACCCTGTCCAGGCCAGGTTCACCCACTCTTTCCACCACGCCTTACCATGGTTGTGCCACGTTGTTGGCCACCGAATCCTGTACCATGGCCATCAGCTGATTTCCTATTTCCCATAAGGAAGCGGCATGGCGTCCCCTCCTCTCTGCCTCCTGTGCCCCTGGCAGAAAACTCTTCCCACTGGAAACGGAGAAAGAGCACAAGCGATCGTGTTTTCAATGCCCGCGGCACATTTTGGCCTAAACCATAGTTAGACTGGCAAGCACCGTAGCACTAGATGTCTCAGGCAGCGAAAGCACTGGAAGGGAAGAGCAGTTCTGTTTATATTATTAATTGCAAAAACCACACTAGCGTTATCTGTCCCAAAAACATATAGACTTGTATAGCCATTACTTTGTTCCCAATGTTCCACCACTGCCGCCACTATGGGAAACAACTCCAGGATCGTCAGGTTCCTGTAAAGACCAGCAGCAATCCGTTCTCGGGCCAGCACCCAGCGGGCTCCAGGTGCGACCAAAGAGGCTGGCCCCAAGCCCAGGGACCGCAGCCGCCATCGGTGACATTGCAGCTCTTCGCTGGATTTGCTCCCTGTCTGATCATGACCTGCCCATTGTAAGATTCTAGAAGGACTCCCAGACCCGCCAGTCTGCTTGAACTCCCTGGAAACCCGAATGTGATGATGCGGGGTTTTTACCCTGCTTGTGGCCCTGGACAGCCGTCTAACAGAACACTCTACCCATCGGCAGTATTCTTCACTCAAAGTCAGGGAGCCCCTAAGGACTGCCACTGTCTAAGAGTGCCTTGTTGCTGGCAAGATGCCTCACTCCTTTTCAAATCGACCAGCTTATCCTCTGGCAGCCCTGCATTCCATTTTCTTTGAGTCGATTATCTATAATGCCCACAAAAAAAACTAAAGTGTGGTTAAAGGCCCATTGTTTTTTCCCTTGAAAGAGGAACCCCAATTTCGCCATCAGATACCTGAATGACTGCAGTAGATTGAACATTGATTGGACCCTGTGGCGCAACAAAAAAGATTTCATCCTTAATGAAGGACGAAACGTGAGCCAGCCAGTCTCATAACAACCACCCACTCTAATAAGGATGTCTGCAACATCTCAAAAACAGCGCAGGAACGCACAGCCGCATAGGGAGACACATATCAAGTAAAACACATCCCGTCTGAAGCTACAGCCATAACATGTGGAAGCAGTCCTCGTGGTCAGGGAGAAGGCGGAAGGCCATTATAATAGTATTTGATGCATATCGTTTTTTACTTTAAGCATATTCGTTAATTCGATATTACTCGGTATTGGTATAATAGACATTTTACTCAGCATATTTCGTTCAATTCGATATTTACTCGCGTATTGGTATAATAGACATTTTACTCACATATTGTCAATTCGATATTTACTCGCGTATTGGTAAATAGACATTTTCTCACATATTCGTCAATTCGATATTATCGCGTATTGGTATAATAGACATTACTCCATATCGCAATTCGATATTTACTCGCGTATGGTATAATAGGCATTTTACTGGCATATTCGTTTAATTCGATATTTACTCGCGTATGGTATAATAGACATTTTACTCACATTCGTCAATTTGATATTTACTCGCGTATTGGTATAATAGACATTTTACACACATATTCGTCAATTCGATATTACTCGCGTATTGGGATAATAGACATTTTACTCGCATATTCATTAATTCGATATTTCTCGCGTATTGGGTATATAGAATTTTACCCGCATATTCGTTTAATCGATATTTACTCGCGTATTGGTATAATAGATAGTTTTAGCATATTCTAATTCGATATTTACTCGGTTTGGTATAATAGACATTTTACTCCCATATTAGTTATTCGTATTTACTCGCGTATTGGTATAATAGATATTTTACTCGCATATTCGTTTATTCGATATTTACTCGCGTATGATATAATAGAATTTTACTCGCATATGTTAATTCGATATTTACTCGCGTACTGGTATAATAGACATTTTACTTGCAATTCATTAATTCGATATTTCCGCGTTATTGGTATAATAGACATTTTACTCGCATATTCGTTAATTCGATATTACTCGCGTATTGGTATATAGAATTTTCTGAATATCGTTAATTCGATATTTACTCGCATATTGTATAATACGACATTTTACTTGCATATTTGTAATTCTATTATTGCTATGGTATATAGGACATTTACTGCATAATGTTTTTCGATATTACTCACGTATTGGTATAATAGACATTTATTGATATATCATTAATTCGATATTTACTCGCGTATTGGATAATAGACATTTATTGTTATTTGTAATTCGATATTATCGCGTATGGTATAATAGACATTTTACTCGCATATTCGTTAATTCGATATTACTCACGTATTGGGTATGAATAGACATTTTACTGCGTATGGTAATAGGCATTTTACTTGATAGTCTTAATTGATATTACTCGGTATTGGTATAATAGACATTTTACTCGCATATTCGTTTATTCAATATTTACTAGCGTATTGGTATAATAGACATTTTAATCACATAATTCGTTAATTCGATATTTACTCGCGTATTTGTTATAAAGATATTTTACTTGCATATCGTTAATTCGATATTTACGGCATTTGGTATAATAGACATTTACTCACATATTCGTTAATTCGATATTTACTCCGTATTGGTACATAGATATTTTACTTGCATATCGTTATTCGATATTTACTAGCGTATGGTATAATAGACATTTACTCGCATATTGTTAATTCGATATTTACTCGCGTATTGGTATAATAGACATTTTACTGCATATTGTTTATTCGATATTTACCGCGTATTGGTAAATAGATATTTTTGCATATTCGTTAATTCGATATTTACTCGCTTATTGGTATAATAGCCTTTACTCCCATATGTTTATCGATATTTACTGCGTATTGGGTATAATAGATATTTACTCGCATATTCGTTTATTCGATATTTACTCGTTGTATTGTATATAGCCTTTACTCGCATATTAGTTTATTCGATATTTACTCGCGTATTGGGTATAATAGATATTTAATCGCAATTCATTTATGCGATATTTACTCGCGGTGATATAATACTATTTTACTCGGAATTCGTTAATTCGATATTTACTCGCGTATTGGTATAAAGACATTTTAACTCGCATATTCGTGTTATTCGATATTTACTCGTCGTATTAGGTATAATAGATTTTTACTCGCATACGTTATTCGATATTACTCGCGTATTGGTATAATAGACATTTTACTCGCATATTCGTTAATTCGATATTACTTGCGTATTGGTATAATAGACATTGTACTGCAAGATTCGTTTATTCATATTTACTCGAGTTAGTGGTATAATAGACATTACTCGAATAGCGTTTATTCGATATTTACTCGTGTATTGGTATAATAGACATTTTACTCGCATATTCATTAATTCGATATTTACTCGCGTATTGGTATAAGACATTTTACTTGCATATTCGATAATTCGATATTTACTGGTGTATTGGTATAATAGATATTTTACTTGCATATTCGATATTTACTCGCGTATTGGTATAATAGACATTTTACTCGCATATTCGTTAATTCGATATTTACTTGTGTATTGGTATAATAGACATTTTACTTGCATATTCATTAATTCGATATTTACTCGCGTATTGGTATAATAGACATTTTACTCGCACATTCAATAATCGATATTTACTCGGGTATTGGTATAATAGATATTTACTTGCATATTCGTTATTGGATATTTATAGTGTATTGGTATATAGACATTTTACTTGCATATTCGTTAATTCGATATTTATTTGCGTATTGGTTTAATATATATTATTGGTATAGAGTCTGTTCGAACTCGAATAGTTTGGCTCAAACTCCGTTTCGAGTTCTAGTCCATCCATCTCTAGTCATGACCACAAAATATGGGGAAATGACCCCCTCACAGAGCAATTTCTACAGCATTGAGGAGAGCTATCAGTATACCACAAGGAGAGAGTTTCTGGGGATCTGTAGAACCTGAATAGACTTTTTCTGTCTGTTTCCCAGAATGAAATGCATCTAGATAATTTATAAGGCTGAATAAATGCTGTCAGCCATTGTTCAGGGGTAAATGTGGTATTGAGTGCTAATTCCCATTTCAAGATAAAAATTTGTGTTGTAGAATGAGGATTTCTGTTAGTGGATTTGTAGAATTTTCTGGGGTAATATTTTGTTTTTGAAGGTAGCTTATGATCTGGTGGTATTTAAGGAAATCTGTCTAGGGGATTCTAAATTTTTTAATCTATTGTTGATATGTAAGGAATGTGTCTTGCGATATAATGTAACTGATATTTATTGGGTCTTTCAAATTCCAAGTGGCTATATAGAGATTTGCTATGCAAAATTTTATACTTTTCAATGGTATATATGGATTCATGGACGTTCTAAGTTTTTGTGTTTTAATTGTTTATTTCCATATAGAGGCTGTTGTTGTGATTGCTTGATAATCTGGTAAAGATAGCTGAGGGTTAAAGAGTAGTGATCCTATAATGTCCATTAAATTGCCTCTATCAAAAATATTTTCCTTTATTTCTACCCATTTCTATGTTTATGATTTTACCAGCAGGAGGCAGTGTGTAGAAATGGCCTATATAAGAATACCAGAAATAATTAACAGTTTGCCTATGATTAAAGGACAACTCCACCCTCATAAGAACATCTGTTAGAAGGAATGGCCTCTTTAAAATATGTTGATATATCATACTTTGTCCTATGAATTCATTACTGTATGCCTGCTATGCTTCTGGATGCCTCATGGAAACTGACCAATTTAGAAACCTGTACTGAGCCTGTACTGAGCCTGGGCATGCTCAGAAGAGGCAGACAGGGGATTAACATTCAGTCATTGGCTGTGATGTCAACTGTCAAATCCATAACTGACAGTTGCTAACTGGAAGAACCAGGAAGCAGAAACAGGGGAAACAGGACATAGTGCTAGACTTATATATTTCACATTTCAAACTATTACCGTTTAGGGTTTTGGGGGGTGATTTACCTGTATGTAAGTTTTCATTTTAGGGCTGGACTTGCCCTTTAAGAGCATGGGGTATGTTCCCTAGTCATCTGTTTTATGGGAATAACCGAATGACCCGTCTAGGAGCTTACCTTCTATCTACAGGAATCCTATCCATTTTGGGTTATAAGAGGCATCTACACCAGTGGCAGTATTGCCAGTAGTAGTGGCCTTCTCTACAGTTAGTATCATCTTAATTACCAGTGGTAGCCTAATCCCCAACACTTTCAGCAGTGATAATTATTCTGACTGGCATGGGAGGATATAAACCTGCTCCATTAGCTGCTTAAACTGCCTGGGGGGGAATTATTTAAAAAGAAATATGTATTTTTTTTAATATGCTGTATGAAGCGTAAGTATTTTTTTTTTCATCATTATTGTTCATTTTATTTTTTCCCAGATGATTGCCGCTAGAGTAAGATCACATGTAACATCTCTCTAGCGTTGACCAACCTGGGGAACGTTCAGAAACTTTCAGTGAACGAAATATACTGTACCATTCATCCGAAGTAGTAAGCCTTACGTTGTCCATTCCCACGACATTCCAGACAACCTCAGCAGCTTATCACCCCCTTTCATATGATCAAGGAACAATGATATGTGACGTGATGTTTCACATTTAAATCTAACATGATGTTTTAACCAATATTCTTACCTGCCAGTGTTTAATGTGGGATTGCAAAGTTGTTGACCCTTCTGGAAATGTTTGTGTAACAAACAATTCATGGAGAGCCTGAGCCATCGCATACACTGCTGTGTAAACACTGTGTGATATCCTGTAAATGAATGTCTCATAGAAATCCAGGTCAATGTCATGCAAAGATTCATTCCCAGTACATTTCCGAACTTTCCATGCTGTTACATTGGAGGGGTTTGGAAAGTGCACATAGACCATACCAGAAAATGTGCAGAGAAACAATTGCTCCCAGAGATTTTTAAACAAGGGTTCATTAAAATATTTAAATGTTTTCAAATGATAGAAAAAAAAATTAAATCCAGGAATGTCTTTATGTTGGAAGGACAGAGACAAAGTTCCATTAAGGTTTTTACCTTGATTGAAGGGTGTTGTATTGATTTCGAATAACATTAATGGAATTTGATTGAAAATTGTGGATGTGATCCATATTTTGCTTGGTAATTCATAAAATAAAAATATATCTTGAAAATATTCGGGCAGCTGACCAATCAACATAACAATCACATTGGCCATCGTCCTGTGTAGTGTATTATTTAGCCTGTCAATTATAGTTAGATCTACAGATTTTGTAGGGAGACTGAAGATAAAGGCTAAACAGCCACCATCTTTGTTCATTTCTTTTTCCATCTTTTTTGCTACTTTGTCACCACTGTCATCATCAGATACAATGAGTCCAACCCATTTCCATCCAAAGTGCTTAACTATGGTCACTATTCCATCAACCTCAGATAACTCATTGGGAACAGTTTGGTAGAAGGATGGGAACTGGATTCTGTCATTGAGAGCAGGATCTCGGGAACCGTAACTTATCTGCGGATTAGAACATATTACTGCAAGGACAGTTCTGACAGACTGTGAATCTTGGGAAGGATATGTAGGACAAAGGCCCAAATTTGATAAAGAGCAAGCCAGTGGGGCATTTGCTCCCCTATATTCTATGATTTAATTTTTTTTTATGCAAATAACTTTCTCTATAAAATATATACACAAATGACACATTTAAATGTATTATTATAAGATTTATTTTATGGCAAACCTGTGGATATCTGTAGATCCCGGCTATCTGGGCTATGCAGAGAGATGAAGCAGAAGACAAGTCTCCAATGATCCCCACAACCTTTTTATTATTCCAGCAGCTGTAATTTGGGATTGTCTCTTGTCTCCCTGATAAGATTCTGAAAGTGTTTTCAAAAGACTGGGCTCCATCAGCACAAGAGTCAAGGATCTGATAACCCAGAGTAATATTAGGCAATATCCCAGGATCCTTATTGATCTCGTCAATTGTAAACATGAAAACCAGTAGATGGCGGAAGAGTTTAAATGATAGTCTGTTAAATACAAACAAAAATATAACAACATGAGGAGGTGGAAATTTACCTCCATTTGCAGTTGGTGTAGGCTAATGGTTTGGGACAAGTTCTGGCCATGGGGAAATTTTATTATGCTGACATAGACCAGAGTAAAGCTGGGTACACACAGTACCGATAAAGCCCCGATACTGTCAGATCTCACAGCATCTGGGCTTTATCGGTACTGTGTGCACCTTGCTTTTTCAAACAAGCGCGCGGCCTCCAAACGATTGGGACGGCCATACGCTCGTTCGGAAAAGAGGGAAGACTCCCTATGCTGTGTATATGCTGTGTATAGGGGGAGTGCTCGGGACTGTGTGTAGCTGATCTTTGAAATATGACAGACAGGATCTTGCAGATCCTGTCTGTCAACTTTCAAAAATCTTTCAGGTGTGTACCCAGCTTAAGGGAGCTGCCAGCAACTCAAAAAGTATCACGTTTCTAAATTTGCTATGTGAGCATTATCTTTCACAGATTGTTGCACAGATGCTTTGTTGGATCTGGTAATATCTAATAACCCTGAGATCATTATGGATATGAAGGTAATAGGAATTTTAGGGAATAGTGATCATGATAGGTTGTCATTTAATAAGGGATGGAAAAAACTCATTTAACTTTAAGAAAGCAAATTTTATGGAATTAAAGTATGGGGTGATATGTTGCAAACAGAAGTGGACTGCTTTAAAAGGAGTATTAAACTGTTACTCTTCATAATGTATACCTTTAGGGAACAAATATGAAAAGCTAGGTCTGTACCTGTGTAGTTACAGCTTGGGTAAAAGGGAAATGGAAAGAGAAAGAAGGGCATTTAGAATCTTTAAATCAGAGGGAACAGAATAATACTTCAGATATAAATGCTGTTATAAAGATTGCAAGAAAGTACAGTAATTAGTCTATTATTCTATAGTATAGTATTTAAGGTTAAATAAAGACATACGTCCATCCAGTCCAACCTAATCAGCAATACCCACATTTCCTGCCTAACTGTTGATCCAGAAGAATCCAGAAAAAAAAAATCCCACCAGAATTATAAAGGGGGAAAAAATCCTCCCTGACTCCAAGTGGCAATTGGAAATATTCCTGGATCAACTCTACTTTATGTATCAATACCAGTAACTTGTAACATTCCCTGTTTTTAGAAACTCATCCATCTTTTTTTTTTTTTTTTAAAGTATCCAATGAACCTGCTATCACCACGTCCATTGGAAGACAGTTCCATAGCTTTACCATTCTCACAGTGACAACCCTTTCCATACGTGAAGACTAAACTTCTTTTCTTCAAGTCTTAAGGGATGTCCACGTGTCCTCTGATATGTTCTTTTGGTGAACAATGCCCCAGATAGTTTATTGTATGGCCCGTTAATGTATTTATACACAGCAATCATATCCCCACGCAAGCGCCTTTCCTCTAGCGTACATAATTGTAACTTATCCAATCTATCTTTATATTCAAGCTCCCCCAATCCCCTTATTAATTTAGTTGCCCTTCTCTGAACCCTTTTCATTTCCAAGATGTCCTTTTTATACACAGGAATCCAAAATAGCACTGAAATAAAAATTAAGCAATCAAAAATAGAAAATGATGTACGGATAGATCAACAAAGCAACATCAATCCCAAATGTTTTTTTAAGTATATCTACAGTAAACTGATCAGGGCAGAGAATATGGGACCACTAAAGGGGAACTAAAGTCTCCAGACAACATTGCCCCAATAAGAAGAACACATTCACAAAGATACAAAATGCTTTGTCTCACCATTCCCTTTGCTGTGGATGCTGGGTAATTTATGAAAATAAACTGGGGGAACTATAGGTCAGCTCCCATAAATCACCTTATCTGGGAGCTCCCAGCTAAATGTACGCAGTACACTTTACAGGAAGCTGCACCCTTGCTTCTTAGAAGCTGACAGCCAATCATGTTACAGCTCAGAGATTATCCCTACCTCTGATACAGAACACAGATTTCAATGCAGTTTTTGTGTTAACATATTACAAATGCTCCTGTCCCTAACAATGATAAATTTGCTCGCTTTTTATACAAAAAAAGAATAGTAACCTTTGCAGTTTATTTCTTTGCTAACATGGATATAAGAAACAGAATATTAACATTTTAGTAAAAAATAAATGTAAGTATGTGTCTTGCTAAAAAGAAAGCTTTCTACCTTTATGCCACAAGGGTGTAATATCAGTAAATGTAGAATATAAGGGATAATACGTTACCTACAGTGTAATATAAGGAGATTACACCACCGAGGAGTTCCGTGACCATATAGATGCACGAGGCCATTAGGCCAAGTGCTTTTATACAGGTCAGGGAACTGAGAGGTTAAGTAATCTCTGTACATTATTCTGTAGGTAGCGTATTATTCCATATAATACATAAGGCACATAATACATAATGCCTAAAAAAAAAAGCACAGGCAGCACACAACCAACCAACTCACTCACTCATCTGCTCCTTCCTCTAGATACTCGCTGTATCTACCCCTCCTGTCACCTACTTCCTGTATCTACCCCCACCTCCCTGTATATAATCCCCACCTCCCTATATCTACCCCCCACCTCCCTGTATCTACCCCAAACTCCCTGTATATACCCCCCTCCTTCCTGTATCAACCCCCTATCTACCCCCACCTCCCTGTCCCCTCTGTATCTAACCCCCTCCCTGTATCTACCACCCTGTCCCTTCCTCCCTCCCTGTATTTACCCCTCTCTATACTCCATACAAGTGAAGCTGTTTTCCAGAATATAAAGTGTTAGCCATGCCATTTTGTATTGACATGTAAAGGTACTGACTAGTTACACTCCGGTCATCTCCCCCTCCCATCCAGATTCTGTTACTGACTAAACAATACGGAAGATAAGGAGCAGCTCCAGACAATTTATGACTCTGCAGTTCAGTCAGTGACAGGATCTGGATGGGAGGGGGAGATGAATGGAGTGTAACCTGGTCAGTACCTTTACATTTCAATACAAAACAGCGTGGTTAACACTTTATATTTCCAAAAAACTGTTTCACTTGTATGGAGTAGGGAGGGGGAGAGGTGGGGAGGTGCAGTGGTGAGAATTTTTATTACAGTAACTCAGTGAAGCACCTGAGTGACTGTAAGAAGGATTATCGCCACTGCACCTCCCCATTCAAAGTATAGGAGCCTTATGTATTATATATATATCTTTTGCTAGAAACATAATAAAAAATTTAAAAGTAAGCCTGGAAATTGAACCTGTGTCCTAATGGTCTGTCCATTTCCAAAACCAGCACTTTAGCAGTGTGCCACCTTTTGCAGTAAAAGTGACTGCATTTCAGTAAATGTCAGTAAAATCAGTAGACTATTTTGTATTGCTCCAGGAAGTCTGTCAGAAATTCACTGGGAAATAAAAAACAGAAAAGCTATAAATAAATAAGTTTGTACATATGTAGACATTTTTATTTTTCTGGAAACATGATGGAACCAAACAAATAAAAAAAAGCAATAAGCTCCGGCAGTTTCCTAAGCAATCCAGGGGATTTAAACTTGTGGCTTGTGCTGTGTGTTCCTAATAACATGGCATTTACATGGTGCGCCACCAGCAACACCACAAGAAACATGTACATTAAGAAACATACAGGGAATTTCACTAAAATCTCTTATTGCCCCAACCAACCAGATCTTATTTATAATTTTAAAACTAACATCTGATTGGTTCGGGCAAAATTAGCCCCATTTTATAAGATAAGAACTTTACATTTTCCTGTTTAACTTTTGCTAGAAACAGAAGCTACACAGTCACATTGCTTCACACAGACACACAGCTACACAGACACACTGCTTCACACACACACACAGACACACTGCTTCACACACACCTACAGACACACTGCTTCACACACACACACACACACACACCTACAGCCACACTGCTTCACACACACAGCTACACAGACACACTGCTTCAAACACACACACCACACACACACACCTACAGACACACGCTTTACATACGCAGCTAACAAAGACACACTGCTTCACACCACACACACTACAGACACACTGCTTCACACACACACAGCTACACAGAAACATGCTTCACACACACACACCTACACCTACAGGCACACTGCTTCACACACGCACACAGACACACTGCTTCACACACACACCACACAGACCACACTTCTTCACACACACACACACAGCTACACAGACACACTTCTTCACACACACACACACAGCTACACAGACACACTGCTTCACACACACAGCTACAGACACACTGCTTCACACACACACAGCTACACAGACACACTGCAGACACACACACCTACAGGCACATTGCTTCACATACACACAACTACAGACACACTGCTTCACACACACACACAGCTACACAGACACACTGCAGACACACACACATACACACACACACACCTACAGGCACACTGATTCACACACACACACACACACACACACACACAGCTACACAGACACACTGCAGACACAAGGCGTGGCGTTAGGCGCTAAGGGGTTTCCTGGTGCCATTCCCGGGCTATTGTGGCAGGGAATAATGTTATTATACAGTTATAAAGTGAGGGATATGTGCTTAATCTCTGACTACTGAATAAACATGCGCCCATTCCACCATGTGCATGTGTCAAGTGTTTTTCTTTATGGCATTAACATGTGGCTCTCTTCACACTCCCATGCTTCACACACATACACACAAACTGCTTAACTCTTGCACTGTCACTCACAGCAGACCCATCAGACACACTCCCCCCGGACTGTTGTAAGTGCTAACCTACTTTTCTGAACTGAAGTCCGTCCTGTTCCTACAGTCTCCCTCCTATTCTACTCCTGGCTCCGTCTCAGTCAGTGGGACATGCTGCAGTGCTGGGTGCTGGCTTTAGAGGGATTTCTGTGTGGCTGAGAAAGAGAGAACGGCTGGGGTAGCTTCCAATACCCTGCATTTCCTGGCTGTGTCTGCTTGTGCTGCTCCACACTTTCTCACACACTCCAACAAACTGGCACCAATATGGTCCGCCTGCGCAATGCTATTTATTTTCACAAGGGAACTGGAAGGAAAAGGGGAGGAGGAGTAACAAGTCCTGCTGTGTGTGTAACATACATTCAGACGCCAGTCATAGGTGCTGGCTCTGCTTTCTGGCAATAAATCTGGTAATAAATGGAAGGACAGGAAATTATTTCAGCCGGACTTTATTTTAGAATTATAATTAAATTTTTATGCAGCGGTCGCAGTGGGCCCCCTTCGGCTCAGGGTCCCTGGCAGCTGCCGGAAAATACCTCATTGTAATCTGCCATCTAGTTCCTGGCTCCAAAAAGGTAACTCTGATAATCTACTCTGATGTTGCATAAGATGTAAATCAGGAGCTCCATTCTTGTGTTGTGCGGCTCCTTATCTACCCCTGACACAGGGTGGTACACAGGTTTCCTCAGCCAATCACCTAAAAGTGTAGGTTAGGCTCAGGGTATGTCCAAAACTTTATTTAATACACACAAAAATTAGAAGTCTAGTGCACATCCAATTAATTTGCTTACATTTTACTTTACCATTGTAATGCGACTTAAAAAGCCTGCCCTTCTCTCTGGATAAATGAAAGCAATTAGATCAATAACTTGGCCAAATTATTTTAAGCCCAGCAACCACTTCACGGTTTGCTTTATTCTGCTGGGTCCTAACTTTTAACCTTTTTTACCTTAGTAACATTTTACCTTCTTAGGAGACGTAATTCTCAAACTTTATCTTTATACCAGTACCTGCCTTTTATGGGATGGAATTCCCTGCTGCTCATTCACTTGCTTTCTTGGGACTATAACTTTATTACCCTCAGTATGGGCCACTCAAAAAACTAACAAGGATGTCAAGACCCATGCCTTTTTTTATTTTATACATATATACATTTTTTTTATACCCCAATATTACTGACCATCATGAATTTTGTAACGGTTTAAAGTCGGTTTCTGGGATAGCCTAAGGTCTAGAGACCAGAATCCATTTTGGAAGATATCCTTATGGTAGCTAACACACAAGCCAATTTATGGCACTTATTGAAAACCTGCAGGGAGTTCTTTTTGTTAAAAATGGTGCTAATTTTGCTCCAACCAATCAGATGTTAGCTTTCAAATGTTAAATAATATAGCATAGTATAGTATAGTATAGTAGTATAGTATTTGAGGTTGAATAAAGACATATGTCCATCCAGTCCAACCCATCTAGCAATATCCTTATTCCCTGCCTAACTGTTGATCCAGAGGAAGGCAAAAAAAAGACAACCCTTCCATACGTGAAGACTAAACTTCTTTTCTTCAATTCTTAAGGGATGTCCACGTGTCCTCTGATATTCTTTTGGTGAACAATGCCCCAGATAGTTTATTGTATGGCCCGTTAATGTATTTATACACAGCATCATACCCCACGCAAGCGCCTTTCTCTAGCGTACATATTGTAACTTATCCAATCTATCTTTATATTCAAGCTCCCCCAATCCCTATTAATTTAGTTGCCCTTCTCTGAACCCTTTTCTTTCCAAGATGTCCTTTTTATACACAGGAATCCAAATAGCACTGAAATAAAAATTAAGCAATCAAAAATAGAAAATGATGTACGGATAGATCAACAAGCAACATCAATCCAAATGTTTTTTTAAGTATATTCTCAGTAAACTGATCAGGGCAGAGAATATGGGACCACTAAAGGGGACTAAAGTCTCCAGAAACATTGCCCCAATGAAGAACACATTCACAAAGATACAAAATGCTTTGTCTCACCATTCCCTTTGCTTGGATGCTGGTAATTTATGAAAATAAACGGGGGACTATAGGCAGCTCCCATAATCACCTTATCTGGGAGCTCCCAGCTAAATGTACGCAGTACACTTTACAGGAAGCTGCACCCTTGCTTCTTAGAAGCTGACAGCCAATCATGTTACAGCTCAGAGATTATCCCTCCTCTGATACAGAACACAGATTTCAATGCAGTTTTTTGTGTAACATATTACAAATGCTCCTGTCCCTAACAATGATAAATTTGCTCGCTTTTTATACAAAAAAAAATAGTAACCTTTGCAGTTTATTTCTTTGCTAACATGGATATAAGAAACAGAATATTAACATTTAGTAAAAAATAAATGTAGTATGTGTCTTGCTAAAAAGAAAGCTTTCTACCTTATGCCACAGGGTGTAATATCAGTAAATGTAGAATATAAGGGATAATACGTTACCTACAGTGTAATAATAAGGAGATTACACCACCGAGGAGTTCCGTGACCATATAGATGCACGAGGCCATTAGGCCAATGCTTTTATAAGTCGGGAACTGAGAGGTTAAGTAATCTCTGTACATTATTCTGTGGTGCGTATTATTCCATATAATACATAAGGCACATAATACATAATGCCTAAAAAAAAAAGCACAGGCAGCACACAACAAACCACTCACTACTCATCTGCTCCTTCCTCTAGATACTCGCTGTATCTACCCCTCCTGTCACCTACTTCCTGTACTACCCCACCACCTCCCTGTATATAATCCCCACCTCCCTATATCTACCCCCCACCTCCCTGTATCTACCACCAACTCCCTGTATATCCCCCCCTCCTTCCTGTATCACCCCCTATCTACCCCCACCTCCCTGTCCCCTCTGTATCTAACCCCCTCCCTGTATCACCACCCTGTCCCTTCCTCCTCCCTCCCTGTATTACCCCCTCTATACTCCATACAAGTGAAGCTGTTTTCCAGAATATAAGTGTTAGCCATGCCATTTTGTATTGACATGTAAAGGTACTGACTAGTTACACACTCCGGTCATCTCCCCCTCCCATCCAGATTCTGTTACTGACTAAACAATACGGAAGATAAGGAGCAGCGTCCAGACATTTAGACTCTGCGTTCAGTCAGTGACAGGATCTGGATGGGAGGGGGAGATGAATGGAGTGTAACCTGGTCAGTACCTTTACATTCAATACAAAACAGCGTGGTTACACTTTATATTTCCAAAAAATGTTTCACTTGTATGGAGTAGGGAGGGGAGAGGTGGGGAGGTGCAGTGGTGAGAATTTTTATTACAGTAACTCAGTTGAAGCACCTGAGTGACGTGTAAAAGGATTTCGCACGGCACCTCCCCATTCAAAGTATAGGAGCCTTATGTTATTATATATATCTTTTGCTAGAAACATAATAAAAAATTCAAAAGTAAGCCTGGAAATTGAACCTGTGTCCTAATGGTCTGTCCATTTCCAAAAACAGCACTTTAGCAGTGTGCCACCTTTTGCAGTAAAAGTGACTGCATTTCAGTAAATGTCAGTAAAATCAGTAGACTATTTGTATTGCTCAGAGTCTGTCAGAAATTCACTGGGAAATAAAAAACAGAAAAGCTATAAATAAATAAGTTTGTACATATGTAGACTTTTTATTTTTCTGGAAACATGATGGAACCAAACAATAAAAAAAAGCAATAAGCTCCGGCGTTTCCTAAGCAATCCGGGGATTTAAACTTGTGGCTTGTGCTGTGTGTTCCTAATAACATGGCATTTACATGGTGCGCCACCAGCAACACCAAAGAAACATGTACATTAAGAAACATACAGGGAATTTCACTAAAATTCTCTATTGCCTCCCCACCAACCCAATCTTATTTATAATTTAAAACTAACATCTGATTGGTTCGGGCAAAATTAGCCCCATTTTAAAGATAGAACTTTACATTTTCCTGTCTAACTGTTGATCCAGAGGAAGGCAAAAAAAAAACAAAATCAAATTTATGAAGGGGGAAAAAATTCCTTCCTGACTCCAAGTGGAAATCGGAAATTTCCCTGGATCAACTCAACTTTATGTATCAATACCAGTAACTTGCAACATTTCTTGTTTGCAGAAACTCATCCAGCTTTTTATTAAACTGACCAATGAACCTGCTATAACAACGTCCACTGGAAGACAGTTCCATAGCTTTACCGTTCTCACAGTGACAAACCCTTTCCCAACTCTACTTTATGTATCAATACCAGTAACTTGTAACATTCCTTGTTTGTAGAAACTCATCCAGCTTTTTATTAAACTGTCCAATGAACCTGCCATAACAACGTCCACTGGAAGACAGTTCCATAGCTTTACCGTTCTCACAGTGACAAACCCTTTCCCAACTCTACTTTATGTATCAATACCAGTAACTTGTAACATTCCTTGTTTGCAGAAACTCATCCAGCTTTTTATTAAACTGACCAATGAAACCTGCCATAACAACGCACTGGAAGACAGTTCCATAGCTTTATTCGTCTACAGTGAAAAACCCTTTCCCAACTCTACTATTATGTATCAATACCAGTAACTTGTAACATTCCTTGTTTGAGAAACTCATCCAGCTTTTATAAAACTGACCAATGAACCTGCCATACAAGTCCACTGGAAGACAGTTCCATAGCTTTACGTTCTACAGTGACAAACCCTTTCCCAACTCTACTTTATGTATCAATACCAGTAACTTTGAACATCCTTGTTTGAGAAACTCATCCAGCTTTTTATTAAACTGACCAATGAACTGCCATACAACGTCCACTGGAAGACAGTTCCATAGCTTTACCGTTCTCACAGTGACAAACCCTTTCCCAACTCTACTTTATGTATCAATCCAGTAACTTGTAACATCCTGTTTTGTAGAAACTATCCAGCTTTTATTAAACTGCCAATGAACCTGCCATAACAAGTCCACTGGAAGACAGTTCTAGCTTACCGTTCTCACAGTGACAAAACCCTTTCCAACTCTACTTTATGTATCAATCCAGTAACTTGTAACATTCCTTGTTTGTAGAAACTCATCCAGCTTTTATTAAACTGACCAATGAACCTGCCATAACAACGTCCACTGGAAGACAGTTCCATAGCTTTACCGTTCTCACAGTGACAAACCCTTTCCCAACTCTACTTTATGTATCAATCCCAGTAACTTGTAACATTCCTTGTTTGTAGAAACTCATCCAGCTTTTTATTAAACTGACCAATGAACCTGACATAACAACGTCCACTGGAAGACAGTTCATTCTTCAGGTTAGGAGAGGTTTCTTTACAGTGAGAACGGTGAAACTGTGAAACTGTCTTCCAGCAGATGTGGTAATGGCAAATTCATTGAATAACTTTAAAAAAGGCCTGGATAAGTTTCTAAAACTAAAGAATATTGAGAATTACTGGTATTAATGCATATAGATCTGGTTGATCCAGGGATACTTTCCGATTGCCGTTTGGAGTCAGGAAGGAATTTTTCCCCCCTTTTTAGCTGGGGTTTTTTGCCTTCCTCTGGATCAACTGTTAGGTAGGGTTAAAAAAAAAAAGTGAATAGGTTGGCCTTGATGGACGTATGTCTTTATTCAACCTTAATTACTATGTTACTATGTTACAGTTCCATAGCTTTACCATTCTGATTGGTTGGGGCAAATTTAGCACCATTTTTAACAATAAGAACTTTTATTGAATCTCCCTGTTTGTGTTTTAATCTCACTTAGAGTTAAAACAAAGGTCAAATAGAAATGCTATAGAAATCCCTGTCCCCTGCTGGGCTTATGATACTTGAACCATTTGCTAGAGGAAAGTACAGAATGAAGAGAGGAAATGAATGTACAAATATAATTTAACAAATGGAATCCTAATATTACAAACATTATACGGTGAATAAATACACTAGATCTGCTTGCAGCAGGTTCCCTATCATGACATTGATTCATATACAAAACAATTATAATCTTAATACCAGAGTCAGTAGGATAAATATCCCAGGATCAAAATGTTATATCATCCTCTGGGACATACAGACAGAATAGCCTGCATGCGTATAACACTAACAACAACCGTTTTTATAGCATAAACATCATAAACATATTATAAAAACCTATGTATATCAAGCTTGATAGTGATATTGAGTGATAGACAACAGATCTAAATAACAGTAATCTGACAAATCCCTCTCCCCCCTCTCACAGGAGGATTGTGCTGGATGAATAGCTACAATTGGTAGAAAAATATGAAAGAACCCTTTCCTCTCACAAGGATATAATACTGTATTAAAAGTTAGAGGAACCCAGTTATAGTGACACTGCTCCTAAATAACATTCCTTAACTAGGATCCCTAAAGATGCACTAGGGCCACAATTTAATCTGTTTATGAACGATTAGAAGTGGTTAGTATACTATGCTGTATATAGATCTGCATCAGCTACATACTCTGCAGGGAGAATCTCCTTTATTCCATATAAAGAGAACATGCTATGGAGACTAGTTTGAAACTAGCATATTCCCATAAAAGTGTCTAGAATGTTCTCTCTGCAAAGAGAGGCTCTACAATCCCACTTGAAACTAGACACAACCACTTAGTGCACACTTCCCAGGCTTTCAGTCCATTCCCTTAGCCTTGCACGCTTAATGACATTACTTCCATGCCCCACAACCCACTAGAATTATCTACCTTTCATGGGCTCCAAATTACTGTTTTAACAGATTTCAATGCAAAGTACATTGCTGTTAATAGGAAACCAACTGCCCTTGTTCTGGGCAAAACTCCCATAGCAGATTTACCAGAGCCTGCACGTCTCTGGGTAAATCTTACCCGCATGGAGGTATTTAAATATGCCTTTGACAGCTGCATGAATGTCTCTTCCAGGAAGTCGCCCATCCGCCACAAACCAAGGCACAACTTTAAGAGCGGAGCCATGTGTGTGTGTGTCCATTTGTGCTTGCTAAATTGTCTGTATGCGGCTTAGACCGCTATGTGTTTTTAAAGTTTGATATAAATAAAGGATTCAAGATTTTACTACACTTCAGCCTGGTTGCCTGCCTTATCGATCAGTTCGATGTTTGGGGGTTCTTTAAGAGCCTAAAGAGCACTGCACCCACCTGGTTAATGGACTTCGGATTCTTTTTTTTTTAAAAGCAGGGAAAGCGATCATCCACGGTGCTAATCCACGCTGCTTATCCACCCTTAACCCATCTGTAAATAAAAAGATGCAATATAGTAGAAACTATACAAACCCTTTGCATGATGTATTATCTTTATTTCCATAATTATCAAAAGAATGAAGTTCTCGTTTATATGAATCTCTCAGTTGAAAAATCCCACCAATAATCAAGTCCCCGTCGCTGAAATAATTAATTTGACTCCTGCTGTGCATGCGGCCCCTGGAACTAGGACAGAACGTGTTAGCTGGTATAGCAGGATTTGCCTTAGATCTCCCAATCACTATCAGCAACTTAACACTAAGAAAAAACAAAATCACCGGAGAGTCAAGTACAGAGGAGATGAGATGTAGATTGTAGATCTGGTGGTGACAGAGATGGGACATCATTATGGAGAGGGAACATCAGTCAGACAGCAGGTGGAGATCACAGGTAAAGATATCAGCACTGTGTACTAGGTCCCTTATTTATATAGTCTCAGTGAGCAGTAATTAGGATGCACCTGTCTTCAAGGAACAAGACATTAAATATTATATTTCTCTCTGTTACTAATATAGCATCATTCCCTAAGATGGACTTTTTTCTATTTTTCCCTGTTGGTGTTTTCTATTTCCAATAGAGTTTGATTCAATATGTTTTGTGAGCTGGTTGTGTGCCAAAGCTGTGATTCAATAGAAAACCACAAACCTGTCCCTTTTTTTGTTACCACTGTAGTATTTACGGAGGGGAATTAAAAAAAATTTGATTGTACTATGGGATTAAAGGCAAATCTTAAAGGGCATGTACATCACTAAATTACATTTGTAATTAAGCAGACCCCCCACAAAACCATCTACTGTAATAATTTATAATTTATCCACAATTTACTGTACATTATATTAAGCCCAATGTTTCTGCCCCTGGCACAGTCAGGCTTACTATTAGGCACATGATTAGGGAAGTCTGTAGTTAAAGATGGATGTCAACTTCTCCATAACTTCATGGCTAATTGTTCTCGGTTTTCAGTGTGGTACTTCTGTTTATTGGGAAGGAATTTCTAAGAAAAGAAGGTGCAATGATGGAGTTTCCACTTTCTACTTGCCTCTGGGAAAGAACAGCTCCGACTCCCAAATCTGATGCATCTACATCAATTAAAAAAGGATTGGGATATATAAGTACATGGGCTGAAGCAAATACTTCTTTTAGTTTCTTGAATACCTTCAAAGCAATAGGGGTCAAGGTTTTAGGTTTCTTTATAAGGGACAGGATGGGAGTGATGATGGAAGAAAACCCTTTAATTAGTAATTGGCAAAACCAAGAAAGCTTAGTATGGCTATGGTGCCAACAGGGACTTTCCAATTAAAGGTGGCTGTGACCTTGACAGGATTCATCTCGAAACAGAGAGTAGGTAACCCAAAAAAGGTCCTTGAATTAATTCAAAATGGCATTTTTTTGAATTTTTCATAAAGTTTACTCTCTTAAAGTTGTGACAGGACTTGGTGAACATGAAGACGGTTAGAAGGTAAATCTTGGGGAGAAATCATGTGGTCATCCAGGTATACAATGGAGACACCTATAAGATGCTCAAATATATCATTAAACAATTCTTGGAAGACTGCTGTGGCATTGCAGAAGTGAAACACCATTACCAGGTATTCATTGTGTCTTGTACAGGTGTTAAAGGCAGTTTTCTATTGATCTTCTTTAAGTAAACAGATTAAATTATAGCCTCCCCTGAGATGCAACTTGGAAAAGATTTTAACTCAGGAATTAGATAGGCTAGTGAGGATTTAAATTTGACACCACACTGATAGAAACAGAAATCAATGAGAAGATGTATTGGGCCCAATGTGTGTACAGTTGAGTTAATATAGTTGAGGACCAGTTTCTCTAGTTGCTACTGTCATGTCCCACATCTTATTATTTAGAATGATGTGAAGCTTATCATCTAACTGTTCTTGCAATCTTTTATGCTTTTATAAGTTTGTCTCTTTCCACCCCTTTTAGCCAGTTTCCTAGTCAGGTGGTCCCCCCCCCCCTTTTCCACCGGTGTTCAGCCATTTTCTTCCTATGCTTGTGAAGGTTCTCATTCATCCAGGTCATGGTATATCTGTTGTATTCAATTAGATCAACTGGACTTGAAATGTAGTTCTTGAAGACGTTTCGCTAGTCATCCGACTGGCTTTCTCAATTCAGAATGACTTGTACAAGAATCAGTGGCAATTATGTACCCTGGAAAATCCCAATTAGCATATCACAGCCAGGTGTTAAGGGTGTGATTGGATAGTGGCTAAGAGGTGTTATAGGAACGCCCAGAGTAAGGTGTTAAAACAGCATTGTACATGGCAGACAGTTGGTGTCGAACCCCCCGACCTCTATTTAGGCTTGGTTTCTTTATTTTCACATAAATGGCCTCCTTAACACCTCTCTTGAACCAGTCACGTTCCTTCGCCAATATGTTAACATTACAATCTTCAAAGGTATGTCCTTTATCCTTAAGATGCAGGTACACGGCTGAGTCCTGACCCGAGGAATTGGCTCTTCTGTGCTGGGCCATACGTTGATGCAGTTGCTGTTTGGTCTCCTCCACATACAAATCAGAGCATTCTTCACTGCACTGCACTGCATATATGATGTTGCTTTTCTTGTGTTTTGGTATTGGGTCTTTCGGATGTACCAATTGCTGCCTCAGTGTGTTGTTCGGTTTAAAGCAGACAGGGATACAATGTTTTTTGAAAATTCTTCTTAATTTCTCAGAGACCCCTGCTACATATGGGATGACCATGTTCTTCCTCCTGTCTTGCTTTTGGTATTTGTGTTCTTTTCTTTCCTTCTACTTCTTTTGACAAAGGCCCAGTCTGGATATCCACAAGTTTTAAGGGCTCCTCTGAGATGTTTCTGCTTACCACCCTTAACCTCTCTGTAAATAAAAGAGTCAGATCTAGTATAAACTATACAAACCCTTTGCTGATGTTTTATCTTTATTTCCTAATTATCAAAACATGAAGTTCTCGTTTATATGAATCTCTCAGTTGAAAAATCCCACCAATAATCATCCCCGTCGCCTGAAATAATTAATTTGACTCCTGCTTCCTGCGGCGCGCCCCTTGGAACTCAGTGACAGAACGTGTTAGCTGGTATAGGCAGGATTTGCCTTAGATCTCCAATCACTATCAGCAACTTAACACCTAAAAAACACACAAATCACCGGAGAGTCAAGTCCGAGATGCAGATGTAGATGTAGATCTTTGGTGGTGACAGAGTGGGACATCATTATGGAGAGGGAACATCAGTCAGACAGCAGGTGGAGATCCACAGTAAAGATATCAGCACGTGTTACTAGTTCCCTTTTTATATAGTCTCTGAGCAGTAAATTAGGATGCCCCTGTCCTTCAGGAACAAGACATTAAATATATTTCTCTCTCTCTGTTACTAATATAGCTCATTCCCAAGATGGACTTTTTTCTATTTTTTCCCGTTGGTGTTTTCTATTTCCAATAGATTTGATTCAATATTTTTTTGTGAGCTGGTTTGTGTGCCAAGCTGTGATTCAATAGAACCACAAACCTGTCCCTTTTTTTGTTACCACCACTGTAGTATTTACGGAGGGGATTAAAAAAATTTGATTGTACTATGGGATTAAAAGGCAAATCTTAAAGGGCATGTACATCACTAATTACATTTGTATTAATCAACCCCCCACAAACCATCTACTGTAATAATTTATAATTTATTCCACAATTTACTGTACATTATATTAAGCCCAATGTTTTCTGCTCGCCCCTGGCAACAGTCGGCTTACTATTAGGCACATGATTAGGGAAGTCTGTAGTTCAAGATGGATGTCAACTTCTCCATAACTTCATGGCTAATTGTTCTCCGTTTTCAGTGTGGGTACTTCTGTTTATTGGGAAGGAATTTCTAAGAAAAGAAGTGCAGATGATGAGTTTTCCACTTTCTACTTTGCCTCGGGAAAGAACAAGCTCCGACTCCCAAATCTGATTCATCTACATCAATTAAAAAAGGATTGGGATATATAAGTACATGGGCTGAAGCAAATACTTCTTTTAGTTTCTTGAATACCTTCAAAGCAATAGGGGTCAAGGTTTTAGGTTTCTTTATAAGGGACAGAATGGGATGATGATGGAAGAAAACCCTTTAATTAGTAATTGGAAAAACCAAGAAAAGCTTAGTATGGCTATTGTGCCAACAGGGACTTTCCAATTAAAGTGGCTGTGACCTTGACAGGATTCATCTCGAAACAGAGAGTAGGTAACCCAAAAAGGTCCTTGAAATTAATTCAAATGGCATTTTTTTGAATTTTTCATAAAGTTTACTCTCTTAAAGTTTGTGACAAGGACTTGGTGAACATGAAGACGGTTAGAAGGAAATCTTGGGGAGAAATCATGTGGTCATCCAGGTATACAATGGAGACACCTATAAGATGCTCAAATATATCATTAAACAATTCTTGGAAGACGCTGTGGCATTGCAGAAGTGAAACACCATTACCAGGTATTCTCATTGTGTCTTGTACAGGTGTTAAGGCAGTTTTCTATTGATCTTCTTTAAGTAAACAGATTAACTTATAGCCTCCCCTGAGATGCAACTTGGAAAAGATTTTTTACCTCAGGAATTACAAGGCTAGTGAGGATTTAAATTTGACACCAACTGATAGAAACCAAATCATGAGAAGATGTATTGGGCCGCACATGTGTGTACAGTTGAGTTATATAGTTGATGACCAGTTTTCTCCTAGTTGCTACTGTCATGTCCCACATCTTTTATTTAAATGATGTGAAGGCTTATCCTCTAACTGTTCTTCTTGCAATCTTTTATGCTTTTATAAGTTTGTCTCTTTCCACCCCTTTTAGCCAGTTTTTGCCTAGTTCAGTGGTCCCCCCCCCCCTTTTCCAACCGTGTTCAGCCCATTTTCTTTCTTCCTATGCTTGTGAAGGTTCTCTTCATCCAGGTCATGGTATATCTGTTGTATTCAATTAGATCAACTGGACTGGAAATATGTTCTTGTAAACCGTTTCGCTAGTCATCCGACTGGCTTTCCTCAATTCAGAATGACTTGTACAAGAATCAGTGGCAATTATTGTACCCTGGAAATCCCAATTAGCATATCACAGCGCAGGTGTTAAGGGTGTGATTGGATAGTGGCTAAGAGGTGTATAGGAACGCCAGAGTAAGGTGTTAAAAAGCAATTGTACAGTGGCAGAACTAGTGTAACGCCCCCGACCTCTATTTAGGCTTGGTTTCTTTATTTTACATAGATGGCCTCCTTAACACCGTCTCTTGAACCAGTCACGTTCCTTCGCCAATATGTTAACATTACACTCTTCAAAGGTATGTCCTTTATCCTTAAGATGCAGGTACACACGGCTGAGTCCTGACCCTAGGATTGGCTCTTCTGTGCTGGGCATACGTGAGGCAGTTGCTGTTTGGTCTCCCCCACATACAAATCAGAGCATTCTTCACTGCCTGCACTGCATATATATGTCCGCTTTTCTTGTGTTTTGGTATTGGGTCTTTCGGATTGTACCAATTGCTGCCTCTATGTGTTGTTCGGTTTAAAGCAGACCAGGGATCGATGTTTTTTTGAAAATTTTTCTTAATTTCTCGGAGACCCCTGCTACATATGGGATGACCATGTTCTTCCCGTCTTGCTTGTTTCCCCTTCACTGTTGGTATTCGTGTTCTTTTCTTATCCTTCTACTTCTTTTGACCAAAGGCCCAGTCTGGATATCCACAAGTTTTAAGGGGGCTCCTCTTGATATGTTTCATTTCTTTATAGCCTCACCTCTGTGCTAGTGGGGATGTTTCTCAGCTCTGTGTTGCCAGGTTCTGATAGACACCCAGCTTGTGATCTAAAGGGTGGTGGGAGTCAAACATCAAATACTGATCTGTGTGTGTTGGTTTTCTGTAATCACAGAGCTGAAACATCCCCACTACACAGAGGCGAAGGATTAAAGAATTTAAACATCTCAGAGGACCCTTAAAACTTGTGGATATCCATACTGGGCCTTTGTCAAAAGAAGTAGAAGGAAAGAAAGAACACAAATACCAAAAGCAAGACGGAGGAAGAACATGGTCATCCCATATGTAGCAGGGGTCTCTGAGAAATTAAAAGAATTTTCAAAAAACCATTGTATCCCTGTCTGCTTTAAACCGACAACACACTGAGGGCAGCAATTGGTACATCCGAAAGACCCAATACCAAAACACAAGAAAAGCAACATCATATATGCAGTGCAGTGCAGTGAAGAATGGCTCTGATTTGTATGTGGGGAGACCAAACATCAACTGCATCAACGTATGGCCCCAGCACAGAAGAGCCAATTCCTCGGGTCAGGACTCAGCCGTGTACCTGCATCTAAGGATAAAGGACATACCTTTGAAGATTGTAATGTTAACATATTGGCGAAGGAACGTGACTGGTTCAAGAAGGTGAAAATAAAGAACCAGCCTAAATAGAGGTGGGGGGATTCGACACCAACTGCCTGCCATGTACAAGCGGTTTAACACCTTACTCTGGCGTTCCTATAAACACTCTTAGCCCTATCCAATCACACCCTTAACACCTTGCTGTGATATGCTCAATTGGGTTTTCCAGGTACATAATTGCCACTGATTCTTGTACAAGTCATTCGAATTGAGAAAGCCAGTCGGATGACTAGCGAAACGTCTTCAAGAACACATTTGCAGTCCAGTTGATCTAATTTGAATCAACAGATATTTTCTTCTATATTAAGCTGTTGCTGTTGTGGCTGTGCTTTGGCAACACACCCTTTTTCACCCTGCGGATTGTACCATTTCAAGGATTTCAGATACAAAAGTAAAGCTTTCTGCATTCAGTTGACACTTATATGTTAACATTCCCGGTTTAAAGTTCTGGTTCAATACAGAGACATTCTGATACTTATCTACAGAGTCAGATAGTTACGAAAGTGGTGCATGAGTCCTTTTGTAGACACTTGCTATTTCTTGGGGGTATAGAAGATTGGAACAAAGCCTTTTATTAAGGATTAATTAATACTGGGGCAGCACGTGGCTCAGTGGTTAGCACTGATGCCTTGCAGTTCTGATGTCCGAGTTCGAATCCTCCCTTGGACACATCTGCAAGGAGTTTGTATATTCTCCCCCCCTGCTTGCGTGGTTTTCCTCCGGGCACTCTGGTTCCCCCACAATCATAAGACATACTAATAGGTTGTATGTGTCAAATAATGTGCTTAGATTGTAAGCTCTTAGGGCAGGGCCTGATGTGAATGTATACATGTAATTGTAAAGCACTACGGAAGATGTTAGCGCTATATAAATCCCCACATAAAATAATAATAATACTGTACATCCATAGAGTCTTGCAGGCTTATTCCATAAGAGGCTAAATTGCTAATTGCCTAAAAGGGTGTTAATTGGCCTCAACGAATCCCATGCAACCCAAAAAGAATACATATCATGATAATCTGATTTAGCTACACTTGATAACCTGTAAGTGGTATCATATATATATCTGGTTTGGTTTGGAGTGAGAGTGGAGTTTCTATGCCTTGGATTCCCTTCAGATCGGAGGGTGAAGCTATAATCCATTCAGAGGGACTGCTGATTTGGCACAAGTTTACAATTATGTCCTCTGGGAGGACTGAACTGGACAATGATTTGCGGTGTGTCCGGGTGAAGAGGCCAGGACGCGGGCCCACGTGAGTCCCGGACCTCCGAGAAATCGCATTGCGCTGTATTGTTTATTATGATTTCCTCCTTTATCACATAGCAGACGTCCTTCTGTTAAATTGCTGTGCGCCAGGTGACCCGGTGAAGAACTGCTAGCTGAGTGACATAAGTACCCGGTTCCCCAGATTTCTTTCATATCTGCCTTATGTTTATTGCTATTTTTGGTGGACATCTTATTACACGGATAACGTTTGCCACTTACTATTCTGAACTTGGGGAATCGATATACAATACAGCTATAATACATAAGTGTGTTATAATGGGAGCTGCAGTGGTATATATCCTTATAAAACTCACTCAGCTGCATGTCACTAAGTAACTCATTTCTTATATTTCTTATAATACCCCTACTCCCCACTACTTTCAGTCCGTTCTCTTTCAGTGTCTGTCTGAACTGACCATGACTCAGTTTTTTTTTTTTGCTGTGTTTAACTCTTCCCTAACAGAGCCTGCTGGAGCTGCTCCCTGTCCATTCTTATACCCATAACCAATTTCTCCTCTCCTCCTCAACAAAGATTTGTTAACCGCTAGATGCCTAGCATGTCCGTTTCTACATGTACTTTCTCTACTGGGTTTCAGTTACAGTAAGTACGATGCTTGGGGGATTTAAGGTGAAATAGTGACAAATAAGAGGGCCTAGAATTTAAAAATTGAATGGGTGAGGAAATCCGATACTTATGTATTATAGAGAAACTATGCGTCCCGTTCACATTATAATATAAGGACATTACGCCAACTCGGAGTTTCCTTTCATTCTATAATGGTTAGGGAACGCCTCGGTGGCGTAAAATTCCTTATATTACACTGTAACGGGTGCATTATCCCTATATCATGCACTATTCAGTCCTGTGGTATTACAAGCCTTAGGAACCAACAACTGTAACTGTTTTCCTTTCTGGAGGATTCATTTGAAATTGCCAACAAGTAGTGATTTATTAGTCGATATTTTGTGGAACCAACGTCTTGGATTTCTAAGACTGCTACAATCAGGGTCCATGGCAGCTTATTACCTTTAAAGAAACACACGGGATGCCAGTGATTGCTCTATGTATGTGATTTTTTAGATATGTTAATTGCACTTAGAATGCTAGTTGGCATTCTTTGTCATATAAATGCACGCTTTAATTGATGTTTTAGATCTTTAATAAATTTGACTTTGATGGTCAAACCTACCTAGCGACCTATTATTATTTTTTGGCGGATCTAATATGGAGTGTGCCTTTTTTTAAGAGTTTTTTTTTTTCCGGACTCCCTTTGATGTTCATTCCTTTGTCTTATGATTGTATTATCTGGCATGCATGTTTTAGTCAGAGCTGTGATATGTGATGCACTAAGTTTCCGTCGCATTGAGGCTTTAATGGACTGGGCAACTAAAAACGTTCGGAGTACCTTTTGTAACATATCCAGTTTTAAATATCTATTTCAATATACTATATCACGCTTTCATTGTGCTCACATTGCAACGGATGATTGAAGTTAGGAATAAGAATATTAGAAGAGGCAGCTAGAAAGCTTAGGGAGAAGGGGGCCAAAAAAAGCAAAAGCCCTTTCACTGAGCAATAAAGCCAAGAGAACAACACCTCTTATAACACGAAGGTATCTTGTCAGTCTCATGCTAATATGATAGTATTGCCCACAATCCTAAGGAAGAAGTAATTTCTTACTCCCATGTTCCCCAGATAAGGGGCAGAGATATGCCAAACACTCCTTTATGTCCCTTAGCTTATGCATGTGTCAGAACCGCTGGCTTATAACAATGCCATAAAGCTTCATATATAGAGACAACTCATCTGACCTGCAGACACAACGTGTTTCGATCTTGTTAGATCTCGTCAGTGCAAGATACAGATTCATGGCTCTATGGGGTAGGACTTGAGTGTACAGTAGAAAAGGCAGCTAGTGTTTAGCTGGTAGGCAGGAATTGCCCCTTAGATCTTCCAATCACTATCAGCAACTTAACACTAAAGGTTCGTACACGTACACATTAGTGTGACTATATCAAATAAAGATATGCAGCACTGTGTACTGGGTCCCTTATTTACCCTATATACCTCCGTGAGCCAGTTATTAGGATGCCCCTGTGTTCAAATGTATTTATGGATTTATCTCTCCCTCTGTTACTATACTAGCATCATTCCCTAATCTGTGTGTCTTTTTCTACCATTTCCTAGTTGGTGCTTGTTATTTCAAGTACTTGAAAAAGATTCCTTTAACTGGTTGTTATATGGAAAACTATAAACCTGTCTATTGTTTGTTTTGTTGTTAACCAGATAGTTTTTAACAGAGAGTAATATAAAAATCCTGCTTGTATAAAAAATTACTCAGCCTTAAATTGAATTATTACCCCCCACCTTTCGCTAGCTTTTTATATTCAAAGATGCCCCAAACACTTACTTTCCTGGCTCGGTATCCCTCGCTGTCTAGTCCCCCCACCGCCTGCTCTGTTTTCGAGCTCATTGCAAGCAAAACAGGCAGCAGGGTCTCCTGGCCGTGGCTGTCAGGCGATTGGACATGAATGTCATGTCGCACCCAAACTGACCACGACCCACGAAGTCGGCAGCACCAGCCGCGAGCAGAAGCGGCGAAGGACTGGGTCAGAGTAGTAATTTCTGGGGGATCTTGGAAATCTAAAAAGTTAGTGAAAGTGGGGTTTGGGGGGTAATCATTATTTTAGGTCTAAGTAATTTTTAGGCTGGACATGCCCTTTAAGTAAAATGGGATTTATTACCTTGTGCTGCACTACATACATATCAGGGGCTGTCAGCACCCTGCAATGGAAACTGCACATTTCCTTAGCTGCCCTTCTTTGAACTCTGCACCAGACTGCTGCAAACTGTAATCTCCCCCCTGCTTCCATGAGTTTGCTGCCTGCCCAACCCCCCGTACAAGAGACTTTTCCTGGATTGGCCAGGATACCTCTTAATCTTGACTCTGGAGGAACCACAAAGCCACAGGTGAGAGGAGGAGACTGGAGGAGGAGAGGTGTTCACGATGGCATATTGACATCACATGTTCTGCTGCTGCTCATTGATTGAACAGCTCTATCCTCCTATCCAACGCATAAAAGGGCAAAATGAAAATAATGCCCTAACCAAGCGGGACAATCCTGTGGCATTTGGGAGGTATGCAATAAACTATTAACTTATTGTTACTTCGAATTCTCGCAACCAGATGGCAGCACATGGGTTAATTAACTTAAAAAGTCCAAAAAAGGGGTGAATTTGTTTTTTTCCAGATCCTGAACTAATATGTATAACCAAGTTTCATTAAATTGTCCAAGCCATTCGGGAGTTTGTACCACGTTTCATCAAAATGTCCAAGCCATTCGGGAGTTTGTACCAAGTTTCATCAAATTTGTCCAAGCCATTCGGGAGTTTGTGTATACAAATATACATATACACATACATACAATTTACAGAAAAAAGCTTTAGATCAAGCAGACAATGGGTAATTACAGATAAACATTTTATCACCTCTATATGGTCAAGTTAGTTTTTGCAAACGCAAATTGACCTCGTCAAATACTTTGGCAGTAGACCTTTCATATTTAACCATCAAACCCGCAGTTGGCTGCTCACATGCAGGTAAGACCCCTCAAGCTGGAGTGCACAAGCCTCAAGCTGGTTTCCACTACGCATAAGAAACAAACAGAGACCATCAACAGAGTCCGCACACAAACCAGCTTTATTTTCGGCATCTGTGAGCACACAGAGCACGTCTGGCGCGTTTTGGGGGAACACCGCCGCCTTGTTCATATGATTAAGGCTGCATGTTCCCCCGAAATGCATCAGAAGTGCCCTGTTTGCTCACAGATGGCAGATGTTCCGAAATAAAGCTGGTTTGTTTTTAAAGGGAGTGCGGCCTCTTTCGATGTCCTCTATTTATATTATTTAAGTGGCTTTTAGGATTGATAACGATCGTTATTGATAGATAAAAAGGTTGTTAATTTACTGATTGTTTTAACCGATCATTAAAAGGATCACAGATCTACGATAACGATCATAAATTCAATAGATATTCAATAGAATACTTTGCGGTGTAAATTTGTCTGGATTAATGCGTGGTATTGCTAACCGTTTATATAACCGTTTATAAAACATGGCCCATTGTTCCTTTCGATTAATACTTCACGACAACCAAACTTTAGAGTTCCTGCTGAGAAAAAAAAAAAAAAAGCAGACACCTTGTGCAGTAAATGACTGTTTTCTAGCTCTCTTACCTCATTCTTAACGAATTTTAAGTTTACAGTATGGAAACCCCCTAGTAAATCACAATATTATACATTGTTTTTCAGCACAAAGTGTACTTTAACTGGTAACAGATTTTTGTAACTTTTCTGGAAATTTTACTGGAATTACATGTGACCGAGAGGAAAACACAAAACATACAGGACCCAGGCACAGCCATACACTTTAACCTTCTAATACTTTAACACTATAAATAAGACACAGACCCTTTCCTTTTGGGTAACAAAAATAGGCCACGGCTTTTTTTATTAATAAATTTACATATGATTTAATAATTTAAATCAATTTAAAATAATATGCCTTTTTTATTTGCATATTTTTATTTTCCCAACCACTGTACACCCTTGCGTACCATACCATGTTTGTTGTTAACCAACCTAGCCGTAGATCTCAGCTTGATGCCAACCTCTGTCTTGTCCAGAGGGCATGGTAACGGCTCGATAAACCTCTCCAACAAGGGTGTACCCCGCCACAAAGGAGCTTGTGTACTCCTCAACCGAGCTTCCGACCGCCACTTTTCATAAAACGGCCTGGTCTATGCCATCTTGCACCCTGACAGAAATTATATCTAGGCCTATATCAGTCATTGTCCCATCAGCCTCATCATGACCTATTGTCACCCTCCAACTGTCCTGTGTCTGACCACCACTCCACCCAAGGAGCGCACGAATCTGGAGATTCGATTGTTAATAACCCTCCTTGCTCTCATCAATGGCTGCTGGGTCCCTATCCCCTTGCCAAACACCCTGGGAATAATTTCCGACCATACCAAATACACTTCCTGAAAGAACCCCCCCCGCATTCTTGACAGGTCCGCCTTCATCAAGGTCATCAGATCGACAACCGCGCTTTACATATATCATTTCCTCGGCTTGTATCACCAACACCAGAGGCCCCCGGTTTTCCTCGGCTGATCTCCACCGCCTCCGGAAGCCCTGCCACCAGGACATCCCTCTGATGCCTTTCCACTCCAGAGCTGCATTTGTACAACAGAGTTCCAGCCTCCATGCCGAATCTCTGCCCTCCTTGCTGCCCAAAACTGGTACGAGTGGCCGATTAACCATACCGCCACTCTCTCAACATCTAAAACGAAAAACATTAATCAATAGCCATTGTTCCGGCCTCACATATCGGCTGCACCATTTTGATCTCCACCTTCCCACCGTTTTACACTGCCTGTTTCATAAAAAACAAGTTTGTATATTCCTACGTGGCAGCTCCAATTCTAAAGGAATGAGTGCCAAACTCCTTCGGGTTAAGACAATGCATTGCAAGGAGCCCTTTATACTACTGCCTCAAACTGATAGCGAGTGAGAGTGTTCCTTTTTTGTGGAGCTAAGAGGAGGGAGAAGACACCCGCCTTAAGGCATAACCAGTTATTGCCGATACGGGGCAAAATTCACCACTGATGGGTAGAATTGTTAACCAGGCCCCGTCACCAAAGACATCTGTCTTCGACCTCCTAATAGCTACCCCTGACCTATGTTGCTCATACGTGCACATCCCTACCCTGCCAGAGGTCGCCCACTATTTTTGGCACTAGGAAAACCAGCTCACTAACTCGCATGGCTCCAAAGAAAGCCGCGCAAACCTAGCTGAAAAGACGCCCTCACGTAGTTGATGTGCAAGTCAGCGGTAGACTCCCGACCAATCGTATTAGAATTCGAAATAAAATGGGGCGCCTAGCTCTTTGCTCCTGTGTTCCTTTTTCCATCCTTTTAGGACCGACTGGATAAAGAACTCTTTGGTCAGAGTCCGGCCAGCCCCACAGACGAAGAAAAAGGAAATTCCCTGAAGCCTCCTCTGAGCCCCAACCCGGAGCAATGGGTTTCCTCTCAATCTCACCAGGTACTCCAACGTTACCTGCTTTCTCACCCTGTGAGACTGTTGGAATCCCACGTTTCCAGCCAGGTTCACCCACTCTTTCCACCGCCTTACATGGTTTGTGCCACGTTGTTGGGGCCACCGAAGCCTGTACCATGGCCATCAGCTGATTTCCACTATTTCCCATAAGGAAGCGGCAATGGCGTCCCCCTCCTTCTCTGCCTCCGGTGCCAACCTGCAGATCTTTCTCTTCCCACTGGAAACGGAAAGAGCATCATCGATCGTGTTGTCAATCCTCGGCACATGTTTTGGCCCAAACCAGATGTTATACTGCAAGCAACCGTAGCACTATATGTCTCAGCAGCGAAAGCACTGGAAGGGAAGAGCAGGTCTGTTTATATAATGGCAAAAACCACACTAGCGTTATCTTCTCAAAAACGATAGACTTGTTAGCCATTACTTTGCCCCATAGTTCCACTGGCCCCGCCACTATGGGAACAACTCCATCAGCGTCAGGTTCCTGTAAGACCAGCCAGCAATCCAGTTCTCGGGCCAGCACCCACGGTCCAGGTGCGACCAAAGATGGCCCCAAAGCCAGGGACCAGCCGCATCGGTGAACAGTTGCAGCTCTTCGCTGGATTGCTCCCTTGTCTGAATCAGTGACCTGTCCATTGTAAGATTCTAGAAAGGGACTCCCAGACCCGCAAGTCCTGCTTGAACTCCCTGGTAAACCCGAATGTGATGATGCGGGTGTTTTTAAAACCCTGCTTGTGGCCATGGACAAGCCTTCTACAGAACACTCTACCCATCGGCAGATTCTGTCACGCGAAGTTCGGGAGCCCAGTAAGGACTGCAACTGTCTAATAGTATCCTTGGTAGCTGCCAAGAATGCCCTCACTACACTTTTAGCAAATGCGACTCAGCTTATCCTCTGGCAGCCTGATTTCTATGCCCAAAAACGAAAGTGTGGTTAAAGTCCAATTGTTTTTTTCCCTTGAAAGAGGAACCCCAAATTTCGCCATCAGAACCTGAATGACTGCAGTAGATATGACATTGATTGGACCCTGTGGGGCCAACAAAAAAGATGTCATCCAGGTAATGAATGACGAAAACGTGAGCCAGTCTCATAACGAACACCCACCTCAAAGAAGGAGCTGACATCTCAAACCCATTGGCAGGAAACGGCACAGCCCATAGGGAGACACATATCAAAGTAAAACAGCCGTACTAAGCTACAGCTAACAGGTGGAAGCAGTCCTCGTGGTCAGGGAGACGGAAGGCTGATTCGATGTCTGATTTGCTGCCATCACGCCCCCGGGCCAGCCTCCCTAACCATGAGTGCTGCTCTCGAAAGAGACATACGTCCCCGATGTCTCCTCCTGACTGATTCCATCTTGAAAGATCCCCCCCTGGGGTGAGACAAGTGGTGAATCAGCCTAAATTTTCTCGACTTCTTTCTTTGGGACTATCCCCAGAGGCGAGACCCTAATGTTCGAAAAGGGGGGTTCCTTGAAAGGACCTGCCATCACGACCCAACTTAATTCAGCAAGCAGTTTTTTCCTAGCTCGTTGCGGATCCTCCCCCGAACTGACTTAAGATTTTTTGAAAAAACAGGGGAGGGGGAAAATTGGAATGGGATATAAAACCTGTGGGTGAAACCGAGTTTTTTGGTACGTGTCGCCTCCTTCCTTGGGTATCTATCTAGCCAGGGCCCCATCGCGGCTCGCTCACTGTTGTCCTCAGGCCTCCTGGGCTGGGTTTTTTTGGATAAGGCCTTTCCCCTCCTATAGCATTTTGCTGCTGAATGTCCCGCCGCCCCTCCCACAAAGGAGCATTTTGTCAAAAGCGACACACGCTGCCCCCCGAATTTACATTGGCCCTCATTAAAGAGCCAGCAGGGGCGTCTTTTTTGGCCAGGGAGGGGGCACCCGAAGCCTGATTTGAAGGAATCCCCGAACCCCCGTGTCCTACACTAGCCGCCCTTTGGGACATCATGATCCGAACCAGGAATCTGTGGCCCTGGTGTTCCACCCTACTTTGGTTAACTGCTAACCTACGCCTAAACTCCTCATCGTAGTTCCCACAGGCGGTACACCCCCCATACCTTATAGGCCCCAAAAATGAGGTCCAGGTATCAAATAGTTCGAGCATTTCTGCGGGAACTTCTGCCCTATCACCCCAGCCAAACGCAAAGGCCTGCACCCAGTTGCCAAATGTCTTTGCCCTCGGTTTCCTCTCCCTTCCCCGCCTCTGGTACTACAAATTTCTTGTCAACCGTCCAACATTTCTAGTTTGGTAGCAAAGACATTTGGCAACTGGGTGCAGGCCTTCTGCGTCTTGGCTGGGGTGATAGGGCAGAAGTTCCCGCAGAAATGCTCGGAACTATTTGTATACCTGGACCTCATTTTTGGGGCCTATAAGGTATATGGGGGTACCGCCTGGTGGAACTACGATGAGGAGTTTAGGCGTAGGTTAGCAGTTAACCCAAAGGTAGGGTGGAACACCAGGGCCACAGATTCCTGGTTGCGGATCATGATGTCCCAAAGGGCGGCTAGTGTAGGACACGGGGTTCCGGGGATTCCTTCAACATCAGGCTTCGGTGCCCCCTCCCTGGCCAAAAAAGACGGCCCCTGCTGGCTCTTTAATGAGGGCCAATGTAAATTCGGGGGGCAGCGTGTCGCTTTTGACACAAATGCTCCTTTTGTGGAGGGGCGGGACATTCAGCAGCAAAATGCTATAGGAGGGGAAAGGCCTTATCCAAAAAACCCAGCCCCAGGAGGCCTGAGGACAACAGTGAGCGTAGCCGCGATGGGGCCCTGGCTAGATAGATACCCCAGGAAGGAGGCGACACGTACCAAAAAACTCGGTTTCACCCACAGGTTTTATATCCCATTCCAATTTTCCCCCTCCCCTGTATTTTCAAAAAATCTTAAGTCAGTTCGGGAGGATCCGCAACGAGCTAGGGAAAAACTGCTTGCTGAATTAAGGTTGGGTCGGATGGCAGGTCCTTTCAAGGAACCCCCCTTTTTGAACATTAGGGTCTCGCCTCTGGGGATAGTCCCCAAGAAAGAAGTCAGAAAATTTAGGCTGATTCACCACTTGTCTCACCCCAGGGGGGGATCTTTCAAGATGGAATCAGTCAGGAGGAGACATCGGTGACGTATGTCTCTTTCGACAGAGCAGCACTCATGGTTAGGGAGGCTGGCCCGGGGGCGTTGATGGCCAAATCAGACATCGAATCAGCCTTCCGCCTTCTCCCTGACCACGAGGACTGCTTCCACCTGTTAGGCTGTAGCTTAGACGGGCTGTTTTACTTTGATATGTGTCTCCCTATGGGCTGTGCCGTTTCCTGCACTGTTTTTGAGATGTTCAGCTCCTTCTTAGAGTGGGTGGTTCGTTATGAGACTGGCTCACGTTTCGTCCTTCATTACCTGGATGACATCTTTTTTGTTGGCCCACAAGGGTCCAATCAATGTTCATATCTACTGCAGTCATTCAGGTATCTGATGGCGAAATTTGGGGTTCCTCTTTCAGTGGAGATCAGCCGAGGAAACCGGGGGCCTCTGGTGTTGGTGATACAAGCCGCAGGAAATGATATATGTAAAGCGCGGTTGTCAGATCTGATGACCTTGATGAAGGCGGACCTGTCAAGAATTCGGGGGTTCTTTCAGGAAGTGGTATTGGTATGGTCGGAAATTATTCCCAGGGTAGTTTGGCAAGGGGATAGGGACCCAGCAGCCATTGAGAGAGCAAGGAGGGTTATTAACAATCGAATCTCCAGATTCGTGCGCTCCTTGGGTGGAGTGGTGGTCAGACACAGACAGTTGGAGGGTGACAATAGGTCACTGATGAGGCCTGATGGGACACATCTGAATGATATAGGCCTAGATATATTTCTGTCAGGGCTGCAAGATGGCATAGACCAGGCCCTGTTTTTACTAAGTGGCGGTCGGAGCTCGGTGTAGGAGTACACAAGCTCCTTTGTGGCGGGTACACCCTTGTTGGAGAGGTTTATGGAGCCGTTACATGCCCTCTGGCAAGACAGAGGTTGGCATTCAAGCTGAGATCTACGGCTAGGTTGGTTAACAACAAACATGGTTATGGTACGCAAGGGTGTACAGTGGTGGAAAAATATATGCAAATTAATAAAAGGCATATTTATTTAAATTGATTTAAATTATTAAATCATATGTAAATTTATTAATAAAAAAAGCCGTGGCCTATTTTTGTTACCCAAAAAGGAAAGTGGTCTGTGTCTTATTTATAGTGTTAAAGTATTAGAAGGTTAAAGTGTATGGCTGCCTGGGTCCTGTATGTTTTGTTTTTCCCTCTCTGGGTCACATGTAATTCCAGTAAAATTTCCAGAAAAGTTACAAAATCTTGTTACCATGTTAAAGTACACTTTGTGCTGAAAAAACAATGTATAATATTCGTGATTTACTAGGGGGTTTCCTACTGTAAACTTAAAATTCTGTTAATGAAGGTAAGGAGCTAGAAAACAGTCATTTACTGCACAAGGTGTCTGCTTTTTTTTTTTTTTTCTCAGCAGGAACTCTAAAGTTTGGTTTGTCGTGAAGTATTAATGGAAAGGAACAATGGGCCATGTTTATAAACGGTATAAACGGTAGCAATACCACGCATAATCAGCAAATTACTACCGCAAAGGTATTCTATTGAATATTCTATTGAATATTTATGATCGTTATCGTAGATCTGTGATCCTTTTAATGATCGGTAAAACAATCATAAATTAACAACCTTTTTATCTATCACTAACCCGATCGTTATCAATCCTAAAAGCCACTTAAATAATATAAATAGAGACATCGAAAGAGGCCGCACTCCCTTTAAAAACAAACCAGCTTTATTTCGGGACATCTGCCATCTGTGAGCACACAGGGCACGTCTGATGCATTTCGGGGGAACATGCCGCCTTAATCATATGAACAAGGCGGCGTGTTCCCCCAAAACGCGCCAGACGTGCTCTGTGTGCTCACAGATGCCGAAATAAAGCTGGTTTGTGTGCGGACTCTTTTGATGTCTCTGTTTGTTTCTTATGCGTAGTGGAAACCAGCTTGAGGCTTGTGCACTCCAGCTGATGGGGTCTTACCTGCATGTGAGCAGCCAACTGCGGGTTTGATGGTTATAAATATGAAAGGTCTACTGCAAAGTATTTGACGAGGTCAATTTGCGTTTGCAAAACTAAACTTGTACCATATAGAGGTGACTAAAATGTTTATCTGTAATACCCATTGTGCTTTGATCTAAAGCTTTTTTCTGTAAATGTATGTATGTGTATATGTATATTTGTATACACAAACTCCCGAATGGCTTGGACAATTTTGATGAAACTTGGTACAAACTCCCGAATGGCTTGGACAATTTTGATGAAACTTGGTACAAACTCCCGAATGGCTTGGACAATTTTAATGAAACTTGGTATACATATATTTCAGGATCTGGAAAAAAACAAATCACCCCTTTTTTGGCACTTTTTAAGTTAATTAACCCATGTGCTGCCATCTGGTGCAGAATCGAGTAATCAACTAAGTTAATTAGTTTATTGCATACCTCCCAAATGCCACAGATTGTCCCGCTTTGGTATAGTGCATTATTTTTCATTTTGCCCTTTTATTGCTGTGATAGGAGGATAGAGCTGTCAATCATGAGGAGCAGCAGAACATGTGATGTCACTATGCCATGTGAACACCTCTCCTCCTCCAGTCTCCTCCTCTCACCTGTGGCTTTGTGGTTCCTCCAGAGTCAAGATTAAGAGGTATCCTGGCCAATCCAGGAAAAGTCTCTTGTACTGGGGGTTGGGCAGGCAGCAACTCATGGAAGCAGGGGGAGATTACAGTTTGCAGCAGTCTGGTGCAGAGTTCAAAGAAGGCAGCTAAGGAAATGTGCAGTTTCCCATTGCAGGGTGCTGACAGCCATGATATGTATGTATGTGCAGCACAAGGTAATAAATCCCATTTTACTTAAAGGGCATGTCCAGCCTAAAAATTACTTAGACCTAAAATAATTATTACCCCCCAAACCCCACTTTCACTAACTTTTTAGATTTCCAAGATCCCCCAGAAATTACTTACCTGACCCAGTCCTTCGCCGCTTCTGCTCCGCGGCTGGTGCTGCCGACTTCGTGGTCGTGGTCAGTTTGGGTGCGACATGACATCATGTCCAATCGCCTGACAGCCACGACCAGGAGACCCTGCTCCTGTTTTTGCTTGCAATGAGCTCGAAACAGGAGCAGGGGGTGGGGACTAGACAGCGAGGGACCGAGCCAGGAAAGTAAGTTTTGGGGCATCTTTGAAATATAAAAAGCTAGCGAAAGTGGGGGTAATAATCATTTTAAGGCTGAGTAATTTTTATACAAGCAGGATTTTTATAATTACTCTCTGTTAAAACTATCATGGTAACACAAAACAAACAATAGACAGGTTTATAGTTTTCCATATAACAACCAGTTAAAGGAATCTTTTTCAAGTACTTGAAATAACAAGCACCAACTAGGAAATGTTAGAAAAAGACACACAGATTAGGGAATGATGCTATATTAGTAACAGAGGGAGAGATAAATCCATAAATACATCCTTGAACACAGGTGCATCCTAATAACTGCTCACGGAGGCTATATAGGGTAAATAAGGGACCCAGTACACAGTGCTGATATCTTTATTTGATATATTCACCTAATGTGTACGTGTACGAACCTTTAGTGTTAAGTTGCTGATAGTGATTGGAAGATCTAAGGCAATTCCTGCTCTACCAGCTAACACTAGCTGCCTTTTCTACTGTACACTCAAGTCCTACCCCATAGAGCCATGAATCTGTATCTTGCACTGACGAGATCTAACAAGATCGAAACACGTTGTGTCTGCAGGTCAGATGATTGTCTCTATATATGAAGCTTTATTGCATGTTATAAGCCAGCGGTTCTGGACACATGCATAAGCTAAGGGACATAAAGGAGTGTTTTGCATATCTCTGCCCCTTACTCTGGGGAACATGGGAGTAAGAAATTACTTCTTCTTTCTTAGGCTTTGTGGGCAATACTATTCATATAGCATGAGACTGCAAGATACCTTCTGTTATAAGAAGGTGTTTCTCTGCTTTTATGCTCAGTGAAGGGCTTTTTGCTTCTTTTGGCCCCCTTCTCCCTAAGCTTTCTAGCTGCCTCTTCTAATATTCTTATTCCTAACTTCATATCCGTTGCAATGTGAGCACAATGAAAGCGTGATATAGTATATTGAATAGATATTTAAACTGCTTATGTTACAAAAGGTACTCCGAACGTTTTTAGTTGCAGTCCCATTAAAGCCTCAATGCGACGGAAACTCTTAGTGCATCACATATCCACAGCTCTGACTAAAACATGCATGCCAGATATATACAATCATAAGACAAAGGAATGAACATCAAAGGGAGGTCCGGAAAAAAAAAACTTAAAAAAAGGCACACTCCATATTAGATCCGCCAAAAATAATAATAGGTCGCTAGGTAGGTTTACCATCAAATGTCAAATTTATTAAAGATACTTAAAACATCAATTAAAGCGTGCATATATGACAAGAATGCCAACTAGCATTCTAAGTGCAATTAACATATCTAAAACATCACATACATAGAGCAATCACTGGCATCCCTGTGTTCTTTTAAAGGTAATAAGCTGCCATGGACCCTGATTGTAGCAGTCTTAGAAATCCCAAGACAGTTGGTTCCACACAAAATATCGACTAATAAATCACTACTTGTTGCAATTTCAAATGAATCCTCCAGAAAGGAAAACAGTTACAGTTGTTGGTTCCTAAGGCTGTAATACCACAGGACTGAATAGTGCATGATATAAGGGATAATGCACCCGTTACAGTGTAATATAAGGATATTACGCCACCGAGGCGTTCCCTAACCATATAGAATGGACAGGAAACTCCGAGTTGGCGTAATGTCCTTATATTATAATGTGAACGGGCGCATTATTTCTTATAATACATAAGTATCGGATTCCTTCACCCCATTCATATTTTAAATTCTAGCCTTGTCCCTATTTCCACCTTAAATCCCCCAAGCTACCTTCTGTAACTGAAACCCAGTAGAAAGGAACATCAGCATCTATGCGGTTAATCAAATCTTTGTTGAGGAGGAGAGAGACATTGGTTATGAAGTGACAGGGAGCAGCTCCAGCAGGCTCTGTTAGGGAAGTTAAACACAGCAAAAAATGCTGAGTCATTGTCCAGACATGAACACTGAAATGGGCGGAGTAGTGGGATATAAGAAATATAAGAAATGAGTTACTTAGTGACATAGCTGAGTGATTTTTATAAGGATATATACCACTGCAGCTCCCATTATAACACACTTATGTATTATAGCTGTATTGTATATCGATTCCCCCAATGTTCAGAATAGTAAGTGGCAAACGTATCCTGTCGTAATAAGATGTCCACAAAATAGCAATAAACATAAGGCAGATATGAAAGAAATGCTGGGGAACCGGGACTTATGTCACTCAGCCTAGCAGGTTCTTCACCGGGTCACCTGGCTGCACAGCAATTTAACAGAAGGCGTCTGCTATGTGATAAAGGAGGAAATCATAATAAACATATACAGCGCAATAGATTTTCTCGGAGGTCCGGGACTCACGTGGGCCCGCGTCCTGGCCTCTTCACCCGGACACACCGCAAATCATTTGTCCAGTTCAGTCCTCCCAGAGGACATAATTGTAATGTGCCAAATCAGCAGTCCCTCTGAATGGATTATAGGCTTCACCCCTCCGATCTGAAGGGAATCCAAGGCATAGAAACTCCACTCTCACTCCAAACCAAACCAGATATATATATGATACCACTTACAGGTTATCAAAGTGTAGCTAAATCAGATTATCATGATATGTATGCTTTTTGGGTTGCATGGGATTCGTTGAGGCCAATTAACACCCTTTTTAGCAATTAGCAATTTAGCCTCTTATGGAATAAGCCTGCAAGACTCTATGGATGTACAGTATTATTATTATTTTATTGTGGATTTATATAGCGCTAACATCTTCCGTAGTGCTTTACAATTACATGTATACATTCACATCAGGCCCTGCCCCTAAGAGCTTACAATCTAAGCACATTTATTTGACACATACAACCTATTAGTATGTCTTTATGATTGTGGGGGGAACCAGAGTGCCCGGAGGAAACCCACGCAAGCAGGGGGGGAGAATATACAAACTCCTTGCAGATGTGTCCAAGGGAGGATTCGAACTCAGGACATCAGAACTGCAAGGCATCAGTGCTAACCACTGAGCCACCGTGCTGCCCCAGTATTTAATTAATCCTTAATAAAGGCTTCTGTTCCAATCTTCTATACCCCCAAGAAATAGCAAGTGTCTACAAAAGACTCATTGCACCACTTTCGTAACTATTCTGACTCTGTAGATAAGTATCAGAATGTCTCTGTATTGAACCAGAACTTAAACCGGGAATGTTAACATATAGTGTCAACTGAATTCAGAAAGCTTTACTTTTGTATCTGAAATCCTTGAAATGTGTACAATCCAGCAGGTGAAAAAGGTGTTGTTTGCCAAAGCACAGCACAACAGCACACAGCTTAATATAGGAAGAAAATATCTGTTGTATTCAATTAGATCAACTGGACTTGAAATGTAGTTCTTGAAGACGTTTCGCTAGTCATCCGACTGGCTTTCTCAATTCAGAATGACTTGTACAAGAATCAGTGGCAATTATGTACCCTGGAAATACCAATTAGCATATCACAGCCAGGTGTTAAGGGTGTGATTGGATAGTGGCTAAGAGGGGTTATAGGAACGCCCAGAGTAAGGTGTTAAAACAGCATGTCATGGCAGGCAGTTGGTGTCGAATCCCCCACCTTATTTAGGCTTGGTTTCTTTATTTTCACTCTCTTGAACCAGTCACGTTCCTTCGCCAATATGTTAACATTACAATCTTCAAAGGTATGTCCTATCTTAAGATGCAGGTACACGTGAGTCCTGACCCGAGGAATTGGCCTCTCTGTGCTGGGCCATACTTGATGCAGTTGCTGTGTGTCTCCTCCACATACAAATCAGAGCATTCTTCACTGCACTGCACTGCATATATGATGTTGCTTTTCTTGTGTTTTGGTATGGGTCTTTCGGATGTACCAATGCTGCCTCAGTGTGGTTGTTCGGTTTAAAGCAGACAGGGATACAATGTTTTTTGAAAATTCTTCTTAATTTCTCAGAGACCCCTGCTACATATGGGATGACCATGTTCTTCCTCCTGTTTGCTTTTGGTATTGTGTTCTTTCTTTCCTTCTACTTCTTGTTGCCAAAGGCCCAGTCTGGATATCCACAAGTTTTAAGGGCTCCTCTGAGATGTTTAATTTCTTTATCCTTCGCCTCTGTGCTAGTGGGGATGTTCTCAGCTCTGTGTTACAGAAAACCACCTCTGTGCTAGTGGGGATGTTCTCAGCTCTGTGTTACAGAAAACCAACACACACAGATCAGTATTTGATGTTTGACTCCCACCACCCTTTAGATCACAAGCTGGGTGTCATCAGAACCTTGCAACACAGAGCTGAGAACATCCCCACTAGCACAGAGGTGAAGGCTAAATAATATGTCGCAGGGGTATTTTACCATCAAATGTCAAATTTATTAAAGATACTTAAAACATCAATTAAACGGTGCATATATGACAAGAATGCCAACTAGCATTCTAAGTGCAATTAACATATCTAAAACATCACATACATAGAGCAATCACATGGCATCCCTGTTTCTTTAAAGGTAATAAGCGCCATGGACCCTGATTGTAGCAGTCTTAGAAATCCCAGACGTTGGTTCCACACAAAATATCGACTAATAAATCACTACTTGTTGCAATTTCAAATGAATCCTCCAGAAAGGAAAACAGTTACAGTTGTTGGTTCCTAAGGCTGTAATCCACAGGACTGAATAGTGCATGATATAGGATAATGCACCCGTTACAGTGTAATATAAGGATATTACGCCACCGAGGCGTTCCCTAACCATATAGAATGGACAGGAAACTCCGAGTTGGCGTAATGTCCTTATATTATAATGTGAACGGGCGCATTATTTCTTATAATACATAGTATCGGATTCCTTCACCCCTCATATTTTAAATTCTAGCCTTGTCCCTATTTCCACCTTAATCCCCCAAGCTACCTTCTGTAACTGAAACCCAGTAGAAAGGACTCAGCAGCTCTATGCGGTTATAACAATCTTTGTTGAGGAGGAGAGAGACATTGGTTATGAAGTGACAGGGAGCAGCTCCAGCAGGCTCTGTTAGGGAAGTTAAACACAGCAAAAAATGCTGAGTCATTGTCCAGACATGAACACTGAAATGGGCGAGTAGTGGGATATAAAATATAAAATGATTTACTTAGTGACATAGCTGAGTGATTTTTATAAGTATATACCACTGCAGCTCCCATTATAACACCTTATGTATTATAGCTGTATTGTATATCGATTCCCCCAATGTTCAGAATAGTAAGTGGCAAACGTATCCTGTCGTAATAAGATGTCCAAAAATCAATAAACATAAGGCAGATATGAAAGAAATGCTGGGGAACCGGGACTTATGTCACTCAGCCTAGCAGGTTCTTCACCGGGTCACCTGGCTGCACAGCAATTACAGAAGGCGTCTGCTTGTGATAAAGGGGAAATCATAATAAACTATACAGCGAAATGATTTTCTCGGAGGTCCGGGACTCACGTGGGCCCGCCCCTGGCCTCTTCACCCGGACACACCGCAAATCATTTGTCCAGTTCATCCTCCCAGAGGACATAATTGTAATGTGCCAAATCAGCAGTCCCTCTGAATGGATTAAGGCTTCACCCCTCCGATCTGAAGGGAATCCAAGGCATAGAAACTCCACTCTCACTCCAAACACAAACCAGATATTATATGATACCACTTACAGGTTATCAAGTGTAGCTAAATCAGATTATCATGATATGTATGCTTTTTGGGTTGCATGGGATTCGTTGAGGCCATTAACACCCTTTTTAGCAATTAGCAATTTAGCCTCTTGGAATAAGCCTGCAAGACTCTTGGATGTACAGTATTATTATTATTTTATGTGGATTTATATAGCGCTAACATCTTCCGTAGTGCTTTACAATTACATGTATACATTCACTCAGGCCCTGCCCCTAAGAGCTTACAATCTAAGCACATTTATTTGACACATACAACCTATTAGTATGTCTTTATGATTGTGGGGGAACCAGAGTGCCCGGAGGAAACCCACGCAAGCAGGGGGGAGAATATACAAACTCCTTGCAGATGTGTCCAAGGGAGGATTCGAACTCAGGACATCAGAACTGCAAGGCATCAGTGCTAACCACTGAGCCACCGTGCTGCCCCAGTATTTAATTAATCCTTAATAAAGGCTTCTGTTCCAATCTTCTATACCCCCAAGAAATAGCAAGTGTCTACAAAAGACTCATTGCACCACTTTCGTAACTATTCTGACTCTGTAGATAAGTATCAGAATGTCTCTGTATTGAACCAGAACTTAAACCGGGAATGTTAACATATAGTGTCAACTGAATTCAGAAAGCTTTACTTTGTATCTGAAATCCTTGAAATGTGTACAATCAGCAGGTGAAAAAGGTGTTGTTTGCCAAAGCACAGCACAACAGCACACAGCTTAATATAGGAAAGAAATATCTGTTGTATTCAATTAGATCAACTGGACTTGAATGTAGTTCTTGAAGACGTTTCGCTAGTCATCCGACTGGCTTTCTCAATTCAGAATGACTTGTACAAGAATCAGTGGCAATTATGTACCCTGGAAAATCCCAATTAGCATATCACACAGCCAGTGTTAAGGGTGTGATTGGATAGTGGCTAAGAGTGTTATAGGAACGCCCAGAGTAAGGTGTTAAAACGCATTGTCATGGCAGGCAGTTGGTGTCGAATCCCCCCACCTCTATTTAGGCTGGTTTCTTTATTTTCACCTCTCTTGAACCAGTCACGTTCCTTCGCCAATATGTTAACATTACAATCTTCAAATATGTCCTTTATCCTTAAGATGCAGGTACACGGCTGAGTCCTGACCCGAGAATTGGCTCTCTGTGCTGGGCCATACGTTGATGCAGTTGCTGTTTGGTCTCCTCCACATACAAATCAGAGCATTCTTCACTGCACTGCACTGCATATATGATGTTGCTTTTCTTGTGTTTTGGTATTGGGTCTTTCGGATGTACCAATTGCTGCCTCAGTGTGTTGTTCGGTTTAAAGCAGACAGGGATACAATGTTTTTTGAAAATTCTTCTTAATTTCTCAGAGACCCCTGCTACATATGGGATGACCATGTTCTTCCTCCTGTCTTGCTTTTGGTATTTGTGTTCTTTTCTTTCCTTCTACTTCTTTTGACAAAGGCCCAGTCTGGATATCCACAAGTTTTAAGGGCTCCTCTGAGATGTTTAATTTCTTTATCCTTCGCCTCTGTGCTAGTGGGGATGTTCTCAGCTCTGTGTTACAGAAAACCAACACACACAGATCAGTATTTGATGTTTGACTCCCACCACCCTTTAGATCACAAGCTGGGTGTCATCAGAACCTTGCAACACAGAGCTGAGAACTCCCCACTAGCACAGAGGTGAAGGCTAAAGAAATGGGTTAACCAGTGACCATATCTCGATATAATCATTCCTCCAGATTTTTTCTTTTGTCTCCTCCGAGACGTGAACCCCTAGCGGACTCACCCCGCTAAAATATGTCTCCTTAATATCCTCCACCCTGTTACCTGTCACTGCCGGAAGCGGCTCTTTTCCCCCTCCCAGTAAAGGGGTCCCTGCCTGAGGATTAGGCATAGCCTCTAGCTTGCCCAGCAGGGATCGTATGGCTTTGGTAAGGTTATCCTGCCCCGAAATGCCCCCCATCGCCCCCCATGCATCCGCACAGGACAACTCACCGCCTGTTTGCTGAGTCAAGCTTGCTTTGCGTCCTTGCTCCGGAAGCGTCCTTTCAGCCAGCGATGTCCGGCTGCCTTTGCTTTGCTCCCTGTCGCGATGTCTAGAACGCGATCGGGACCCGGCGCTGGTGGAGGTGCTCAATGTTGATGGAGACCCTTTTCTGTGCCTCCAGAAGCTATGGTGCCTTTTGTGCTTACGCTCAGGAGTCTTTGATCGACTCCTGGGTCCTGTGCGGATGCATGGGGGCGAGGGGGCATTTCGGGGCAGGATAACCTTACCAAAGCCATACGATCCCTGCTGGGCAAGCTAGAGGCTATGCCTAATCCTCAGGCAGGGACCCCTTTACTGGGAGGGGGAAAAGAGCCGCTTCCGGCAGTGGACAGGTAAACAGGGTGGAGGATATTAAGGAGACATATTTTAGCGGGGTGAGGTCCGCTAGGGGTTCACGTCGGAGGAGACAAAAGAAAAAATCTGGAGGAATGATTATATCGAGATATGGTCACTGGTTACTAGAAATGTTGGACGGTTGACAAGAAATTTGTAGACCAGAGGCGTGGGAAGGAGAGGAGGAAACCGAGGGCAAAGACATTTGGCAACTGGGTGCAGGCCTTCTGCGTCTTGGCTGGGGTGATAGGGCAGAAGTTCCCGCAGAAATGCTCGGAACTATTTGATACCTGGACCTCATTTTTGGGGCCTATAAGGTATGGGGGGTGTACCGCCTGTGGGAACTACGATGAGGAGTTTAGGCGTAGGTTAGCAGTTAACCAAAGTAGGGTGGAACACCAGGGCCACAGATTCCTGGTTCGGATCATGATGTCCCAAAGGGCGGCTAGTGTAGGACACGGGGGTTCGGGGATTCCTTCAAATCAGGCTTCGGTGCCCCCTCCCTGGCCAAAAAAGACGCCCCTGCTGGCTCTTTAATGAGGGCCAATGTAAATTCGGGGGGCAGCGTGTGTCGCTTTTGACAAAATGCTCCTTTTGGAGGGGCGCGGGACATTCAGCAGCAAATAGCTATAGGAGGGGAAAGGCCTTATCCAAAAAAACCCGAGCCCAGGAGGCCTGAGGACAACAGTGAGCGAGCCGCGATGGGGCCCTGGCTAGATAGATAACCCAGGAAGGAGGCGACACGTACCAAAAAACTCGGTTTCACCCACAGGTTTTATATCCCATTCCAATTTTCCCCCTCCCCGTTTTTTCAAAAAATCTTAAGTCAGTTCGGGGAGGATCCGCAACGAGCTAGGAAAAAACTGCTTGCTGAATTAAGGTTGGGTCGGATGGCAGGTCCTTTCAAGGAACCCCCCTCTTTCGAACATTAGGGTCTCGCCTCTGGGGATAGTCCCAAGAAAGAAGTCAGAGAAAATTTAGGCTGATTCACCACTTGTCTCACCCCAGGGGGGGATCTTTCAAGATGGAACAGTCAGGAGGAGACATCGGTGGACGTATGTCTCTTTCGAAGAGCAGCACTCATGGTTAGGGAGGCTGGCCCGGGGGCGTGATGGCAGCAAATCAGACATCGAATCAGCCTTCCGCTCCCTGACCACGAGGACTGCTTCCACCTGTTAGCTGTAGCTTAGTACGGCTGTTTTACTTTGATATGTGTCTCCCTATGGGCTGTGCCGTTTCCTGCCAATGGGTTTGAGATGTCAGCTCCTTCTTTGAGGTGGGTGTTCGTTATGAGACTGGCTCACGTTTTCGTCATTCATTACCTGGATGACATCTTTTTTGTTGGCCCCACAGGGTCCAATCAATGTCATATCTACTGCAGTCATTCAGGTTCTGATGGCGAAATTTGGGGTTCCTCTTTCAAGGGAAAAAAACAATTGGACTTTAACCACACTTTCGTTTTTGGGCATAGAAATCAGGCTGCCAGAGGATAAGCTGAGTCGCATTTGCTAAAAGTGTAGTGAGGGCATTCTTGGCAGCTACCAAGGATACTATTAGACAGTTGCAGTCCTTACTGGGCTCCCGAACTTCGCGTGCCAGAATCTGCCGATGGGTAGAGTGTTCTGTAGAAGGCTTGTCCATGGCCACAAGCAGGGTTTTAAAAACACCCGCATCATCACATTCGGGTTTACCAGGGAGTTCAAGCAGGACTTGCGGGTCTGGGAGTCCCTTTCTAGAATCTTACAATGGACAGGTCACTGATTCAGACAAGGGAGCAATCCAGCGAAGAGCTGCAACTGTTCACCGATGCGGCTGGTCCCTGGCTTTGGGGCCATCTTTGGTCGCACCTGGACCGTGGGTGCTGGCCCGAGAACTGGATTGCGGCTGGTCTTACAGGAACCTGACGCTGATGGAGTTGTTCCCATAGTGGCGGGGCCAGTGGAACTATGGGGCAAAGTAATGGCTAACAAGTCTATCGTTTTTGAGAAGATAACGCTAGTGTGGTTTTTGCCATTACATAAACAGACCTGCTCTTCCCTTCCAGTGCTTTCGCTGCTGAGACATATAGTGCTACGGTTGCTTGCAGTATAACATCTGGTTTGGGCCAAAACATGTGCCGAGGATTGACAACACGATCGATGATGCTCTTTCCGTTTCCAGTGGGAAGAGAAAGATCTGCAGGTTGGCACCGGAGGCAGAGAAGGAGGGGGACGCCATTGCCGCTTCCTTATGGGAAATAGTGGAAATCAGCTGATGGCCATGGTACAGGCTTCGGTGGCCCCAACAACGTGGCACAAACCATGTAAGGCGGTGGAAAGAGTGGGTGAACCTGGCTGGAAACGTGGGATTCCAACAGTCTCACAGGGTGAGAAAGCAGGTAACGTTGGAGTACCTGGTGAGATTGAGAGGAAACCCATTGCTCCGGGTTGGGGCTCAGAGGAGGCTTCAGGGAATTTCCTTTTTCTTCGTCTGTGGGGCTGGCCGGACTCTGACCAAAGAGTTCTTTATCCAGTCGGTCCTAAAAGGATGGAAAAAGGAACACAGGAGCAAAGAGCTAGGCGCCCCATTTTATTTCGAATTCTAATACGATTGGTCGGGAGTCTACCGCTGACTTGCACATCAACGTACGTGAGGGCGTCTTTTCAGCTAGGTTTGCGCGGCTTTCTTTGGAGCCATGCGAGTTAGTGAGCTGGTTTTCCTAGTGCCAAAAATAGTGGGCGACCTCTGGCAGGGTAGGGATGTGCACGTATGAGCAACAAGGTCAGGGGTAGCTATTAGGAGGTCGAAGACAGATGTCTTTGGTGACGGGGCCTGGTTAACAATTCTACCCATCAGTGGTGAATTTTGCCCCGTATCGGCAATAACTGGTTATGCCTTAAGGCGGGTGTCTTCTCCCTCCTCTTAGCTCCACAAAAAAGGAACACTCTCACTCGCTATCAGTTTGAGGCAGTAGTATAAAGGGCTCCTTGCAATGCATTGTCTTAACCCGAAGGAGTTTGGCACTCATTCCTTTAGAATTGGAGCTGCCACGTAGGAATATACAAACTTGTTTTTTATGAAACAGGCAGTGTAAAACGGTGGGAAGGTGGAGATCAAAATGGTGCAGCCGATATGTGAGGCCGGAACAATGGCTATTGATTAATGTTTTTCGTTTTAGATGTTGAGAGAGTGGCGGTATGGTTAATCGGCCACTCGTACCAGTTTTGGGCAGCAAGGAGGGCAGAGATTCGGCATGGAGGCTGGAACTCTGTTGTACAAATGCAGCTCTGGAGTGGAAAGGCATCAGAGGGATGTCCTGGTGGCAGGGCTTCCGGAGGCGGTGGAGATCAGCCGAGGAAAACCGGGGGCCTCTGGTGTTGGTGATACAAGCCGAGGAAATGATATATGTAAAGCGCGGTTGTCGATCTGATGACCTTGATGAAGGCGGACCTGTCAAGAATGCGGGGGGGGTTCTTTCAGGAAGTGTATTTGGTATGGTCGGAAATTATTCCCAGGGTGTTTGGCAAGGGGATAGGGACCCAGCAGCCATTGATGAGAGCAAGGAGGGTTATTAACAATCGAATCTCCAGATTCGTGCGCTCCTTGGGTGGAGTGGTGGTCAGACACAGGACAGTTGGAGGGTGACAATAGGTCATGATGAGGCTGATGGGACATATGACTGATATAGGCCTAGATATAATTTCTGTCAGGGTGCAAGATGGCATAGACCAGGCCGTTTTATGAAAAGTGGCGGTCGGAAGCTCGGTTGAGGAGTACACAAGCTCCTTTGTGGCGGGGTACACCCTTGTTGGAGAGGTTTATGGAGCCGTTACCATGCCCTCTGGACAAGACAGAGGTTGGCATCAAGCTGAGATCTACGGCTAGGTTGGTTAACAACAAACATGGTATGGTACGCAAGGGTGTACAGTGGTTGGGAAAATAAAAATATGCAAATAAAAAAGGCATATTATTTTAAATTGATTTAAATTATTAAATCATATGTAAATTTATTAATAAAAAAAGCCGTGGCCTATTTTTGTTACCCAAAAGGAAAGGGTCTGTGTCTTATTTATAGTGTTAAAGTATTAGAAGGTTAAAGTGTATGGCTGTGCCTGGGTCCTGTATGTTTTGTGTTTTCCTCTCGGTCACATGTAATTCCAGAAAAATTTCCAGAAAAGTTACAAAAATCTGTTACCAGTTAAAGTACACTTTGTGCTGAAAAACAATGTATAATATTGTGATTTACTAGGGGGTTTCCATACTGTAAACTTAAAATTCGTTAAGAATGAGGTAAGAGAGCTAGAAAACAGTCATTTACTGCACAAGGTGTCTGCTTTTTTTTTTTTTTTCTCAGCAGGAACTCTAAAGTTTGGTTGTCGTGAAGTATTAATCGAAAGGAACAATGGGCCATGTTTTATAAACGGTTATATAAACGGTTAGCAATACCACGCATTAATCCAGCCAAATTTACACCGCAAAGTATTCTATTGAATATCTATTGAATTTATGATCGTTATCGTAGATCTGTGATCCTTTTAATGATCGGTTAAAACAATCAGTAAATTAACAACCTTTTTATCTATCAATAACGATCGTTATCAATCCTAAAAGCCACTTAAATAATATAAATAGAGGACATCGAAAGAGGCCGCACTCCCTTTAAAAACAAACCAGCTTTATTTCGGAACATCTGCCATCTGTGAGCAAACAGGGCACTTCTGATGCATTTCGGGGGAACATGCAGCCTTAATCATATGAACAAGGCGGCGGTGTTCCCCCAAAACGCGCCAGACGTGCTCTGTGTGCTCACAGATGCCGAAAATAAAGCTGGTTTGTGTGCGGACTCTGTTGATGGTCTCTGTTTGTTTCTTATGCGTAGTGGAAACCAGCTTGAGGCTTGTGCACTCCAGCTTGAGGGGTCTTACCTGCATGTGAGCAGCCAACTGCGGGTTTGATGGTTAAATATGAAAGGTCTACTGCCAAAGTATTTGACGAGGTCAATTTGCGTTTGCAAAAACTAACTTGACCATATAGAGGTGATAAAATGTTTATCTGTAATTACCCATTGTCTGCTTGATCTAAAGCTTTTTTCTGTAAATTGTATGTATGTGTATATGTATATTTGTATACACAAACTCCCGAATGGCTTGGACAAATTTGATGAAACTTGGTACAAACTCCCGAATGGCTTGGACATTTTGATGAAACTGGTACAAACTCCCGAATGGCTTGGACAATTTAATGAAACTTGGTTATACATATTAGTTCAGGATCTGGAAAAAAACAAATTCACCCCTTTTTTGGACTTTTTAAGTTAATTAACCCATGTGCTGCCATCTGGTTGCGAGAATTCGAAAGTAACAATAAGTTAATAGTTTATTGCATACCTCCCAAATGCCACAGGATTGTCCCGCTTGGTTAGGGCATTATTTTCATTTTGCCCTTTTATGCGTTGGATAGGAGGATAGAGCTGTTCAATCAATGAGCAGCAGCAGAACATGTGATGTCAATATGCCATCGTGAACACCTCTCCTCCTCCAGTCTCCTCCTCTCACCTGTGGCTTTGTGGTTCCTCCAGAGTCAAGATTAAGAGGTATCCTGGCCAATCCAGGAAAAGTCTCTTGTACGGGGGGTTGGGCAGGCAGCAAACTCTGGAAGCAGGGGGGAGATTACAGTTTGCAGCAGTCTGGTGCAGAGTTCAAAGAAGGGCAGCTAAGGAAATGTGCAGTTTCCATTGCAGGGTGCTGACAGCCCCTGATATGTATGTAGTGCAGCACAAGGTAATAAATCCCATTTTACTTAAAGGGCATGTCCAGCCTAAAAATTACTTAGACCTAAAATAATGATTACCCCCCAAACCCCACTTTCACTAACTTTTTAGATTTCCAAGATCCCCCAGAAATTACTACTCTGACCCAGTCCTTCGCCGCTTCTGCTCGCGGCTGGTGCTGCCGACTTCGTGGGTCGTGGTCAGTTTGGGTGCGACATGACATTCATGTCCAATCGCCTGACAGCCACGGCCAGGAGACCCTGCTGCCTGTTTTGCTTGCAATGAGCTCGAAAACAGAGCAGGCGGTGGGGGGACTAGACAGCGAGGGATACCGAGCCAGGAAAGTAATTGTTTGGGGCATCTTTGAATATAAAAAGCTAGCGAAAGGTGGGGGGTAATAATTCAATTTAAGGCTGAGTAATTTTTTATACAAGCAGGATTTTTATATTACTCTCTGTTAAAAACTATCTGGTTAACAACAAAACAAACAATAGACAGGTTTATAGTTTTCCATATAACAACCAGTTAAAGGAATCTTTTTCAAGTACTTGAAATAACAAGCACCAACTAGGAAATGGTAGAAAAAGACACACAGATTAGGGAATGATGCTAGTATAGTAACAGAGGGAGAGATAAATCCATAAATACATTTGAACACAGGGGCATCCTAATAACTGGCTCACGGAGGTATATAGGGTAAATAAGGGACCCAGTACACAGTGCTGAATATCTTTATTTGATATAGTCACACTAATGTGTACGTGTACGAACCTTTAGTGTTAAGTTGCTGATAGTGATTGGAAGATCTAAGGGGCAATTCCTGCCTACCAGCTAAACACTAGCTGCCTTTTCTACTGTACACTCAAGTCCTACCCCATAGAGCCATGAATCTGTATCTTGCACTGACGAGATCTAACAAGATCGAAACACGTTGTGTCTGCAGGTCAGATGAGTTGTCTCTATATATGAAGCTTTATGGCATTGTTATAAGCCAGCGGTTCTGACACATGCATAAGCTAAGGGACATAAAGGAGTGTTTGGCATATCTCTGCCCCTTATCTGGGGAACATGGGAGTAAGAAATTACTTCTTCCTTAGGTTGTGGGCAATACTATCATATTAGCATGAGACTGACAAGATACCTTCGTGTTATAAGAGGTGTTGTTCTCTTGGCTTTATTGCTCAGTGAAAGGGCTTTTGCTTTTTTTGGCCCCCTTCTCCCTAAGCTTTCTAGCTGCCTCTTCTAATATTCTTATTCCTAACTTCAATCATCCGTTGCAATGTGAGCACAATGAAAGCGTGATATAGTATATTGAAATAGATATTTAAAACTGGATATGTTACAAAAGGTACTCCGAACGTTTTTAGTTGCCCAGTCCATTAAAGCCTCAATGCGACGGAAACTTAGTGCATCACATATCACAGCTCTGACTAAAACATGCATGCCAGATAATACAATCATAAGACAAAGGAATGAACATCAAAGGGAGTCCGGAAAAAAAAAAACTCTTAAAAAAAGGCACACTCCATATTAGATCCGCCAAAAAATAATAATAGGTCGCTAGGTAGGTTTGACCATCAAAGTCAAATTTATTAAAGATCTAAAACATCAATTAAAGCGTGCATTTATATGACAAAGAATGCCAACTAGCATTCTAAGTGCAATTAACATATCTAAAAAATCACATACATAGAGCAATCACTGGCATCCCGTGTGTTTCTTTAAAGGTAATAAGCTGCCATGGACCCTGATTGTAGCAGTCTTAGAAATCCAAGACGTTGGTTCCACAAAATATCGACTAATAAATCACTACTTGTTGGCAATTTCAAATGAATCCTCCAGAAAGGAAAACAGTTACAGTTGTTGGTTCCTAAGGCTTGTAATACCACAGGACTGAATAGTGCATGATATAGGGATAATGCACCCGTTACAGTGTAATATAAGGAATTTTACGCCACCGAGGCGTTCCCTAACCATTATAGAATGAAAGGAAACTCCGAGTTGGCGTAATGTCCTTATATTATAATGTGAACGGGACGCATAGTTTCTCTATAATACATAAGTATCGGATTTCCTCACCCATTCAATTTTTAAATTCTAGGCCCTCTTATTTGTCACTATTTCACCTTAAATCCCCCAAGCATCGTACTTACTGTAACTGAAACCCAGTAGAGAAAGTACATGTAGAAACGGACATGCTAGGCATCTAGCGGTTAACAAATCTTTGTTGAGGAGGAGAGGAGAAATTGGTTATGGGTATAAGAATGGACAGGGAGCAGCTCCAGCAGGCTCTGTTAGGGAAGAGTTAAACACAGCAAAAAAAAAAAACTGAGTCATGGTCAGTTCAGACAGACACTGAAAGAGAACGGACTGAAAGTAGTGGGGAGTAGGGGTATTATAAGAAATATAAGAAATGAGTTACTTAGTGACATGCAGCTGAGTGAGTTTTATAAGGATATATACCACTGCAGCTCCCATTATAACACACTTATGTATTATAGCTGTATTGTATATCGATTCCCCAAGTTCAGAATAGTAAGTGGCAAACGTTATCCGTAGTAATAAGATGTCCACCAAAAATAGCAATAAACATAAGGCAGATATGAAAGAAATCTGGGGAACCGGGAACTTATGTCACTCAGCTAGCAGTTCTTCACCGGGTCACCTGGCGCACAGCAATTTAACAGAAGGACGTCTGCTATGTGATAAAGGAGGAAATCATAATAAACATATACAGCGCAATGCGATTTCTCGGAGGTCCGGGACTCACGTGGGCCCGCGTCCTGGCCTCTTCACCCGGACACACCGCAAATCATTGTCCAGTTCAGTCCTCCCAGAGGACATAATTGTAAACTTGTGCCAAATCAGCAGTCCCTCTGAATGGATTATAGCTTCACCCTCCGATCTGAAGGGAATCCAAGGCATAGAAACTCCACTCTCACTCCAAACCAAACCAGATATATATATGATACCACTTACAGGTTATCAAGTGTAGCTAAATCAGATTATCATGATATGTATTCTTTTTGGGTTGCATGGGATTCGTTGAGGCCAATTAACACCCTTTTAGGCAATTAGCAATTTAGCCTCTTATGGAATAAGCCTGCAAGACTCTATGGATGTACAGTATTATTATTATTTTATGTGGGGATTTATATAGCGCTAACATCTTCCGTAGTGCTTTACAATTACATGTATACATTCACATCAGGCCCTGCCCTAAGAGCTTACAATCTAAGCACATTATTTGACACATACAACCTATTAGTATGTCTTATGATTGTGGGGGAACCAGAGTGCCCGGAGGAAAACCACGCAAGCAGGGGGGGAGAATATACAAACTCCTTGCAGATGTGTCCAAGGGAGGATTCGAACTCGGACATCAGAACTGCAAGGCATCAGTGCTAACCACTGAGCCACGTGCTGCCCCAGTATTAATTAATCCTTAATAAAAGGCTTTGTTCCAATCTTCTATACCCCCAAGAAATAGCAAGTGTCTACAAAAGGACTCATGCACCACTTTCGTAACTATCTGACTCTGTAGATAAGTATCAGAATGTCTCTGTATTAACCAGAACTTTAAACCGGGAATGTTAACATATAAGTGTCAACTGAATACAGAAAGCTTTACTTTTGTATCTGAAATCCTTGAAATGGTACAATCCGCAGGGTGAAAAAGGGTGTGTTGCCAAAGCACAGCCACAACAGCAACAGCTTAATATAGAAGAAAATATCTGTTGATTCAAATTAGACAACTGGACTGCAAATGTAGTTCTTGAAGACGTTTCGCTAGTCATCCGACTGGCTTTCTCAATTCGAATGACTTGTACAAGAATCAGTGGCAATTATGTACCTGGAAAACCCAATTGAGCATATCACAGCAAGGTGTTAAGGGTGTGATTGGATAGGGCGAAGAGTGTTATAGGAACGCCAGAGTAAGGTGTTAAACCGCTGTACATGGCAGGCAGTTGGTGTCGAATCCCCCCACCTCTATTTAGGCTGGTTCTTTATTTTCACCTTCTTGAACCAGTCACGTTCCTTCGCCAATATGTTAACATTACAATCTTCAAAGGTATGTCCTTTATCCTTAGATGCAGGTACACGGCTGAGTCCTGACCCGAGGAAGTGGCTCTTCTGTGCTGGGGCCATACGTTGATGCAGTTGATGTTTGGTCTCCCCACATACAAATCAGAGCCATTCTTCACTGCACTGCACTGCATATATGATGTTGCTTTTCTTGTGTTTTGGTATTGGGTCTTTCGGATGTACCAATTGCTGCCCTCAGTGTGTTGTCGGTTTAAAGCAGACAGGGATACAATGGTTTTTTGAAAATTCTTTTAATTTCTCAGAGACCCCTGCTACATATGGGATGACCATGTTCTTCCTCCGTCTTGCTTTTGGTATTTGTGTTCTTTCTTTCCTTCTACTTCTTTTGACAAAGGCCCAGTATGGATATCCACAAGTTTTAAGGGTCCTCTGAGATGTTTAAATTCTTTAATCCTTCGCCTCTGTGTAGTGGGGATGTTTCAGCTCTGTGTTTACAGAAAACCAACACACACAGATCAGTATTTGAGTTTGACTCCCACCACCTTTAGATCACAAGCTGGGTGTCTATCAGAACCTGGCAACACAGAGCTGAGAAACATCCCCACTAGCACAGAGGTGAGGCTATAAAGAAATGAAACATATCAAGAGGAGCCCCCTTAAAACTTGTGGATATCCAGACTGGGCCTTTGGTCAAAAGAAGTAGAAGGATAAGAAAAGAACACGAATACCAACAGTGAAGGGGAAACAAGCAAGACGGGAAGAACATGGTCATCCCATATGTAGCAGGGGTCTCCGAGAAATTAAGAAAAATTTTCAAAAAAACATCGATCCCTGGTCTGCTTTAAACCGAACAACACATAGAGGAGCAATTGGTACAATCCGAAAGACCCAATACCAAAACACAAGAAAAGCGGACATATATATGCAGTGCAGGCAGTGAAGAATGCTCTGATTTGTATGTGGGGGAGACCAAACAGCAACTGCCTCACGTATGCCCAGCACAGAAGAGCCAATCCTAGGGTCAGGACTCAGCCGTGTGTACCTGCATCTTAAGGATAAAGGACATACCTTTGAAGAGTGTAATGTTAACATATTGGCGAAGGAACGTGACTGGTTCAAGAGAGGGTGTTAAGGAGGCCATTATGTAAAATAAAGAAACCAAGCCTAAATAGAGGTCGGGGGCGTTACACAAGTTCTGCCATTGTACAATTGCTTTTTAACACCTTACTCTGGCGTTCCTATACACCTCTTAGCCACTATCCAATCACACCCTTAACACCTGGCTGTGATATGCTAATTGGGATTTCCAGGGTACAATAATTGCCACTGATTCTTGTACAAGTCATTCTGAATTGAGGAAAGCCAGTCGGATGACTAGCGAAACGGTATTACAAGAACACATTTCCAGTCCAGTTGATCTAATTGAATACAACAGATATACCATGACCTGGATGAAGAGAACCTTCACAAGCATAGGAAGAAAGAAAATGGTGCTGAACACGGTTGGAAAAGGGGGGGGGGGACCACTGAACTAGGCAAAAACTGGCTAAAATGGGTGGAAAGAGACAAACTTATAAAAGCATAAAAGATTGCAAGAAGAACAGTTAGAGGATAAGCCTTCACATCATTTAAATAAAAGATGTGGGACATGACAGTAGCAACTAGGAGAAAACTGGTCATCAACTATATAACTCAACTGTACACACATGTGCGGCCCAATACATCTTCTCATGATTTGGTTTCTATCAGTTGGTGTCAAATTTAAATCCTCACTAGCCTTGTAATTCCTGAGGTAAAAAATCTTTTCCAAGTTGCATCTCAGGGGAGGCTATAAGTTAATCTGTTTACTTAAAGAAGATCAATAGAAAACTGCCTTAACACCTGTACAAGACACAATGAGAATACCTGGTAATGGTGTTTCACTTCTGCAATGCCACAGCGTCTTCCAAGAATTGTTTAATGATATATTTGAGCATCTTATAGGTGTCTCCATTGTATACCTGGATGACCACATGATTTCTCCCCAAGATTTCCTTCTAACCGTCTTCATGTTCACCAAGTCCTTGTCACAAACTTTAAGAGAGTAAACTTTATGAAAAATTCAAAAAAATGCCATTTGAATTAATTTCAAGGACCTTTTTGGGTTACCTACTCTCTGTTTCGAGATGAATCCTGTCAAGGTCACAGCCACTTTAATTGGAAAGTCCCTGTTGGCACAATAGCCATACTAAGCTTTTCTTGGTTTTTCCAATTACTAATTAAAGGGTTTTCTTCCATCATCATCCCATTCTGTCCCTTATAAAGAAACCTAAAACCTTGACCCCTATTGCTTTGAAGGTATTCAAGAAACTAAAAGAAGTATTTGCTTCAGCCCATGTACTTATATATCCCAATCCTTTTTTAATTGATGTAGATGAATCAGATTTGGGAGTCGGAGCTTGTTCTTTCCCGAGGCAAAGTAGAAAGTGGAAAACTCATCATCTGCACTTCTTTTCTTAGAAATTCCTTCCCAATAAACAGAAGTACCCACACTGAAAACGGAGAACAATTAGCCATGAAGTTATGGAGAAGTTGACATCCATCTTGAACTACAGACTTCCCTAATCATGTGCCTAATAGTAAGCCGACTGTTGCCAGGGGCGAGCAGAAAACATTGGGCTTAATATAATGTACAGTAAATTGTGGAATAAATTATAAATTATTACAGTAGATGGTTTGTGGGGGGTTGATTAATACAAATGTAATTAGTGATGTACATGCCCTTTAAGATTTGCCTTTTAATCCCATAGTACAATCAAATTTTTTTAATCCCCTCCGTAAATACTACAGTGGTGGTAACAAAAAAAGGGACAGGTTTGTGGTTCTATTGAATCACAGCTTGGCACACAAACCAGCTCACAAAAAAATATTGAATCAAATCTATTGGAAATAGAAAACACCAACGGGAAAAAATAGAAAAAAGTCCATCTTGGGAATGAGCTATATTAGTAACAGAGAGAGAGAAATATATTTAATGTCTTGTTCCTGAAGGACAGGGGCATCCTAATTTACTGCTCAGAGACTATATAAAAAGGGAACTAGTAACACGTGCTGATATCTTTACTGTGGATCTCCACCTGCTGTCTGACTGATGTTCCCTCTCCATAATGATGTCCCACTCTGTCACCACCAAAGATCTACATCTACATCTGCATCTCGGACTTGACTCTCCGGTGATTTGTGTGTTTTTTAGGTGTTAAGTTGCTGATAGTGATTGGAGATCTAAGGCAAATCCTGCCTATACCAGCTAACACGTTCTGTACTGAGTTCCAAGGGGCGCGCCGCAGGAAGCAGGAGTCAAATTAATTATTTCAGGCGACGGGGATGATTATTGGTGGGATTTTTCAACTGAGAGATTCATATAAACGAGAACTTCATTGTTTTGATAATTAGGAAATAAAGATAAAACATCAGCAAAGGGTTTGTATAGTTTATACTAGATCTGACTCTTTTATTTACAGAGAGGTTAAGGGTGGTAAGCAGAACTCACCGCCTGTTTGCTGAGTCAAGCTTGCTTTGCGTCCTTGCTCTGGAAGCGTCCTTTCAGCCAGCGATGTCCGTCTGCCTTTGCTTTGCTCCCTGTCGCGATGTCTAGAACGCGATCGGGACCCGGCGCTGGTGGAGGTGCTCAATGTTGATGGAGACCCTTTTCTGTGCCTCCAGAAGCTATGGTGCCTTTTGTGCTTACGCTCAGGAGTCTTTGATCGACTCCTGGACCTCCTGCGGCTTGACCGCCTCTTGTGCCTTTTTCGCAAGTGGCGGTCAGAGCGACTAGACACCGACTCTGAGGACGAGTATCGGTGTCTCCTACAGTCTCCGCTCTCTTCCCCTCACTTTCGGTGCCCTCTCTCGCTATCCCTACATTCTATACTTGGCTGCCGGGTAGGAGGTGAATGCCGGGAGCCCCTGCTATAGCGCTCGCTCACATACTGGGCGTCCCTTGCCCTGCCACTGGCTGAGCCCGCTGCCTCCGCAGGGCGACCCCTAGGTTCCCCTTGCAAGCTGCTTCTGCTGGAAACCAACCTACCCTTCTCTAGATCAGGCCCTAGACCTTGGAGGGGAAGAAGGCCCGGGCGTCTGGCCTTGTCTCCTGCTCTTGGGACGACCCATGATCCTGAGCGGACCCTTCCCCTGACCCCCTTTCCGGAGTTGATGACGAGGAAGATTCCTCCTCCTGTGGCCTGGGCCTAAAAATGGCGCTGATTGCCCCTACTAGTCCCTTCCTTCTGGCTACCACTTTTTTAGGGCCCTTCTTAGCTGGGGCCTTCCCTCCTCTCTTCTTCTTAGCTGGCCCCATTGGACTGGGGCTCAGCCGATCTGGGAGGCGCGAGACGCGGGTGGGTCTATTCCCAGGGCGCCCAGCTGGGCGGCCTGGGGGGCTGGATGGCTCCCTCTGTGCCCCAAAAAAAGGAGTATTGTGAAGCACAAGCCGGCTAATGAACTATTTAAAGCAGGGTAAATGTCGAAAAAATAGAGATAAATGCACATAAAAAGAACACAGTATCCCCCTATCAAATTACCCTGACCGAAAATACAACAGTGGATGTAGCGACTAATATTAAAATTTAATTTCTTTATTGGATATACGTTAAAACATTGTTAAAAATATACAAAACAAAGCAAGAATTAAAGCAAAAGCTGGGGAACCCACAAAAAGAGAGAATATTAGTGTGAGGGAAAGAACAAACACTCTCTTCCCACATAAGCAGTTACTGAGGCTCGTAGATGCTAGCCAGTAGACACAAATATTAGTGATAGATCATCTCTTACTAATATGGTAAAGAAAAGGTAAAGAAATCCCTGTCTGGGGTCTTATGAGAGATGAATCTCGTAGCCGGTCCAAAGAGTAAATGGACCTACCCTACGGTCACTATGCTAACAATGCGGGTTCACCTCGGAAAAAATACAACCCATATTCCGATTCCCCTGTATGTCTTCAAAGAGAGGGACTTCTAGTATGGAAGTTCCTAATGCAAAAAATGGTTAACATGTATGGGATGCCTGTATTACGCCCCCCTCAGAGTAAACGTCATGAGGAGGATCAGGCAATCCCACCGAAAACCGGGGATCGGGTAGGGTACAGAAATGAAGAATTAAAAAACAGCCGACGCGTTTCGTCCCTCGTGCGGGGACTTACTCATAGCTGGAAAGAGTCGCTATTTTAGTACGTGTATAAATACCCCAATCAGCTGACTTGGGGCTGTTGATTGGTGCGCACAGCACCAATGGGATCGCGGGTTGTGAGACACACCCCCGCCACTCCTCCCATAGCGAAGTGAATAGGTAAGTATTACGCGTGGGTTATAACCATGGAAACCCACGAGTACGTAGATCATGATTGAAGTCCGAAAATTCCAGAGAGATCACACATAAGATCAAGATAGATTCGGTCAGTAAGAGCACTGTATTACATACTGGACCGAAATAAAGTATGGACTCAGAAAAAACTTCATAAGATAAGTATACATCTAGAGATAAGTTTATCATATCTGGTATGCCCCATACGTGTGTATATGGAGCCGCAGGAGTCAGAGAAAAGCATTAAATTGTATTTTGTCATTAAGTCCGCATGGCACCAGTGTGTTAAGTAAGAAGATCCAGCGACTCTCTCTCCTGATAAGTTTATTTTCTCTATCTCCCCCTCTAATACCAAGTGGGACTTTTTCCAAAATAAACCATTTAAGACCATCAGGTGACGCATTATGATGTGTCAGAAAATGACCAGTGTAGCAAGTATGTAAGTATGTAATACAGTGCTCTTACTGACCGAATCTATCTACAGAACAGTAGGCAACATACAGCATAGCTGATGCTCAAACAGCACAGTAAAACAACAGCTATTATACAAGAGGCTTACACACTGGATGGATCAGTAAAACAGCAACTGGTATCAAGAGGTTCACACACAGAGTGGATTAGCAAATACCACAGAGTACAGAGTACAGCTTCAGAGATCGCAGTACCACGTGCTTACTATAGATCACCAGACAAGATGTCTGAACGATCATTCAAGACCAGATCTAAGGTGTCACATTTATCTAGACTCTCTAACCGCTCCCAAGTGCCTGATGCTGCGTTTTTCCGTGCAGAAGCCGCGGCTGCATTAGCACAACTCACATTTGCTGAGAAAGAAACAGAGCTAAAATTAGAGAAGACACACTTAGAGGCTATGGTGGAGGCAGATAGGGCGCGTCTAGCAGCTGAGAAAGAGGCAGAGAAGGCACGGTTAGAAGTGGAGACAAAACTCCAAATGGCACACCTAGAAGCTTCGCTGGAGATTCTTAACTTACATAAAACTGTGGCGATTGCAAACGCCAAGGCAGATGCCTTAGATGTTGACACTACAGAACAAGCAGGTCAGAAATTCAATATGCAGCCTGATGTAAAACAAGAAACTGCTATGCTTCGTACTAAAGAATATGTGCTAAAACATTCACAGGAGTACGGTCTATCAATGCCAAGCCTAGAAAAGATTAGTGATTACAAAGATGGTGATGTTTTCCCATCATTTGAACAAAATCAGAGTATACCTTTCCAGAACATTCCTCTGCAGTGTGACAACACCAATGTGCCTGCAGTTACACCTACCTCACCACCAGATGGTGCTCTGCCACAGGAACAAAAGGATTGCAGACAATTCTATCCTGTTAATGTTAAGACACCTGCAGCCAGGGACTATAATGATATTCCATGGACTTTACCTGCTATTAATAAATACAGTGGTCCTGTTTATAAGCAACCAGCGGTCCCTGACAGAGGCAATTATTCTCCAGAAGGAGCACACCAGTACACACCAGATGTGAAACCAGCGCTTCCTATTAAACCTGATTCAGACCAACTTACTGGTAAGCATCAGATGACAGACTTTGTAAGATTTATGGCACGCAGAGAAATGATAACCTCAGGCCTTGTCCAGTTTGATGAGAAGCCAGAGAATTACAGGGCTTGGAAGGCTTCATTTAAAAATGCTATAGAAGATCTACGCCTCTCTTACAAAGAAGAAACAGACCTCCTAGTGAAGTGGCTAGGTCCAGAGTCTAGCAGACAAGTGAAAGGCATTCGAGCAGTCTATGTCAATGATTCTTACAAAGGATTACAGATGTCATGGCAAAGATTAGATGGAGACTATGGAGCCTCTGAAAAGATTGAAAAATCTCTGTGGAGCAGGATTGACAACTTTGGGAACATCTTTGAAAGAGATTGCAGCAAGAAACTTAGGGACTTCAGTGACCTGATGATAGAACTGTTAGCAGCAAAAAATGAAGGCTGCTTCATAGGACTTGACAATCTTGATTCTGCAAGAGGGATAGAAGACCTTGTCTATAAGCTGCCACATTCTCTAAAGAAGAGATGGGCGTCACAGGGGACCGAATACAAACAAAAACATAATGTACTGTTCCCACCATTCTCTTTTTTTGTGCAATTTATCTCTCAACAGGCAAAGATGTACAATGACCCTGGTTTTTCTCAGATCTTCCAGTCTGCTGGTGACAACAAGGCAGAGAAATACCACTACCAGAACACCCATCAGAGAAGTTCCATCCGGGTGCACAAGACTGAAGTGTCTCAATCTACAGCAAACTCTTCTACTTTCACTGATACCAGGACCATGGACTTAACCAAAGGATGTCCAATTCACCACAAACCTCATCCGCTGTATAAATGCAGAGGCTTCAGAGGTAAGTCCCTTGATGAGAGGAAAACTTTCTTAAGACAAAACAATATTTGTTACCGTTGCTGTGCCTCAAATGCACACCTTGCTAAAGACTGTGACAGATCAGTTAGCTGTACCGAGTGCAACAGTGACAAACATATGTCTGCTCTTCATCCCGGTCCTGCACCATGGTCAGTCAGGTCTCCAGAAGGGAGTGATCATGGCGGGGAGAGAAAGGATAACAGAACAGAGATGGAAGTTCCACATTATTCTTCAGACCAGTGACAGAGCTCATCCTTCTTCTTCAGTCTGAAGACCCTGCTCCCTGATTGGACTAGAATTATTGTGGTGATCTTACAGACACCAGGCGGGGAGTGAACTGTTTAGGACAGGTTTATGTCTCTTTACATTCTGTTTGCAGGTATACAGCTATTATACAAGAGGCTTACACACTGGATGGATCAGTAAAACAGCAACTGGTATCAAGAGCTTCACACACAGAGTGGATTAGCAAATACCACAGAGTACAGAGTACAGCTTCAGAGATCGCAGTACCACGTGCTCACCATAGATCACCAGACAAGATGTCTGAACGATCATTCAAGACCAGATCTAAGGTGTCACATTCATCTAGACTCTCTAACCGCTCCCAAGTGCCTGATGCTGCGTTTTTCCGTGCAGAAGCCGCGGCTGCATTAGCACAACTCACATTTGCTGAGAAAGAAACAGAGCTAAAATTAGAGAAGACACGCTTAGAGGCTATGGCGGAAGCAGAAAGGGCGCGTCTAGCAGCTGAGAAAGAAGCAGATAGGGCGCGTCTAGCATTTACTCGCGTATTGGTATAATAGACATTTTACTCGCATATTCGTTAATTCGATATTTACTCGTGTATTGGTATAATAGACATTTTATTTGCATATTCGTTAATTCGATATTTACTGGCGTATTGGTATAATAGACATTTTACTCGCATATTCGTTAATTCGATATTTACTGGCGTATTGGTATAATAGACATTTTACTCGCATATTCGTTAATTCGATATTTACTCGCGTATTGGTATAATAGACATTTTACTTGCATATTCAATTTTTCTGCATTCGATTATATCGCCTCTTCCCATTGCCTTCTACATGCAATCCAGGATCTAAAATCGAGCCTGGAAAGTGGGTGTAGTCATTCCACTATTACTTTCCCCAACAGAAAGCATGGCCACCATGCAATGGCAGCCTCTACTGGTGGAATATTTCACCCGGCGGGGGTATGACGGGGTGTCAATCGGCACCCCCAACATAAAGGGGCGCAAACGGTGCATAATGCGTCACCTGCAGAAGAAACTGCGGACACAGTTTCGCATTGATCTGACCACCTCTCAACTCCAAAAGAGGTGGTCAGACCTCAAGCGGCAGCGGCGGAACTATGTCCAGGACATCCAGCAGAATGTCCAAGGTAAGTATCACATTTATATATTAAATTTTATCTGTGATTGAGTTGTATAAAACACCACCTTTTGCACCACTAATCAAGCGGTTCTGTGGCAGATCTTTCTGACAAGCTCTGTCTATGTATAACCACTATATGAAGTTACTGCACTTTTCTTGTTACTTTTATAGCACTTGTGATTGGCGATAGCGCTTCACAAACCGCCATAAACGATTGCGGGGCCTTTAGGGCTTTTCTCCTAAAGGACTCAAAGTGCATATGTTAGTGTTAGTTAGTGTTAGCAAATTAAAAGTTAATGTTAGTAGATGTTAGTTAAAGGACAAGTACACACAAAAAATATTCACAATATTTACATATAATACAAAATTTGAAAGCTCTTTTTTCATAAACGACTCAAAGTATATTTTTTAAGTTAGTTAATGTTAGTTAGTGTTAGTATTAGTAAATGTAACTGTTAGTTAATGTTAGTTAGTGTTAGTATTAGTAAATGTAACTGTTAGTTAATGTTAGTTAGTGTTAGTATTAGTAAATGTAACTGATAGTTAATGTTAGTTAAGGTTAGTTAGTGTTAGTATTAATAAAATTTAACTGTTAGTTAATGTTAGTTAATGTTAGTTAGTGTTAGTATTAGTAAATGTAACTGGTAGTTGTTAGTTAATGTTAGTAGTGTTAGAGATTGTAAATGAAACTGTTAGTATTTAGTATGTTTAGTTAGTTGTGTAGTAGTTTATGTAAATTGTAATGTGTTAGTTATGTTTATTGTTATGTTAGTTAGTAGTGTTAGTTTAATGTAACTGATAGTTAATTGTAGTTAAGGTTAGTTAGTGGTTAGTATTAATAAAATTTAACTGTTAGTTAAGTGTAGTTAAGTATGTTAGTAGGTTTGTGTATATAGTAAATGTAACTGGGAGTAATGTTAATTAATGTTAGTTAGGTGTGTTAGTATTAGTAAATGTAAATTATAGTTAGTGGTTAGTTAGTTAGTTAGTTAGTTAGTGGTAGTATAGTATATGTAACTGTTAGTTATGTTAGTTAATGTTAGTTTAGTGTTAGTATTAGTAAATGTAACTGTTAGTTAATGTAGTTAAGTTAGGTATTAGTATATGTAACTGTATAGAGTTAGTAATGTTTGTTAGTGTTAGTATTAGTATAGTAACTGTTGAGTTAATGTTAGTTAGTGTAGTTAGTGTAGTATTAGAGTAATGTAACTGTTAGTTAATGTTAGGTAATGTTTGTTAGTGTTAGTATTAGTAAATGTAACGTTAGTAATGTTAGTTAATGTTAGTTAGTGTTAGTTTAGTAAAGTAACTGTTAGTTAAGTAGAGTTAGTGTTAGTATTAGTAATGTAAAGGTAGTTAATGTTAGTTAGTGTTAGTATTAGTAAATGTAACTGTAGTTAATGTAATTAATGTTAGTTAGTGAGTATTAGTAATGTAACTGATAGTTAATGTTAGTTAATGTTAGTTAGTGTTAGTATTATTATATGTAACTGTTAGGTTAATGTTAGTTAATGTAGTTAGGTGTAGTATTAGTAAATGTAAATGTTCGTTAATGTTAGTAAGTTAGTGTTAGTATTAGTAAATGTATGTTAGTAGTGTTAGTATTAGTAAATGTAAGTGATGTAGCTTCATGCAAGGGAAAGCGGGGAAGTGGATAGCTTTGTAGGAACTTCACCATTGAGTAACAGTAGACCCACTGCAATTTGCACACATTATTGCGGCGAGCAGACAGGTTTGGCCCCAACAGACAGACCCATACCCCTTGGCTTCTCTCCTCAGAGTATGCTTCGTGCAAGGAAAAGTGGGGAAGGGGTACAGTTGTTAAGAGAAGCACCATTGAGAAACAGTAGATTTACTGCAATTTGACAACATTATTGCGGAGCCAGGCACAGGCTTGGCCCCACCGGATATTCCCATACCCCATGGTTCTCTGCCTCAGAGTATGCTTTGTGCAGGGAAAGGGGGGAAGGATATACACTTGTAGGAACAGCACCATTGAGTAGCAGTAGACCCACTGCAATTTGACAATATTATTGCAGAGCCAGGCAGGCTTGGCCCCACGGACAAGACCCCATACCCCATTGGCTTCTCTCCCTCAGAGTATGCTTCATGCAAGGAAAGTGGGGAAGGGATACAGTTTGTAAGAGAAGCCACCACTGGTAACGTAGATTCACTGCAATGACAACATTATTGCGGAGCCAGGCAGGCTTGGCCCCACCGGACAGACCCCATACCCCATTGGCTTCTCTCCCTAGAGTATGCTTCGTGCAAGGAAAGAGGGGGAAGGGGATACAGTTTGTAAGAGAAGCACCATTGAGAACAGTAGATTCACTGCAATTTGACAACATATTGCGGAGCCAGCAGGCTTGGCCCCACCGGACATACCCCATACCCCATTGGCTTCTCACCCTCAGAGTATGCTTTGTGCAAGGGAAAGCGGAGAAGGGAGAAGGGACATTGTAGGACAGCACCTTGAGTAGCAGTAGACCACTGCATTTGACTACATTATTGCAAGACCAGCAGGTTGGCCCATGGGACAGACCCCATACCCCATTGGCTTCTCTCTCAGAGTATGCTTCGTGCAAGGGAAAGCAGGGAAGGGGATATGGTTTGTAGTAACAGCACCATTGAGTAACAGTAGACCCACTGCAATTTGACACAACATATTGCGGAGCCAGGCAGGCTTGGCCCCAACGGACAGACCCCATAAACCCATTGGCTTCGCTCCCTCAGAGTAATGCTTTGGGCAAGGGGAAGCGGGGGAAAGGGTTACACTTCATGAAAAGATCCTTATGAGGTGTTGAGTATGACATGGTCAGAGTGGTGACACCACAAAGGTACCTCGTGGAAGGAGATACAGGAGAGCGCAAGTAGGGATTTTGCATTGGGCCAAGTAGATCAACCCAAACATAGAAAATTAGCCACAGAGATAGTAGCTATTGCGGCTGCATGACATGGTCACAGTAGGTGACACCACAAAGGTGCCTGTGGAGAGAGAGGAGGAGAGCAAGTATGGATTTTTACATTGGCCAAGTAGGATCAACCCAAACATAGAACAATTAGCCACAGAGTAGCTGTTGCGGCTGCATGACATGGTCAGAGTAGGTGACACCACAAAGGTGCTTCATGGAGAGAAACAGGAGAGCAACCATAGAAAAAAAAATTAGCCACAGGGTGAGCTGTGTGTAGAGTAGAGCATATGTAATTTTACAACTTGAATGCTGTAGAGCAAGGTAGGACCATAAATGGCCCTACAATAGAAAAAATAGCCATTTGCCAGCTAAACTGGATCATGCAAGCCTCGAAGTGGAAAATGAGGTGGAAGGGAGCAGTACGGGTGCCAGGAGCAAGAGGCTTCAGTCATGGGCATCAAACAATAGGGGTGCTGTACTTGAGATGTGATCCACGCCTCATACACTCTGATGAATGTGAGGTGGTCACATTCTCAGTGGAGAGACGGGTCCTCCTCTCCATTACAACACCCCCTGCTGCACTGAAGGCCCTCTCAGAAAGGAACACTGGATGCCGGGCATGAAAGGACCTCAATGGCGTACGTGCCAACTCGGGCCATATATCAGCCTCGCCACCCGTAGTCCAGTGAATCCTCAGTCTCTGAGGTGACTACAATCAGCCCTGGATCCAATGTAGTCGGTGACTGGCGACTGAGGGGTATTGCCTGGTAGAGTTGCAGTAGATGTGCCTGGCAACGTGGGTGGAAGAACAGCCTGAAGTTAGCCACAAGGCCGCCTCCAGAGCTGCGCTCCTCCTCTCAGGACAGGGGGACGTGAGCCTTGCTCATTCCCACCATCAGGTGCTGTAGGCCTGCCAACACCTGGGAAAGCAGAAACTGAGGCAACGTAGCAGTGTCGCCTCATACTGCTGCATCCTGTTTCCCTCTGAGATGCAGGAATGAACTCCGACACTTTACCCTTATAGCGGGGATCTATAAGGGTGGCCACCCAGTACTGATCCTTCTCTTTGATGGCCTTAATCCTGGGTTCCTTGATAGACATTGCAGCATATGCATACCCATATGCCGCAAAGTGCCGAACGCAGAGACTCAACCACTCCCAAACCACGGAAGACACGGTGGACGTCCAGATCACCTAAATCCCCCTCTCCTCATCGGATGGCTGTTCTGCACCGTGCTGCCCGGGCTCGAGAAAACATCACAGTGTCTGCGTCCCCCTCTTCCAGTAGCTGCTGCTCGGCAGCTAGTGCCCTGTCGAGTATGCGCGCAGGGTGTGCTCAAGACGAACACCAGTGGGATGGTATCCGCTATGGTGGCATCATCGCGGCTTACCATCCTGGTGGCCTCCTCAAATGGCACGAACAACAGCCAGGCATCCGAATAAGCAGTCATGCCTGGGTAAGAGAAATCCCAGGTCCCCAGAGACTAATCTAGCCTCCATACTTATACAAATAGTCCATGATGGCTTGCCTCTACTGGAGCAGCCTCAGCAGCATCATAAGAACTAGAGTTCCAGTGGGTGGGGGTGTCACAAATCAAGTTGGGGGGTGTCACAAATCAAGCGATTCTTCAGCAGACTGTGTGCTGCTGTGGAACATGGCCAGATGAGCTGTGGCCGTGTGTGCTGCTGCTGGAACTTGGCCAGATGAGCTGTGGCCGTGTATGACCACCTGAAGTGACTGGACACCCTCTAGCCATCCTCAGCACCTCCTGCAGACGAGGGTATCTTGGTGAGGAACCGCTGGACAACCAGGTTGAAAACATGTGCTAGGCAAGGAACATGTGTGACTGCCCATGCGAAGGGCAGGCAGGATGTTGGCAGCATTGTCACACACTACCTGCCTATGAGAGGTGGTGTGGGGTCAGCCACCTTCAGCCTGCCCTTGCCGTGTTGCCAGCAACTTGCCCAGGTGTGGCTCCTATCCCCGAGACACAGAAGCTGCAACACATGCATGGCACTGTCTCACTTGGCATGAAGCATAGGCTCGGGGGGGGGGGGGGGGGGCACGGGGCTGTCCGGGAAGGGACAACGTGGAGACTGGTGTATAACCAATAGGGGTGGTACCACCACTCACCACTTGTGTCCCATGCGGTCTCTGCTAGCTAGCAGAAGGCCCGCGGGGTGGTAAATGAGACATACCACCCCTAGCCATACTTACGTAGTAATGTGGACACTCTTGCTCACACTGTGGTCCAGCGAAGCGATATATTGCCTGCAGATGTTGTGCAGGGTGGTACTGCCTTCTGGGCAAAGTACCTAAGGCCAGGCACCTGCCACTGTGGTGTGCCAATGGCCACAAACTCCCTAAACGCTGCACTGTCTACCAGGCTGAATGGTAGCAGCTGCACCGCCAGGAGTTTGGGTAAGCCGGCTGTGAGACACTGAGCTGGGGGTGATGGGGGACAATTTCTGCCTCTGCTCCAACAACTGGGAAGAGAGACCTGCCTTATACCTGACGACCCCAGCAGTGTCAAGAGGCCTCTTAATACCGCATGCTGGGGCCAAAGGGGTCTCTCCTCCCTAACTTCCACCAAGAAAGCAGCTCATGGGGCCGGAGGGGGGAGGAACGGTGGCTTCCTGGGCACGAGGAACGGAAAACGTGGGTGCCTGCACGTTCCTGAACGCCTGCTCCCACCGGGCAAATGGGTGGAGCATCATATGCCTCCTCATAGAAGAGGTGCCCAGAGTTGCTGCATCTTCCCACGGCTAGCACACTGCAACCGTGTTGTCACCGAGAGCCAATGAGAAGAACTCCCATACAGAAGAGCCACCGGCATGCACAGAAGCTGAGGGTAACCTGCGCGTTTTGGGGCACTGGCACCAGGTGGCATTGGTGCCGTACCTCTACGAGCAGCACTAGGTGCACTAGACGCACGCCACTGCCCCTAAACCTGACCCCCAGTCTGCCTCGGGTTCAAGCTTGTGCTCGCACTCTGAGGGCTCCCCCTCAGGGATACTATCCTCCTCTCTCACTTGTGGCACCCATGAACGATTGGTGACCTCATCGTCCACTTTCACCTCCTCAATAATGGAGGCTGCGTCACTAACAGCAGCAGCATCTGGAAAACTCACCCTACAGTAGTTCTCTGGCTGCTCACAGCTGCTGCATGACATCATAAGCTCCTGTCCCCCTGTGCACTGAGCACTTTCCTCCGCCTCGGGTGACAGGCAAGATTGTGCTCAGTGCACGGCTCTCCTCAAGCACACTAGCCCCACACATAGCGTGCGAAAAAATATCTGAGACTCCTTCTCCTGATCCCCGAAGCTAGTGGTTGTGGGCAACGAACTCCTGATAAAGAGGATCAGGTCCATGCCCACAGTAGGAGCCTCAGGTGAGAAGGAGCAGGCACAGTATCTACTGTGGCAGCTCGGCTGCTCTTGCCTGTGAGGTGGTGGATGAGGAAGGCTGGGTAATCCACTCTACTACCCGCTTCCTTGATCAGAAGGGATAGCCCAGCACAGCTACCTTAAACATATCGGGTATAGACACCGTTCTACCCTGCGAAGGGCCAGGTAGCTCTGGCCAAAGCCTTCAGTAGGATCTCCCTCTCCTCCACGTGCAGAAGCACCCCTGTCCTGGATATCCCTCTTGACCTGCCAGGCATTTCCTCTCTCAAAGTTTTACAAAAAAATAAAAAATATATATATATATATACACAACACATAAACAAACACAAAAGACCAAGCGACAAAATGACACAGAGGACAAAACACACAGTAACACACACAGAAGCAAACATATAAACACAAAGCTTTTTTTTTTTCACTACCAAAAAAACAAACAGAAAAAAATTGTCCAAAGGACTATAGGGAGGTTTGTCCTTAAAGGACTTTGGGTCTCACAAGGAAGGTTAGTCCTTAAAAGGACTGTTGGGTCTCAAGATGTGTGAATACAAGGGGTGGTAACAACAAGTGCTAAACCACCACACTGAAAATCACACACAGAAAGCTCAAAAAGCACAAAAATCTCTCTCCAACTCCTACACTGTCAGGTCTCCACTAAAACACACTGACAAAATGGCGCTGGTCGATTGCCTTTTATACCAAGGAGGTGGCAATGCTCAAATTAGCTGCCATTGGTGATTATGGACATGTGGGCACTTTTCTTTTTAAAAAAATCTCGATAAATCATCGAAAGTCCGGGAAATATCGAAAGTCCGAGTCCGGGATAGTTCGTGAAGTCCGAGTCCGTCGGAACTCGAAGTATATCTTAGGGAATGATAAACAAACTTGGAATACGGGCATAAAAGCCTGTTTCCAATTCGAAATCGATCGGAAAAATCACTTCCTGGAAATCATTTTCCAGGAAGTGATTTTTCATTCATTGACAAAGATCAATAATTTGGTGATCAGAAGCAGCACGTAGAGAGGTGGTTGATGGGCTCGTTTTAAAGGTATGAACCTGGCTTTCATTTAAATAAACTTGTTTGGAGACCACAGTTCCCTTTAAACAACAACACTCTCTCATCTAGAGATGGACTAGAGTCCAATTTTTCTGTGGAACTTAGGAACTATTTTTGATAATTATCGAACAAGTCCAACCCAAAAATTAAAAACTTACATACAGGTAAATCACCCCCCAAAACCCTAAACGTTAATAGTTTGAAATGTGAAAAATATAAGTCTAACCTGAAATCCTGCACAATGTCCTGTTTTCCTGTTTCTGCTTCCTGGTCTTCCAGTTAGTAAATGTCAGTTATGGATTTGACAGTTGAAATCACAGCCAATGACTGAATGTTAATCCCCTGTCTTGCCTTTCGACATGCCCAGGCTCAGTACAGGCTCAGTACAGGTTTCTAAATTGCTCAGTTTCCATGAGGCTCTTTCTAAAAAGATTCTTATGAGGGTGGAGTTGACCTTAAGTTTCCAGAACTGGCCTTTTTAAAAAGATTTTGGGGGCTGGTGAACATGGTGAAACATGACAGTAAGGTACCATTGCTATTTATAACTTAATTTTAGGCAGAACTTTTTTTTCAGCTCCCTTTAACTTCAATGGGTCTGCTTTCAGATTTTAGAATTATTGTGTCCACGCCCCAAAACTAAAATTTACCCACTGCTGGCCCCACTAGTCTTTAAAAAACGTGAAAATATAAGTAGCTACTGTGACTAAGTTAGTAGCATGGTACAATGTATGTACAATTGCCCCAATGTAGGTAGGATAACTAAGGTGTAACCCAATAATGCAAAGCCCACCTTATCTTTTTGTTGGCTCAGGTGCTTTAGCCCTGAGCCATCGCTTGACTTTGTTTCGCTTGTAAAATCTGCAAACATCAATGATGAAAAACCTTTATCCATATATTCACTATAGAGGCACTCACCGTTCTCGTCGGTGGTCCGAGTGCAGCCTGCCCCAAACCCCTCGCTATGGTTCCACACTTGATCAATGTAATAAAATACTTGAGGGTCTGGCGCACTCCGGAAACGGTACAGCGACAAGGCAGTTTGCATTAAAAACTACATACTTTATTCAGCAAAAGTTAAAAGCAACATAGTTAACCAAGCGGCAGGAGTACCCTGACACATTTCAGGCTTCCTTTAGCCTATCATAGGTTAAAACCCCCGCCATCTTGACGCTCTTGTGTGTACGGCTGTTGAAATGAATGACGTGAAGGGGAAGTGAATAGGCCACCCCCCCTTCACGGCTAAAAGTGGGAAAACTCTGTTCGTCTGGAGGAGGCAAAAAGCCCCGATCCACCAGCCGCCAAACACAAAACACAAAGAGCCAAAAAGAAAAAAAACACAACTTTTTGACATATGGAAAGAATCTGTATATCGGAAGAAGAATCCATTTACATAACAAAGGCCACATAAAAAAAATACATTTGGTGAGCTGTATACCCCAACCTAAATGGCATCAGGCTACATAGAAACATATGGTTTTAATTTTACAGAAAGGGATTACACATAGTTTTAGAAAGGCTTAAGAAGTAAACATAACCAACCCCAGTCACTCTCTTACATATCTGTTAGGCACTAGTAAACAAAATGATAATTAGATGTATAGATACAAACATGATATTCTAGATAAGGGAACATACTTTAAGATAATAGATACATACATGATATACTAGATCAAAGGTCCCCACCTTAAAGCCACCTGATTGCCACCCTCGGAGTAGTAGGAGGATGGCATTGAGGGTTCTTGTTGTGCAGCCTACAAATTGGAGACTGCACTTGCCACAAGGTAACACATAAATCACGAAGTCAGATTACAGTTGATATATTGTTTAAAAAATGTACTTTCTCCTCTGCTCCTTATGGCTCTCCTGCAGTGCCTATTTAAGGTCCAGGAAACTGAAGAGTAGGAGCTGTCTGTGTGTCTGCCCCTTCCCTGTCCTCAAAGAGGACTCTGGCATGCACAGGGGAGCTCATCCTCTTCCTTTCCCCATCTAGTACAACGTTGCAATATTAATGGTTATGTTGAAAAAGTGTACAGAAATAGACTTACTCAACCTCGTTCCCTTGGCTCTCTTAATAGCTGGCAGCACACTCTGTGATTGGCTGACTCTCAGCCAAGCACAAATGTGGTTTTCTGGTCTGGCCCTAATGCTACTCCGTTCCCGGAGTAGCAATAGAGGTAGAGGCCGAGGGGACAAAAATGGGGTAAGTATGTTTTTGTGCAATTTTTCAACATAAAACCATGGTGTTTAGGGTTGCAGAGGGTATTCTTGCACTACAGAAAAAGTTGGAATTTGTGGGGTGGAGGTACACTTTAAGGGTTAAATTATTTTTAGAATATCTTTAAGTATAAGTTTCGGCAATTGATTCAAGTGAACACTCAATTCGAAATTCTAATGATTTAAAATTGAAAATGAAATGTTGGGATTATTGCAAAAAACCTAAGCAGGAAAAGGGAAAACTTGGAGGGGACCAAGGAGTCTTACACTGGAAAAACTAGTAATTTTAACTTCTCATAAAATATATACAATCAGAACACTTTTAAATAACTGTGTAGATATAAGTTGCATTTTAATATATGATTATTTTAAGACAAACTTGAGGATATCTGTAGATCCCGACTATCTGGGTGTGTAGAGAGATGAAGCAGAAGACAAGTCTCCAATGATCCCCACATATTTATTATTTATTATTCCAGCAGCTGTATTTGGGATTATTTCTTGTCTCTTTTTCTAGTCATAGAAAGTCAGTCTAATCAATTTAATAGTAATACTACTGCCTCTGCCCCACTAATGATAAGTCAACTAAAGTAGAACAATGACATTCATGTGTGGGTAAGAAGACATTGGGGCAGGTCAGGGCAATATTGTAGGAGAGAGTATTGGTTCTAATGAAAAAATTGTAATTGCACATCTTAGTATGTGGAGGACTTTGTGAGCATTGCACACAAAAAAATCTATTTAAACTGCATTCAATTACACTGTGTAATTGGTCTACACATACATTACAAATTGACATAGAGTAGAGTCCAGCAATTCATGAAAGGGGAACCATAAACCAAAACTCAACAAAACAACCCATTCCAGCCCATCAGTTGAAATGCCATGTAATAAAAAAAATGTGTGGTACTCTCATTATTGTTTTTCCATCGCTAAGATCTCCTTCTGTGAGATGCTTGTAATTGTATTCTTTAGCCTTTCACTAATCACATATATCATTCTACATGGGTATCTGAGGCTCTATATTACATGTTTAGTTTTAAAATGTATAAATTTTTTTAACTTATAATAAGGGATGGAATCCTGGTTTGATTTGGATTCAGACCGGATACTGGTTCCAAAGCTCATCAGAGACTTCAGAACTTTTGGATCTCGAGACTCACTGTACTCTCGGGAACCCTCAAAAGGTTTTTTAAGAAAGTCCAAAGAAAATATTGGGTGTAAGAGGGAGCACACCTAGCACCCTTTGCAGTCCCTTTTATCTGGATATAATAATTGTGGACTCAAGCAAAGTAGGTATGATGAGGAACATAATTAATATTGTAAATACCAAATTTATACTAGATGACATAATGTATTCTACTCCTTTAAACATGACTATGAATTATGTTTCATATATAATGATTTTAAAGGTTGCTAATATGCAGCCATCTTCAATTGAACATTACAAATAATGAAAATAAAATGTGAGGTATCTCTTAAACAGGATGTGAGTACATGTTGTGGTAAACATTCAACAATATACAGAAGGTACTATAAACTTCCAATCCAGCTTGTCACTTAAAGGGGAACGTGTTCTAAGTCCTACCTTTAAACGAGCCATTAACCACTACTACGTGCCCCACAGCCCAAGATATAAAGAAATTACTGACCTGAAAGTTAATTTCCGGGAGGGGTGACCTGTGACATTCTCTATTGCTCCTCCACCTCGCCGCCGGCGAGCATATGGAGGGGTTAATAGGGTCCATGAGTGGGATGGCAAGGGGGGGGGCTACCATATCACACACAAAAATGTAAATATATTCAAAATATGCAAAATAAATAATGACAAATAAATTGCAAAAATTCAAATTAAAATCAGGAGAGCAATTCCTACAATTTACCTAAAGTCATTTTTGGACACACGTTCCCCTTAAAGTGCATTCTCTGGTATTTCATCAAAATGCCTATTTTACATTTTTCTGTGGGATCATAGGATAATTTACTATAATTGTTGTTTATGTGATTGCCTTTTGGCTTGATAACAACATGGTCTGGGAAAAATAACCTCAATTACTGCTTGACAGACTTCTACATCACCAAGTTTTTGAAGTTCAAATATGCATTACCACCCACCGTCCAAAAATTCACACAAAATAGCACCAATTGCTGTCAGGTCATCCTACTACAAACACATTGTCAAATGGTGCTTGACACAAATGTTAACACAGTGGAGTTGTATCCATATTTGTGGATTTATGGACATGTAGCTACAAGATAATCAACCATAAATAAAGTCGATGATGAAATTCCACTTGGTTAAAACTTTGAAACTTGTAATTACTTTTTTTGTGATGAAACTGGGAAACATCTCTAGTTTTTTAACATCTCTAGCATTTAGATATCCTAGTTTTAGACATTTTGTTTAGACATCTCTAGTTTTTTAGACATCTCTAGTTTTAAACATCTCAGATTTTAACATCTCTAGTCTCTAGATTTTTAACCATCTGTTTTTAGACACTCTCTAGTTTTAGACATCTCTGTTTTTTAGACATCTCTAGCTTTTAGACATCTCTAGCATTTAGATACTCTGCTTGTAGTCAAGACACGTGGATCTATGATTTTAACCAATGTGATTCTAACTATAGGTATGCTTGTGAAGGTTCTCATTCATCCAGGTCATGGTATATCTGTTGTATTCAATTAGATCAACTGGACTTGAAATGTAGTTCTTGAAGACGTTTCGCTTGTCATCGACTGGCTCTTTCTCAATTCAGAAGTACTTTACTAGGGTTACATGCTGGATTTATAGGACACATACAAAATCACTCTGTTAATTTTTAAGCCACTAAGCCCCAGACCTACTTTGTATGGTCGTATGAACACACAAAGGTTAATAACATGGAAAATAAATCTGTCAAGATGGATTTTCACATAAAAAAAATGTATACATTCAGACTGGTGCGTTAACATTATGTATATTGTAGCGCATTCTAGTACCCTTTGATTACAGATCTTTATTAGCATACTATACCCATCACAACCCCAAAACAAAGAAATTATTAATAATTAAAGAAAATCAATTCATCTCTGTCTCTGGATCTAAAAGGCTATTTCCCTCCTTTCGAGAAAAATTTAATATGTAAGCAGGACCCCCCTAAACCTTGGTTAATTTTGATTAAACTTGTCAAATGTGCTCCAAGTGTGAGAAATATACTTTGAAGTCCTTCCTCTGTCTCCACTGCTGCTGCTACATGCCTTTTCCCTTCCCGAGCAGCAGCAGAGGAGGCTTGCCTGGAACTGGAGTCCTCAGCCATTGGTGCTGTGGACGACGGCCTACCAGGAAGTTAAAGGGAAGCCATCGGAGTGGATCGTGGACTTGTACGGTAAGTATAAAATTCACGCTGGGAGATATTTGACAAGTTATCCAAAACCCTATAGTTTTGGGGGTCCTGCATAACATTAAATTTTATTCAAAGGGGTGGACATACCCTTAAATGAAATAATCCAGCGGTAAATTGCTCAATAAACGATATTGAGAAATTCTGGTCCTCTTTGGTGTAAGCATTATATGTATATAATAATGAGATAAAAACAAACCAAGCTTAAGAAAAATATGGAATAAGCTGAACCTCAGAGAATAAATAATTAGGAACCAGGGGACATTGAAGGGCAAACCCTTAAGGTGCCAATCACAGAAAACACCACTATATTTTAATACACAAAAATAAATTGCTTTGTGCTGCCTGTTATTATATAAACAATGGAAACCTTCATGTATTAGCGAAAGAAAAATGGGGTAAATAAAGGAGAGGGGGAGAAATGGATGAGAGAGAAAGGGGGAGAGAGAAGAGGGTGAAGGAAGAGGAGACATAACAGATAAGGAGAAAACGACGAAAGGGGGAAGAGCGCAGAAAAGGCGGTATGGGAGGGGAGAGGAGGAGGCGAGGGGGGTGGGGGGGGGGGGAAGCGCGGGAGGGAGAGATATAGCGATTATGAATTATTTTAGAACAAGAATATAGACAGCGAGAAAAAAAAGCGAAAAAGAGAACCAGCGCCGCCGACCCGGCAAGCAACACAGCCGGAGGACCACGGTCAGACAGACGGGGACGCGCCCAACACCCATCCCCCTAGCCACAAGGACGAAAGCGCAGGACGGGAAGGAGAAGAGGGAACCAGAGCCGACTAGGAAAGACCAACGCAAGGGACAAACAAGACAACAGAGTAGATAAGCGGAGGTCGGGGGAGAACCGGGCAGGGGCCAAGAAAAAAATGTCTATGAAACGAATAAAGCCGACGCCATGTTGATGGACATTCCTCCAAGCGACGCAGACAGACGGAAGGTGGGGCCAATCGCCACCTTGAGTGGTGAGGCGGCAGACAGCTACACCAGCCTTGGGCCTGCGACCCCCACCCCCAGCCCAGCCCCCAACGCGCCAAGTACCCCTCCCTGATAGTTTACTGCTGCACGCGATCCATTCCCCTCGCGCCTCCTTTTATAATCAGACTCCCTCATCTTTTACTCTTCCCCCCTCCACATCCCCCCACTTTTTCGTTTTTGTTCTTGTTTTGAATTCAGACTGACTTTACTTTCCCACGCGTTGTTACGCCTGGCCCCCCTTTCTTATAATAGACATTTTACTCACATATTCGTTTAATTCGCATATTTTACCTAGCATCGTATTGGTATAATAGACATTTTTACTCATATTCGTTAATTCGATATTTACTCGTGTATTGGTATAAAGACATTTTACTCGCATATTCGTTAATTCGATATTTACTGGCGTATTGGATAATAGACATTTTACTCGCATATTCGTTAATTCGATATTACTCGCGCGTATTGGTATAATAGACATTTTACTTGCATATTCAATTTTTCTGCATTCGATTATATGCCTCTCCCATTGCCTTTACATGCAATCCAAGATTAAAAACGAGCCTGGAAAGTGGGTGTAGTCATTCACTATTACTTTCCCCAACAGAAAGCATGGCCACCATGCAATGGCAGCGTTACTGGTGGGATATTTCACCCGGCGGGGGGTATGACAGGGGTGTCAATCGGCACCCCAAAATAAAGGGGCGCAAACGGTGGCATAATGCGCTCACCTGCAGAAGAAACTGCGGACACAGTTCCTGATCTGACCACCTCTCAACTCCAAAAGAGGTGGTCAGACCTCAAGCGGCAGCGGCGGCGGAACTATGTCCAGGACATCCAGCAGAATGTCCAAGGTAAGTATCACATTTATATATTAAATTTTATCTGTGATTGAGTTGTATAAAAACACCACCTTTTCACCACTAATCAAGCGGTTCTGTGGCAGATCTTTCTGACAAGCTCTGTCTAGTATAACCACCATATATGAAGTTACGATTCTTGTTACTTTATAGACTTGTGATTGGCGATAGCGCTTCACAAACCGCCTAAACATGTTGCGGGGGCCTAGGGCTTTTCTCCTAAAGGACTCAAAGTGCATATGTTAGTGTGTAGTTAGTGTTAGCAAATAAAGTTAATGTTAGTAGATGTTAGTTAAAGGACAGTACACACAAAAAATATTTACAATATTTACATATAATACAAAATTTGAAAGCTCTTTTTCATAAACGACTCAAAGTATATTTTTTAAGTTAGTTAATGTTAGTTAGTGTTAGTATTGTAAATGTAATGTTAGTAATGTTAGTTATGTTAGTATTAGTAAATGTAACTGTTAGTTAATGTTAGTTAGTGTTAGTATTAGTAAATGTAACTGTGTTTAATTTAGTTAGTGTTTATATAGTAAATTTAACTGTTAGTTAATGTTAGTTAGTTGTTGTATTAGTAAAGTAACTGTTAGTTAAGTTAGTTAGTGTTAGTAAGTAGTAAATGTAAAGGTTAGTTTAATGTTTTAGTTATGTTAGTTAGTGTTAGTATATAGTAAATGTAACTGTTAGTTAATGTTAGTTAGTGTTAGTATTAGTAAATGTAAATGTAGTTAATGTTAGTAGTGTGTAGTATTATTAAATGTAACTGTTAGTTAATGTTAGTTAGTGTTAGTATTAGTAAATGTAACTGATAGTTAATGTTAGTTAAGGTTAGTTAGTGTTAGTATTAATAAAATTTAACTGTTAGTTAATGTTAGTTAATGTTAGTTAGTGTTAGTATTAGTAAATGTAACTGGTAGTTAATGTTAATTAATGTTAGTTAGTGTTAGTATTAGTAAATGTAAATTATAGTTAGTGTTAGTTAGTTAGTTAGTTAGTTAGTGTTAGTATTAGTATATGTAACTGTTAGTTAATGTTAGTTAATGTTAGTTAGTGTTAGTATTGTTGTATGAGTAACGTAATGTTGAGTAATGTTAGTTAATGTTAGTATTAGTATATGTAACTGTTAATGTTAGTTAAGTTTGTTAGTGTTAGATTAGATATGAACTGTTAGTTAATGTTTAGTTATGTAGTTAGTGTTAGTATTAGTAAATACTGTTAGTGTAATGTTAGTTAATGTTAGTTAGTGTTAGTATTAGTAAATGTACGTGTTATTAATGTAGTAATGTTAGTTAGTGTTAGTATTAGTAAATGTAACTGTTAGTTAAGTTAGTTAGTGTTAGTATTAGTAAATGTAATGGTAGTTAATGTAGTTGTGTTAGTATGTAGTAAATGTAACTGGTGTAGTTAATGTTAATTAATGTTAGTTAGTGTTAGTATTAGTAATGTAACTGATAGTAATGTTAGTTAATGTTAGTTAGTGTTAGTATTAGATATGTAACTGTTAGTTATGTTAGTTAATGTGTGTTAGTGTAGTATTAGTAAATGGACTGTTCGTTAATGTTAGTAAGTTAGTGTTAGTATTAGTCATGTTGTTAGTAGTGTTAGTATTGTAAATGTAAGTGATAGTAGTATGCTTCATGCAGGGAAAAGCGGGGATGGAAGTGATATGCTTTGTAGGAACTTCACCATTGAGTAACAGTAGACCCACTGCAATTTGACAACATTATTGCGAGCCAGACAGGTTTGGCCCCAACAGACGACACCATACCCATGGCTTCTCTCCCTCGAGTATGTATGCTTGTGCAAGGAAAAGTGGGGAAGGGGATACAGTTTGTAGAGAGCACCATTGAGTAAACAGTAGATTCACTGCAATTTGACAACATTATTGCGGAGCCAGGCAGGCTTGGCCCCAGGATATACTCATACCCCATTGCTTCTCTGCCTCAGAGTATGCTTTGTGCAAGGAAAGGGGGGAAGGTATACACTTGTGGAACAGCACCATTGAGTAGCAGTAGACCCACTGCAATTGACAATATTATTGCAGAGCCAGGCAGGCTTGGCCACCGGACAGACCCCATACCCCCTGGCTTCTCTCCCTCAGAGTATGCTCATGCAAGGAAAAGTGGGGAAGGGGATACAGTTTGTAGAGAAGCCACCACTGAGTAACAGTAGATTCACTGCAATTTGACAACATTATTGCGGAGCCAGGCAGGCTTGGCCCCACCGCGACAGACCCCATACCCCATTGGCTTCTCTCCTCAGAGTATGCTTCGTGCAAGGAAAAGTGGGGAAGGGGATACAGTTTGTAAGGAAGCACCATTGAGTAACAGTAGATTCACTGACATTATGACAACATATTGCGGAGCCAGGCAGGCTTGGCCCCACCGGACATACCCCATACCCCATTGGCTTCTCACCCTCAGAGTATGCTTTGTGCAAGGGAAAGCGGAGAAGGGGATGCACTTGTAGGAACAGCACCATTGAGTAGCAGTAGACCCACTGCATTTGACTACATTATTGCAGAGCCAGGCAGGTTGGCCCCATCGACAGACCCCATACCCCATTGGCTTCTTCCCTCAGAGTATGCTTCGTGCAAGGGAAAGCAAGGGAAGGGGATATGGTTTGTAGTAACAGCACCATGAGTAACAGTGACCCACTGCAATTTGACAACATTATTGCGGAGCAGGCAGGCTTGGCCCCAACGGACAGACCCCATAACCCATTGGCTTCGCTCCCTCAGAGTATGCTTTGTGCAAGGGGAAGCGGGAGAAAGGGTTACACTTCATGAAAAGATCCTTATGAGGTGTTGAGTATGACATGGTCAGAGTAGGTGACACCACAAAGGTACCTCGTGGAGAGAGAGACAGGAGAGCAAGTAGGGTTTTTGCATTGGGGCCAAGTGGATCAACCCAAACATAGAAAATTAGCCACAGAGTAGACTATTGCGGCTGCATGACATGGTACAGTAGGGACACCACAAAGGGCCTCGTGGAGAGAGAGAATAGGAGAGCAAGGATGGATTTTTACATTGGGCCAAGTAGGATCAACCCAAACATAGAACAATAGCCACAGAGTAGCTGTTGCGGCTGCATGACAGGTCAGAGTAGGTGACACCACAAAGGTGCTTCATGGAGTCAGAAACAGGGAGCCACCATGAAAAAAAAATTAGCCACAGGGTAGCTTTGTGTGGTAGAGCATAGTAATTTTACAACTGAATGCTGTAGAGCAAGGTAGGACCATAAATGGCCCTACCAATAGAAAAAATAGCCATTTGCCAGCTAAACTGGATCCAGCTAAGCCTCGAAGTGGAAAATGTGGTGGATGGAAGGAGCAGTACGGGTGCCAGGAGCAAGAGGCCTTCAGTCATGGCATCAAACAATAGGGGTGCTGTACTTGAGATGTGTATCCACGCCTCATACATCTTGATGAATGTGAGGTGGTCCACATTCTCAGTGGAGAGACGGGTCCTCTCCCTTACAACACCCCCTGCCGCACTGAAGGCCCTCTCAGAAAGGACACTGGATGCCGGGCATGAAAGGACCTCAATGGCGTAAGTGCCAACTCGGGCCATATTCCAGCCTCGCCACCCAGTAGTCCAGTGAATCCTCAGTCTCTGAGGTGACTACATCAGCCCTGGATCCCATGTAGTCGGTGACTGGCGACTGAGGTATTGCCTGGTAGAGTTGCCAGTAGATGTGCCTGGCAACTGTGGGTGGAAGAACAGCCTGAAGTTAGCCACAAGGCCGCCTCCAGAGCTGCTGCTCCTCCTCTCAGGCACAGGGGACGTGAGCCTTGCTCATTCCACCATCAGGTGCTGTAGGCCTGCCAACACCTGGGAAAGCAGAACTGAGCAACGTGCAGTGTCTGCCTCATAGCTGCATCCTGCTTTCCCTCTGAGATGCAGGAATGAACTCCGACACTTTACCCTTATAGCGGGGATCTATAAGGGTGGCCACCCAGTACTGATCCTTCTCTTTGATGGCCTTATCACTGGGTTCCTTGCATAGACATTGCAGCATATGCATAACATATGCCGCAAAGTGCCGAACGCAGAGAGCTCAACCACTCCAACCACGGAAGACACGTGGAACGTCCAGATCACCTAAATCCCCTCCTCCTATCGGATGGCTGTGTCTGCACCGTGCTGCCCGGGCTCAGAAAACATCACAGTGTCTGCGTCCCCCTCTTCCAGTAGCTGCTGCGGCAGCTAGTGCCCTGTGAGTATGCCGCGCAGGGTGTGCTCAAGACGAACACCAGTGGGATGGTATCCGCTATGGTGGCATCATCGCGGCTTACCATCCTGGTGGCCTCCTCAAATGGCCAGAACACACGCCAGGCATCCCGAATAAGCAAGTCCACTGCTGGGTAAGAGAAATCCCAGGTCCCCAGAGACTAATCTAGCTCACTACTTATACAAAATAGTCCATGATGCTTGCTCTACTGGAGCAGCCTCAGCAGCATCATAAGACTAGAGTTCCAGTGGGTGGGGGTGTCACAAATCAAGTTGGGGGTGTCACAAATCAAGCGATTCTTCAGCAGACTGTGCTGCTGCTGGAACATGGCAGATGAGCTGTGGCCGTGTTGTGCTGTGCTGAACTTGGCCAGATGAGCTGTGGGCGGGTATGACCACCTGAAGTGACTGGACACCCTCCTAGCCATCCTCAGCACCTCCGCAGACGAGGGTACTTGGTGAGGAACCGCTGGACAACCAGGTTGAAAACATGTGCTAGGCAAGGAACATGTGTGACTGCCCATGCGAAGGGCAGGCAGGATGTTGGCAGCATTGTCACACACTACCTTGCCTATGAGAGGTGGTGTGGGGTCAGCCACCTCTCAGCCTGCCCTTGCCGTGTTGCCAGCAACTCTGCCCAGGTGTGGCTCCTATCCCGAGACACAGAAGCTGCAACACTGCATGGCACTGTCTCACTTGGCATGAAGCATAGGCTCGGGGGGGGGGGGGGGGGAGGGGCTGTCCGGGAAGAGGACTAACGTGGAGACTGGTGTATAAACCAATATGTGGTGGTACCACCATCTCACCACTTGTGTCCCATGCGCGTCTCTGCTAGCTAGCAGAATGGGCCGCTGGGTGGTAAATGAGACATACCACCCCTAGCCATACTTACGTAGTAATGTGGACACTCTTGCTCACACTGTGGTCCAGCGAAGCGATATATTGCCCTGCAGATGGTTGTGCAGGGCTGGTACTGCCTTCTGGGCAAAGTACCTACGGCCAGGCACCTGCCACTGTGGTGTGCCAATGGCCACAAACTCCCTAAACGCTGCACTGTCTACCAGGCTGAATGGTAGCAGCTGCACCGCCAGGAGTTTGGGGAAGCCGGCTGTGAGACACTGAGCTTGGGGGTGATGGGGGGACAATTTCTGCCTTGCTCCAACAACTGGGGAAGAGAGACCTGCCTTATACCTGACGACCCAGCAGCAGTGTCAAGAGGCTCTTAATACCGCATTGTGGGCCAGGCTGCTTTCCTCCCTAACTTCCACCAAGAAAGCAGCTCATGGGGCCGGAGGGGAGGAACGGTGGCTTCCTGGGCACGAGGAACGGAACACGTGGGTGCCTGCACGTTCCCTGACCGCTGCTCCCACGGGCAAAGTGGTGGAGCATCATATGCCTCCTCATAGAAGAGGGTGCCCAGAGTTGCTGCATTCTTCCCACGGCTAGCACACTGCAACCGTGTTGTCACCGAGAGCCAATGAGAAGAACTCCCATACAGAAAGAGCCACCGGCATGCACAGAAGACTGAGGGTAACCTGCCGTTTGGGGGCACTGGCACCAGGTGGCATTGGTGCCGTACCCTTACGAGCAGCACTAGTGGCACTAGACGCACGCACATGCCCCTACACCTGACCCCAGTCCTGCCTCTGGTTCAAGCTTGTGCTCGCACTCTGAGGGCTCCCCCTCAGGGATACTATCTCCTCTCTCACTTGTGGCACCCATGAACGATTGGTGACCTCATCGTCCACTTTCACCTCCTCAAGGAGGCTGCGTCACTAACAGCAGCAGCATCTGGAACCTCACCCTACAGTAGTTCTCTGGCTGCTCACAGACTGCTGCATGACATCATAAGCTCCTGTCCCCCTGTGCACTGAGCACTTTCCTCCGCCTCGGGTGACAGGCAAGATTGTGCTTCAGTGCAGGTCTCTCAGCACACTAGCCCACACATAGCGTGGGAAAACATATCCTGAGACTCTTTCTCTGATCCCCGAAGCTAGTGGTCTGTGGGCAACGAACTCCTGATAAAGAGGTCAGGTCCATGCCCACAGTAGGAGCCTCAGGTGAGGAAGGAGCAGGCACAGTATCTACTGTGGCAGCTCGGGGCTCTGTGCCTGTGAGGTGGTGGATGAGGAAGGCTGGGTAATCCCCTCTACTACCCGCCTTCCTTGATCAGAAGGGATAGCCCTAGCACAGCTACCCTTAAACATATCGGGGATAGACACCGTCTACCTGACGAAGGGCCAGGTAGCTCCTGGCCAAAGCCTTCAGTAGGATCTCCCTTCCCTCCACGTGCAGAAGCACCCCTGCTCCTGGATACCCTCTTGACCTGCCAGGCATTTCCCCTCTCAAAGTTTTACAAAAAAATAAAAAATATATATATTATATACACACACACATACCACAAACACAAAAGACCAGCGCGACAAAATGACACAGAGGACAAAACACACAGTAACACACACAGAAGCAAACATATAACACAAAGCTTTTTTTTTCACTACCAAAAAAACAAACAGAAAAAAATTGTCACAGGACTTATAGGGAGGTTTGTCCTTAAAAGGACTTTGGGTCTCACAAGGAAGGTTAGTCCTTAAAAGGACTGTTGGGTCTCAAGTGGTGTGAATACAGGGGTGGGTAACAACAAGTGCTAACACCACACACTGAATTCACACACAGAAAGCTCAAAAAGCACAAAATCTCTCTCCAACTCCTACACTGTCAGGTCTCCACTAAACACACTGACAAAATGGCGCTGGTCGCATTGCCTTTTATACCAAGGAGGCTGGCAATGCTCAAATTAGCTGCCATGGGTGATTATGGACATGTGGGCACTTTTTCTTTTTAAAAAAACCTTCGATAAATCATCGAAAGTCCGGGAAATATCGAAAGTCCGAGTCCGGGATAGTTCTGAAGTCCGAGTCGTCCGGAACTCGAAAGTTAATCTTAGGGAATGATAACAAACTTGGAATACGGGCATAAAAGCCTGTTTCCAATTCGAAATCCGATCGGAAAAATCACTTCCTGGAAATCATTTTCCAGGAAATGATTTTTCATTCATTGACAAAGATCAATAATTTGGTGATCAGAAGCAGCACGTAGAGAGGTGGTTGGATGGTCGTTTTAAAGGTATGGACCTGGCCTTTCATTTAAAATAACTTGTTTGGAGACCACAGTTCCCCTTTAAACAACAACTCTCTCATCTCTAGAGATGGACTAGAGTCAATTTTTCTGTGGAACTTAGGAACTATTTTGATAATTATCGAACAAGTCCCACCCAAAAATTAAAAACTTACATACAGGTAAACACCCCCCAAAACCCTAAAAGTTAATAGTTTGAAATGTGAAATATATAAGTCTAACCTGAAATCCTGCACAATGTCCTGTTTTCCTGTTTCTGCTTCCTGGTTCTTCCAGTTAGTAACTGTCAGTTAGGATTTGACAGTTGAAATCACAGCCAATGACTGAATGTTAATCCCCTGTCTGGCTCTCTGACATGCCCAGGCTCAGTACAGGCTCAGTACAGGTTTCTAAATTGCTCAGTTTCCATGAGGCATCTTTCTAAAAGATGTTCTTATGAGGGTGGAGTTTGACTTTAAGTTTCAGAAACTGGCCTTTTTAAAAAGATTTTGGGTCTGGTGAACATGGTGAAAACATGACCGTAAGTTACCATTGCTATTTATAACTTAATTAGGCAGAACTTTTTTTTCAGCTCCCTTTAACTTCAATGGGTCTGCTTTCAGATTTTAGAATTATTGTGTCTCACGCCCAAAACTAAAATTTTACCCACTGCTGGCCCACTAGTCTTTAAAAAACGTGAAATATAAGTAGCTACTTGTGACTAAGTTAGTAGCAATGTGTGTACAATGTATGTACAATTGCCCCAATAGTAGGATAACTAAGGTGTAACCCAATAATGCAAAGCCCACCTTATCTTTTTGTTGGCTCAGGTGCTTTAGCCTGAGCCCATCGCTTGACTTTGTTTCGCTTGTAAAATCTGCAAACATCAATGATGAAAAACTTTATCCATATATTCACTATTAGGGCACTCACCGTTCCTGTCGGTGGTCCGAGTGCAGCCTGCCCCAAAACCTCGCTATGGTTCCATCCACTTGATCAATGAATAAAATACTTGAGGGTCTGGCGCACTCCGGAAAACGGTACAGCCGACAAGGCAGTTTGCATTAAAAACTACATACTTTATTCAGCAAAAGTTAAAAGCAACATAGTTACCCAAGCGGCAGGAGTACCCTGACCCATTTCAGGCTTCCTTTACCCTTAATCATAGGTTTTAAACCCCGCCATCTTGACGCTTTTTGTGTACGGCTGAAATGAATGACGTGAAGGGGAGTGAATAGGCACCTCCCTTCACGTCTAAAAGTAGGGAAAACTCTGTTCGTCTGGAGGCAAAAAGCCCCTGATCCCCACCAAGCCAAAACACAAAGAGCCAAAAAGAAAAAAAAAAAACACAACTTTTTGACATATAGGAAAGAATCTGTATATCGGAAGAATTCCATTTACATAACAAAGCCACATAAAAATACATTTGTGAGCTGTATACCCCAACCAAATGGATCAGGCTACATAGAAACATATGGTTTTAATTTTACAGAAAGGGATTACACATAGTGTCTAGAAGGCTTAAGAGTAAACATAACCAACCCCAGTCACTCTCTTACATATCTGTTAGGCACTAGTAACACAATGATAATTAGATGTATAGATACTAACATGATATTCTAGATAAAGGGACACTACTTTAAAGATATATAGATACATACATGATATACTAGATCAAAGGTCCCCACCTTAAAGCCACCTGATTGCCACCCTCGGAGTAGGAGGATGGCATTTGAGGGTTCTTGTTGTGCAGCCTACATATTGGAGACTGCACTTGCCACAAGTTAACACATAAATCACGAAGTCAGAATTACAGTTGATATATTGTTTTAAAAAATGTACCTTTCTCCTCTGCTCCTTATGGCTCTCCTGCAGTGCCTATTTAAGGTCCAGGAAACTGAAGAGTAGGAGCTGTCTGTGTGTCTGCCCTTCCTGTCCTCCAAGAGGACTCGGCATGCACAGGGGACCTATCCTCTTCCTTTCCCCATCTAGTTACAACGTTGCAATATTAATGGTTATGTTGAAAAAGTGTACAGAAATAGACTTACTCAACCTCGTTCCTTGGCTCTCTTAATAGCTGGCAGCCACATCTGTGATTGGCTGATCTCAGCCAAGCACAAATGTGGTTTCTGGTCTGGCCCCTATTGCTACTCCGTTCCGGATGTAGCAATAGAGGTAGAGGCCGAGGGGACAAAAATGGGTAAGTATGTTTTTGTGCAATTTTTCAAAATAAAACCATGGTGTTTAGGGTTGCAGAGGGTATTCCTTGCACTACAGAAAAGTTGGAATTTTGGTGGGGTGGAGGTACACTTTAAGGGTTAAATATTTTTAGATATCTTTAAGTATAAGTTTCGGCAATTGATTCAAGGTGAACACCTTCAATTCGAAATTCTAATGATTAATTGAAATGAAAATGTTGGGATTTATTGCAAAAAACCTAAAGCAGGAATAGGGAAACTTGGAGGGGACAAGGAGGTCTTACACTGGAAAAACTAGTAATTTTAACTTTTTCTATAAAATATATACAAATCAGAACACTTTTTAAATAACGTTGTAGATATAAGTTGCATTTTAATATATGATTTATTTTAAGACAAACTTGAGGTATCTGTAGATCCCGACTATCTGGGTTGTGTAGAGAGATGAAGCAGAAGACAAGTCTCCAATGATCCCCACATTTTTTATTATTTATTATTCCAGCAGCTGTAATTTGGATTATTTCTTGTCTCTTGTTTCTTAGTCATAGAAAGTCAGTCTAATCAATTTAATAGTAATACTACTGCCTTGCCCCATAATGATAAGTCAACTAAAGTAGAACATGACATCATGTGTGGGTAAGAAGACATTGGGGCAGGTCAGGGCAATATGTAGGGAGAGGTATTGGTTCTAATGAAAAAATTGTAATTGCACATCTTAGTATGAGGACTTTGTGAGCATTGCACACAAAAAAAATTATTTAACTGCATTCAATTACACTGTGTAATTGGTCTACACATACATTACAAATTGACATAGAGTAGAGTCCAGCAACTTCATGAAAGGGGAATCCATAAACCAAAACTCAACAAAAAACAACCATTCCAGCCAATCAGTTGAACTGCCCTGATAATAAAAAAAATGTGTGGCTACTCTCATTATGTTTTTTCCACGCTAAGATCTCCTTGTGAGATGCCTTGTAATTGTATTCTTTAGCCTTTCACTAATCACAATATATCATTCTAAATGGGTATCTGAGGCTCTATATTACAATGTTTTAGTTTTAAAATGTATAAATTTTTTTTAAATATAATAAGGGATGGAATTCTGGTTTGATTTGGATTCAGACCCGGATACTGGTTCCAAAGCTCCATCAGAGACTTCAGAACTTTGGATCTCAGAATCACTGTACTCTCGGTAACCCTCAAAAGGTTTTAAAGAAAGTCCAAAGAAAATATTGGTGTAGAGGGAGCACAACCTAGCACCCTTTGCAGTCCCTTTTATCTGGATTATAATAATTGTGGACTCAAGCAAAGTAGGTATGATGAGGAACTAATTAATATTGAAATACCAAATTTATACTAGATGACATAATGTATTCTATCCTTTAAACCAGACTATGAATTATGTTCATATATAATGATTTAAAGGTTGCTAATATGCAGCCATCTTCAATTGTAACATTACAAATAATGAAAATAAAATGTGAGGTATCTCTTAAACAGGATGTGAGTACATGTTGTAGGTAAACATTCAACAATATACACAGGAAGGTACTATAATACTTCCAATCCAGCTTGTCACTTAAAGGGGAACTGTGTCTAAGTCCTACCTTTAAAACGAGCCATTAACCACTACTTACGTGCCCCACAGCCCAAGATATAAAGAAATTACTGACCTGAAAGTTAATTCCGGGAGGGTGACCTGTGACATTCCTCTATTGCTCCTCCACTCGCCGCCGCGAGCATATGGAGGGGTAATAGGGTCCATGAGTGGGATTGGCCAAGGGGGGGCTACCATATCCACACACAAAAATGTAACTATATTCAAAATATGCAAAATAAATAATGACAATAAATTGCAAAAATTCAAATTCAAAATTCAGGAGAGCAATTCCTATCAATTTACCTAAAGTCATTTTTGGACCACAGTTCCCTTTAAAGTGCATTCTCTGAGTATTTCATCAAATGCCTATTTTTACATATTCTGTGGGATCATAGGATAATTTACTATAATTCTGTTGTTTATGTGATTGCCTTTTGGCTTGATCAAACATACATGGTCTGGGAAAAATAACCTCAATTACTGCCTTGACAGACTTCTACATCACCAAGTTTTTGAAGTTCAATATAGCATTACCACCCACCGTCCAAAATTCACACAAAATAGCACCAATTAGCTGTCAGGTCATCCTACTACAAACACATTGTCAAAATGGTGCTTGACACAAAGTTAACACAGTGGAGTTGTATCCATGATATTTGTGATTTATGGACATGTAGCTACAAGATAATCAACCATAAATAAAGTCGATGATGAAATTCCATTGGTTAAACTTTGAAACTTGTAATTACTTTTTTTGTGATGAAACTGGGAAACATCTCTAGTTTTTTAACATCTCTAGCATTTAGATATCTCTAGTTTTAGACATTTCTTGTATTTAGACATCTCTAGTTTTTAGACATCTCTAGTTTTAAACATCTCTAGATTTTTAACATCTCTAGTCTCTAGATTTTTAACATCTCTAGTTTTAGACATCTCTGTTTTAGACATCTCTTTTTTAGACATCTCTCGCTTTTAGACATCTCTAGCATTTAGATATCTCTAGCTTGTAGTCAGACACGTGGATCTATGATTTTAACCCAATGTGATTTAATATAGGTATGCTTGTGAAGGTTCTCATCATCCAGGTCATGGTTATCTGTTGTATTCAATTAGATCAACTGGACTTGAAATGTAGTTCTTGAAGACGTTGCTAGTCATCCGATGGCTTTCTCAATTCAGAATGACTGTACTAGGGTTACATGCTGGATTTATGGACACATACAAAATCACTCTGTTTAATTTTTAAGCCACTAAGCCCCAGAACTATTTGTATGGTCGTATGAACACACAAAGGGTTAATAACTGGAAAATAAATCTGTCAAGATGGATTTTCACTATAAAAAAAATGTTACATTCAGACTGGTGCGTTAACATTATGTATATTGTAGCGATTCTAGTCAACCCTTTGATTACAGATCTTTATTAGCATACTATACCCATCACAACCCCCAAAACAAAGAAATTATTAATAATTAAAGTAAAATCAATTCAATTCTGTCTCTGGATCAAAAGGCTATTTCCCTCCTTTCGAGAAAATTTAATATGTTAGCAGGACCCCCCTAAACCTTGGTTACATTTTGATTAAAACTTGTCAAATGTGCTCAAGTGTGAGAAATATACTTTGAAGTCCTTCCTCTGTCTCCACTGCTGCTGCTACATGCCTTTTCCCTTCCCGAGCAGCAGAGAGGAGGCTTGCCTGGAAATGGTCCATCAGCCATTGGCTGTGACCGACGGCCTACCAGGAAGTTAAAGGGAAGCCCTCGGGTGGATCGTGGATTGTACGGTAAGTATAAATTCTCACGCTGGGAGCATTTGACAAGTTTGTTCCAAAACCCTATAGTTTTGGGGGTCCTGCATAACATTAAATTTTATTCAAAGGGGTGGACATACCCTTTAAATGAATAATCCAGCGGTAAATTAGCTCAATAACGATATTGAGAAATTCTGGTTCTCTTTGGTGTAAGCATTATATGTATATAAATAATGAGATAAATAACAAACCAAGCTTAAGAAAAATATGGAAATAAGCTGAACTCTCAGATGAATAAATAATTAGGAACCAGGGGACATTGAAGGGCAAACCCTTAAGGTGCCAATCACAGAAACACCATCTATATTTAATACACAAAAATAATTGCTTGTGCTGCCTGTTATTATAAACAATGAAACCTTCATGTATTTGATTATTACTGATTCTGTTTACTGGCGTTTCTAATCCATAATAATGTGTGTTTTTCTATTGTCACTTTAGAAAGCTCTGTCTCTCTTGCTTTGTTCTTTGAGTCACTGAAGATCCTGTTTTCTATTAGACTGACGGTCCTCGTTGTGGTCCTGGCTTTCCTTGTGTTTCCTTCTGCATTTGAGTGGTTAACCCTACCTCCGACTGCCACTGAGTAGATGCAGTGATATTAAGATTTTAGTGATGGAGATTGATTATAGGTGGAATTTTTCAGGTTAATGATTTTTATTAGCAGCCAGTTTTTTGATTGAAAAAGGAAGACGTCCAGAATGTATACGTGTAAGTACAGGATTGTGTCTTGGAGTGCACATAAGGACTCTTTATAACATTTCCCACCTACCAAACTCTCATAATATAAAAGTACCAAAAATGCTAAATAATTACCCCTGGGTTTACGCTCTCAACATTTTGCATGGAAGCTATGATATCTGGCTTCCTTAAACCCACTTCCAGGCTTGTATCCAGAGCTTGGCCAACGGATTGTAATTGAACATGCTTGGGCTGAAGCTGGGCAACAGGAGTGAGGAAGACAGGTCTTAAAACATACAAAACTACCATAGTTAGGGGTAAACTGAGAGTTTTAGGTCCACTCCTTAGATACTTTTATTAGGAGGGGGAATATTACAATGGCCTTAAAAGTAAATAGGTTTAATGAGTAATAAAGATCTGTCAGCTAAAAGATTTCAGGGATGATTTGGTTACAAGGTACAAGTAATAGTATTGACTTATACTGAACAAACTAAATAACAAGTTCATATAGATCTGAAATACTGATGATGCAATCTTCATTTCTAAGACAATTTCTGTCAATGTTTATTTCAGTCTAATGTATTACCTTGTTGATCCTGATTACCGAATATCATTCAAACAATACCGCCACCTACTGGTTTTCATGTTTGCGATTGAAGAGTCAATAAGATCAAGGATATTGCCGACATCACTTTGGGTATCAGATCTTTGATTCCGTGGTTCGGACTCCTGTCCTTTGTAAACACTTTCAGTATTTATCAGAAAAAACAAATAATCCCAAACTACAGCTGCTGGGATAGTAGAAGAAGGTTGTAGGCTTCATTGGGGACTTGTCTCCTGTTCCATCGCTCTGCATCTCTCTGAGACGGAGAGCGAGAGAGATACCACAGTGGTTTGTAGGGGGTCGAATGAGGTGGTCTCACGGTACGTTGAGGAGTGATAAAAGAGGCGGCCTGACTTAGCCGCTCAGTCCGCCCCCTGCGGGCGCCGGGCTCTGCGCTCCGGAAGAAGCAGTCGACGAGCGCGAGTCTCTCGGCACGAGTAGGCTACAACACGATCGTACTAGTCGAACGATCGATCGACGATGGACTACAGCGGCACACAGACTACCCATCAGGATCGACTACAGTCGTACAGTCTAGCAGCGAGTCGTAGTCTAGCGGCTAGTCGACTAGTACAGCGAGGCGCATAGATCGTGGCAGTCAATATAGAAAGCGAGTCATCACAGCAACACACCTCATCGACTAGATCTATCATCTATCTATCTAGCTATCAGCTAGCTACGAATCTAGCATCTTCTTATCTAGCTACACCACTAGCATCTATCTATCTATCTATCTTTCTATCAATCATATCACCATATATATCTATCTATACATCTATCTATCTACTTATCTATCTATCTACTATCTAGCATCTGTCTAGCTATCTATCTATCGATCTATCATCTATTATCTATCTATCTATCTATCTGCTTATCTGTCTATCATATGGTCTATCTGTCTTCTGTCGTCGTCTGTCGTCTGTCTGTCTGTTTGTCTATCTATCATATCTATCCATCCATCTATCTATTTATCTATCTGTTATCTACATTTATCTATTCTATCATCTGTCTGTCTGTGTACTATCTATCTATCTATCTATCTATCTATCTATCTGTATATTTGTCTATCGATCATCTATTATCTGTGTTATCGTCTGTTGTCTGCACATCTAATCATCTAACACATCTTCTATCTATCTATCTATCTTCTATCGCACTGCTATCTATATTCTATCATTGTTCTATCTGTCTGTCTGTCTGTCTATTATCTATCTACTTCTTTATAACAAACACTTCTCCAAATTGATTTTTTAAAGGGCATGGTACCCCCCCACACACACAAATGTATATCCTCCACATCCCCTAGGACTGCAATGTTCCCAGTGTAGAACATCTTCTTAAAGAAGATAATAACTCTGATGTTTGCCCTCCTTCTGTCTTCTTCAGGTTCTTTGTGTAGTTTAGTCAGCTCTCGTGGAGAGCTTTTTGCTCCTTTGGCCCACCTTCCCTAAGATCTAGCTGCCTTGTGAGTTGATGAAATGGCTGCTCGAGTACTAGAAACTTTTGCCGGAAGGGTGAGGAAAACATCATGGGTAAGATCTGCCTGCGAACACTCTACGCAGGGTAGGTAAGTATGTAGTTGGGGTTAAGAGAGGAAGTATACATTTTTATCTGGGGGTAGCGATGCCCTTAATTTACAGATTAGTTATGGCTCCCTAAACCACCTGTTTAATGAAGAATCCAGTCCCATCCTTACAAAATGTTCCAATGAGGTTCAGAAGTTGATGGTGTCCGCTCGTTAGCACTTTGGCTGGAAGGGTTGGACTCAGTTTGTAGGATGACAGTGGGGACAAAGTAAGCACAAAGATGGAAAAGGAAATGAACCAAGATGGCGGGTTGTAGCTTTTCTCATAAATTCAATCATACAAGTTCAACCAATGCTGACAGATCTGAATGCGATCTACAGAACAACTGCAAAAGTCTTGTCAACGACTGTCGTTCTCAATATGTCGACTACTTTATATTTCTTTGCGGATTAAATGCCAAGACAGTTTGGATTGGCATAGTGTTCTCGGTGTCTCTCGCTGGGCCTTTCCCCCCCCCGCGTCATTTTCCTTCTTTTTTTTTCCCCAGCGAAAGAAAAATGGGGTAAATAAAGGAGAGGGGGAGAAATGGATGAGAGAGAAAGGGGGAGAGAGAAGAGGGTGAAGGAAGAGGAGACATAACAGATAAGGAGAAAACGACGAAAGGGGGAAGAGCGCAGAAAAGGCGGTATGGGAGGGGAGAGGAGGAGGCGAGGGGGGTGGGGGGGGGGGGAAGCGCGGGAGGGAGAGATATAGCGATTATGAATTATTTTAGAACAAGAATATAGACAGCGAGAAAAAAAAGCGAAAAAGAGAACCAGCGCCGCCGACCCGGCAAGCAACACAGCCGGAGGACCACGGTCAGACAGACGGGGACGCGCCCAACACCCATCCCCCTAGCCACAAGGACGAAAGCGCAGGACGGGAAGGAGAAGAGGGAACCAGAGCCGACTAGGAAAGACCAACGCAAGGGACAAACAAGACAACAGAGTAGATAAGCGGAGGTCGGGGGAGAACCGGGCAGGGGCCAAGAAAAAAATGTCTATGAAACGAATAAAGCCGACGCCATGTTGATGGACATTCCTCCAAGCGACGCAGACAGACGGAAGGTGGGGCCAATCGCCACCTTGAGTGGTGAGGCGGCAGACAGCTACACCAGCCTTGGGCCTGCGACCCCCACCCCCAGCCCAGCCCCCAACGCGCCAAGTACCCCTCCCTGATAGTTTACTGCTGCACGCGATCCATTCCCCTCGCGCCTCCTTTTATAATCAGACTCCCTCATCTTTTACTCTTCCCCCCTCCACATCCCCCCACTTTTTCGTTTTTGTTCTTGTTTTGAATTCAGACTGACTTTACTTTCCCACGCGTTGTTACGCCTGGCCCCCCTTTCTTATAATAGACATTTTACTCACATATTCGTTTAATTCGCATATTTACCTCACGTATTGGTATAATGAGACATTTTTATGCATATTCGTTAATTCGATATTTACTGCGTGTATTGGTATAATAGACATTTTACTCGCATATTCGTTAATTCGATATTTATGGCGTATTGGATATATAGACATTTTACTCGCATATTCGTTAATTCGATATTTACTCGCGTCGTATTGGTATAATAGACATTTTACTTGCATATTCAATTTTTCTGCATTCGATTATATGCTCTCTCCCATTGCCTTCTACATGCAATCCAAGATCTAAAACGAGCCTGGAAAGTGGGTGTAGTCATTCACTATTACTTTCCCCAACAGAAAGCATGGCCACCATGCAATGGCAGCGTTTACTGGTGGGATATTTCACCCGGCGGGGGGTATGAAGGGGTGTCAATCGGCACCCCAAAATAAAGGGGCGCAAACGGTGCATAATGCGTCACCTGCAAAGAAGAAACTGCGGACACAGTTCCTGATCTGACCACCTCTCAACTCCAAAAGAGGTGGTCAGACCTCAAGCGGCAGCGGCGGCGGAACTATGTCCAGGACATCCAGCAGAATGTCCAAGGTAAGTATCACATTTATATATTAAATTTTATCTGTGATTGAGTTGTATAAAAACACCACCTTTTCACCACTAATCAAGCGGTTCTGTGGCAGATCTTTCTGACAAGCTCTGTCTAGTATAACCACATATATGAAGTTACTGCATTCTTGTTACTTTATAGCACTTGTGATTGGCGATAGCGCTTCACAAACCGCCTAAAACATGTTGCGGGGGCCTTTAGGGCTTTTCTCCTAAAGGACTCAAAGTGCATATGTTAGTGTGTAGTTAGTGTTAGCAAATAAAGTTAATGTTAGTAGATGTTAGTTAAAGGACAGTACACACAAAAAATATTTACAATATTTACATATAATACAAAATTTGAAAGCTCTTTTTCATAAACGACTCAAAGTATATTTTTTAAAGTTAGTTAATGTTAGTTAGTGTTAGTATTGTAAATGTAACTGTTAGGTAATGTTAGTTAGTGTTAGTATTAGTAAATGTAACTGTTAGTTAATGTTAGTTAGTGTTAGTATTAGTAAATGTAACTGTGTTTATTAGTTAGTGTTTATTAGTAAATTAACTGTTAGTTAATGTTAGTTAGTGTTGTATTAGTAAAGTAACTGTTAGTTAAGTTAGTTAGTGTTAGTAAGTAGTAAATGTAAAAGTTAGTTAATGTTAGTTATGTAGTTAGTGTTAGTATATAGTAAATGTAACTGTTAGTTAATGTTAGTTAGTTGTTAGTATTAGTAAATGTAAATGTAGTTAATGTTAGTTAGTGTAGTATTAGTAAATGTAACTGTTAGTTAATGTTAGTTAGTGTTAGTATTAGTAAATGTAACTGTTAGTTAATGTTAGTTAGTGTTAGTATTAGTAATGTAACTGATAGTTAATGTTAGTTAAGGTTAGTTAGTGTTAGTATTAATAAAATTTAACTGTTAGTTAATGTTAGTTAATGTTAGTTAGTGTTAGTATTAGTAAATGTAACTGGTAGTTAATGTTAATTATGTAGTTAGTGTTAGTATTAGTAAATGTAAATATAGTTAGTGTTAGTTAGTTAGTTAGTTAGTTAGTGTTAGTATTAGTATATGTAACTGTTAGTTAATGTTAGTTAATGTTAGTTAGTGTTAGTATTAGTAAATGTAACTGTTAGTTAATGTTAGTTAATGTTAGTATTAGTATATGTAACTGTTAATGTTAGTTAATGTTTGTTAGTGTTAGTATTAGTATATGTAACTGTTAGTTAATGTTAGTTAGTGTCAGTTAGTGTTAGTATTAGTAAATGTAACTGTTAGTTAATGTTAGTTAATGTTAGTTAGTGTTAGTATTAGTAAATGTAACTGTTAGTTAATGTTAGTTAGTGTTAGTATTAGTAAATGTAACTGGTAGTTAATGTTAGTTAGTGTTAGTATTAGTAAATGTAACTGGTAGTTAATGTTAATTAATGTTAGTTAGTGTTAGTATTAGTAAATGTAACTGATAGTTAATGTTAGTTAATGTTAGTTAGTGTTAGTATTAGTATATGTAACTGTTAGTTAATGTTAGTTAATGTTAGTTAGTGTTAGTATTAGTAAATGTAACTGTTCGTTAATGTTAGTAAGTTAGTGTTAGTATTAGTAAATGTATGTTAGTTAGTGTTAGTATTAGTAAATGTAAGTGATAGTATGCTTCATGCAAGGGAAAGCGGGGAAGTGGATATGCTTTGTAGGAACTTCACCATTGAGTAACAGTAGACCCACTGCAATTTGACAACATTATTGCGGAGCCAGACAGGTTTGGCCCCAACAGACAGACCCCATACCCCATTGGCTTCTCTCCCTCAGAGTATGCTTCGTGCAAGGAAAAGTGGGGAAGGGGATACAGTTTGTAAGAGAAGCACCATTGAGTAACAGTAGATTCACTGCAATTTGACAACATTATTGCGGAGCCAGGCAGGCTTGGCCCCACCGGATATATCCCATACCCCATTGGCTTCTCTGCCTCAGAGTATGCTTTGTGCAAGGGAAAGGGGGGAAGGATATACACTTTGTAGGAACAGCACCATTGAGTAGCAGTAGACCCACTGCAATTTGACAATATTATTGCAGAGCCAGGCAGGCTTGGCCCCACCGGACAGACCCCATACCCCATTGGCTTCTCTCCCTCAGAGTATGCTTCGTGCAAGGAAAAGTGGGGAAGGGGATACAGTTTGTAAGAGAAGCACCATTGAGTAACAGTAGATTCACTGCAATTTGACAACATTATTGCGGAGCCAGGCAGGCTTGGCCCCACCGGACATACCCCATACCCCATTGGCTTCTCACCCTCAGAGTATGCTTTGTGCAAGGGAAAGCGGAGAAGGGGATGCACTTTGTAGGAACAGCACCATTGAGTAGCAGTAGACCCACTGCAATTTGACTACATTATTGCAGAGCCAGGCAGGTTGGCCCCATCGGACAGACCCCATACCCCATTGGCTTCTCTCCCTCAGAGTATGCTTCGTGCAAGGGAAAGCAGGGAAGGGGATATGGTTTGTAGTAACAGCACCATTGAGTAACAGTAGACCCACTGCAATTTGACAACATTATTGCGGAGCCAGGCAGGCTTGGCCCCAACGGACAGACCCCATAACCCATTGGCTTCGCTCCCTCAGAGTATGCTTTGTGCAAGGGGAAGCGGGAAAGGGGTTACACTTCATGAAAAGATCCTTATGAGGTGTTGAGTATGACATGGTCAGAGTAGGTGACACCACAAAGGTACCTCGTGGAGAGAGATACAGGAGAGCAAGTAGGGATTTTTGCATTGGGCCAAGTAGGATCAACCCAAACATAGAAAAATTAGCCACAGAGTAGCTATTGCGGCTGCATGACATGGTCACAGTAGGTGACACCACAAAGGTGCCTCGTGGAGAGAGAGACAGGAGAGCAAGTATGGATTTTTACATTGGGCCAAGTAGGATCAACCCAAACATAGAACAATTAGCCACAGAGTAGCTGTTGCGGCTGCATGACATGGTCAGAGTAGGTGACACCACAAAGGTGCTTCATGGAGTCAGAAACAGGAGAGCAGGCACAGGGGGACGTGAGCCTTGCTCATTCCCACCATCAGGTGCTGTAGGCCTGCCAACACCTGGGAAAGCAGAACTGAGGCAACGTAGCAGTGTCGCCTCATACTGCTGCATCCTGCTTTCCCTCTGAGATGCAGGAATGAACTCCGACACTTTACCCTTATAGCGGGGATCTATAAGGGTGGCCACCCAGTACTGATCCTTCTCTTTGATGGCCTTAATCCTGGGTTCCTTGCATAGACATTGCAGCATATGCATACCCATATGCCGCAAAGTGCCGAACGCAGAGACTCAACCACTCCCCAACCACGGAAGACACGTGGAACGTCCAGATCACCTAAATCCCCCTCCTCCTCATCGGATGGCTGTTCTGCACCGTGCTGCCCGGGCTCAGAAAACATCACAGTGTCTGCGTCCCCCTCTTCCAGTAGCTGCTGCTCGGCAGCTAGTGCCCTGTCGAGTATGCCGCGCAGGGTGTGCTCAAGGACGAACACCAGTGGGATGGTATCCGCTATGGTGGCATCATCGCGGCTTACCATCCTGGTGGCCTCCTCAAATGGCACGAACACACGCCAGGCATCCCGAATAAGCAGTCACTGCCTGGGTAAGAGAAATCCCAGGTCCCCAGAGACTAATCTAGCCTCATACTTATACAAATAGTCCATGATGGCTTGCCTCTACTGGAGCAGCCTCAGCAGCATCATAAGACTAGAGTTCCAGTGGGTGGGGGTGTCACAAATCAAGTTGGGGGTGTCACAAATCAAGCGATTCTTCAGCAGACTGTGCTGCTGCTGGAACATGGCCAGATGAGCTGTGGCCGTGTGTGCTGCTGCTGGAACTTGGCCAGATGAGCTGTGGCCGTGTATGACCACCTGAAGTGACTGGACACCCTCCTAGCCATCCTCAGCACCTCCTGCAGACGAGGGTACTTGGTGAGGAACCGCTGGACAACCAGGTTGAAAACATGTGCTAGGCAAGGAACATGTGTGACTGCCCATGCGAAGGGCAGGCAGGATGTTGGCAGCATTGTCACACACTACCTTGCCTATTGAGAGGTGGTGTGGGGTCAGCCACCTCTCAGCCTGCCCTTGCCGTGTTGCCAGCAACTCTGCCCAGGTGTGGCTCCTATCCCCGAGACACAGAAGCTGCAACACTGCATGGCACTGTCTCACTTGGCATGAAGCATAGGCTCTGGGGGGGGGGGGCACGGGGCTGTCCGGGAAGAGGACTAACGTGGAGACTGGTGTATAACCAATATGTGGTGGTACCACCATCTCACCACTTGTGTCCCATGCCGCGTCTCTGCTAGCTAGCAGAATGGCCCGCTGGGTGGTAAATGAGACATACCACCCCTAGCCATACTTACGTAGTAATGTGGACACTCTTGCTCACACTGTGGTCCAGCGAAGCAGATATATTGCCCTGCAGATGGTTGTGCAGGGCTGGTACTGCCTTCTGGGCAAAGTACCTACGGCCAGGCACCTGCCACTGTGGTGTGCCAATGGCCACAAACTCCCTAAACGCTGCACTGTCTACCAGGCTGAATGGTAGCAGCTGCACCGCCAGGAGTTTGGGTAAGCCGGCTGTGAGACACTGAGCTTGGGGGTGATTGGGGGACAATTTCTGCCTCCGCTCCAACAACTGGGGAAGAGAGACCTGCCTTATACCTGACGACCCAGCAGCAGTGTCAAGAGGCCTCTTAATACCGCATGCTGGGGCCAAAGGCTGTCTCTCCTCCCTAACTTCCACCAAGAAAGCAGCTCATGGGGCCGGAGGGGGAGGAATGGTGGCTTCCTGGGCACGAGGAACGGAACACGTGGGTGCCTGCACGTTCCCTGACCGCTGCTCCCACCGGGCAAAGTGGTGGAGCATCATATGCCTCCTCATAGAAGAGGTGCCCAGAGTTGCTGCATTCTTCCCACGGCTAGCACACTGCAACCGTGTTGTCACCGAGAGCCAATGAGAAGAACTCCCATACAGAAGAGCCACCGGCATGCACAGAAGCTGAGGTAACCTGCCGTTTTGGGGCACTGGCACCAGGTGGCATTGGTGCCGTACCTCTACGAGCAGCACTAGGTGCACTAGACGCACCGCCACTGCCCCTACACCTGACCCCAGTCCTGCCTCTGGGTTCAAGCTTGTGCTCGCACTCTGAGGGCTCCCCCTCAGGGATACTATCCTCCTCTCTCACTTGTGGCACCCATGAACGATTGGTGACCTCATCGTCCACTTTCACCTCCTCAATACTGGAGGCTGCGTCACTAACAGCAGCAGCATCTGGAACCTCACCCTACAGTAGTTCTCTGGCTGCTCACAGACTGCTGCATGACATCATAAGCCTCCTGTCCCCCTGTGCACTGAGCACTTTCCTCCGCCTCGGGTGACAGGCAAGATTGTGCTTCAGTGCACGGCTCCTCCTCAAGCACACTAGCCCCACACATAGCGTGCGAAAACATATCCTGAGACTCCTTCTCCTGATCCCCGAAGCTAGTGGTCTTGTGGGCAACGAACTCCTGATAAAGAGGATCAGGGTCCATGCCCACAGTAGGAGCCTCAGGTGAGGAAGGAGCAGGCACAGTATCTACTGTGGCAGCTCGGCTGCTCTGTGCCTGTGAGGTGGTGGATGAGGAAGGCTGGGTAATCCACTCTACTACCCGCCTTCCTTGATCAGAAGGGATAGCCCTAGCACAGCTACCCTTAAACATATCGGGTATAGACACCCGTCTACCCTGCGAAGGGCCAGGTAGCTCCTGGCCAAAGCCTTCAGTAGGATCTCCCTCTCCCTCCACGTGCAGAAGCACCCCTGCTCCTGGATATCCCTCTTGACCTGCCAGGCATTTCCCTCTCTCAAAGTTTTACAAAAAAATAAAAAATATATATATATATACACACACACATACACAAACACAAAAGACCAAGCGACAAAATGACACAGAGGACAAAACACACAGTAACACACACAGAAGCAAACATATAAACACAAAGCTTTTTTTTTTTCACTACCAAAAAAACAAACAGAAAAAAATTGTCCAAAGGACTTATAGGGAGGTTTGTCCTTAAAAGGACTTTTGGGTCTCACAAGGAAGGTTAGTCCTTAAAAGGACTGTTGGGTTTCAAGATGTGTGAATACAGGGGGGTTAACAACAAGTGCTAAACCACCACACTGAAATCCACACACAGAAAGCTCAAAAAGCACAAAAATCTCTCTCCAACTCCTACACTGTCAGGTCTCCACTAAACACACTGACAAAATGGCGCTGGTCGCATTGCCTTTTATACCAAGGAGGCTGGCAATGCTCAAATTAGCTGCCATTGGGTGATTATGGACATGTGGGCACTTTTTCTTTTTAAAAAAACATTCGATAAATCATCGAAAGTCCGGGAAATATCGAAAGTCCGAGTCCGGGATAGTTCGAGAAGTCCGAGTCCGTCCGGAACTCGAAAGTTATATCTTAGGGAATGATAACAAACTTGGAATACGGGCATAAAAGCCTGTTTTCCAATTCGAAATCCGATCGGAAAAATCACTTCCTGGAAATCATTTTCCAGGAAGTGATTTTTCATTCATTGACAAAGATCAATAATTTGGTGATCAGAAGCAGCACGTAGAGAGGTGGTTGATGGCTCGTTTTAAAGGTATGAACCTGGCCTTTCATTTAAAATAAACTTGTTTGGAGACCACAGTTCCCCTTTAAACAACAACTCTCTCATCTCTAGAGATGGACTAGAGTCCAATTTTTCTGTGGAACTTAGGAACTATTTTTGATAATTATCGAACAAGTCCAACCCAAAAATTAAAAACTTACATACAGGTAAATCACCCCCCAAAACCCTAAACGTTAATAGTTTGAAATGTGAAATATATAAGTCTAACCTGAAATCCTGCACAATGTCCTGTTTTCCTGTTTCTGCTTCCTGGTTCTTCCAGTTAGTAACTGTCAGTTATGGATTTGACAGTTGAAATCACAGCCAATGACTGAATGTTAATCCCCTGTCTGCCTCTTCTGACCATGCCCAGGCTCAGTACAGGCTCAGTACAGGTTTCTAAATTGCTCAGTTTCCATGAGGCATCTTTCTAAAAGATGTTCTTATGAGGGTGGAGTTGACCTTTAAGTTTCCAGAACTGGCCTTTTTAAAAAGATTTTGGGTCTGGTGAACATGGTGAAACATGACAGTAAGTTACCATTGCTATTTATAACTTAATTTTAGGCAGAACTTTTTTTTCAGCTCCCTTTAACTTCAATGGGTCTGCTTTCAGATTTTAGAATTTATTGTGTCCACGCCCAAAACTAAAATTTTACCCACTGCTGGCCCCACTAGTCTTTAAAAAACGTGAAAATATAAGTAGCTACTTGTGACTAAGTTAGTAGCATGTGTGTACAATGTATGTACAATTGCCCCAATGTAGTTAGGATAACTAAGGTGTAACCCAATAATGCAAAGCCCACCTTATCTTTTTGTTGGCTCAGGTGCTTTAGCCCTGAGCCCATCGCTTGACTTTGTTTCGCTTGTAAAATCTGCAAACATCAATGATGAAAAACCTTTATCCATATATTCACTATATAGGGCACTCACCGTTCCTCGTCGGTGGTCCGAGTGCAGCCTGCCCCAAACCCCTCGCTATGGTTCCATCCACTTGATCAATGTAATAAAATACTTGAGGGTCTGGCGCACTCCGGAAAACGGTACAGCCGACAAGGCAGTTTGCATTAAAAACTACATACTTTATTCAGCAAAAGTTAAAAGCAACATAGTTACCCAAGCGGCAGGAGTACCCTGACACATTTCAGGCTTCCTTTAGCCCTTAATCATAGGTTAAAACCCCCGCCATCTTGACGCTCTTTTGTGTACGGCTGAAATGAATGACGTGAAGGGGAAGTGAATAGGCACACCTCCCTTCACGTCTAAAAGTAGGGAAAACTCTGTTCGTCTGGAGGCAAAAAGCCCCTGATCCCCACCAAGCCGCAAAACACAAAAGAGCCAAAAAGAAAAAAACACAACTTTTTGACATATAGGAAAGAATCTGTATATCGGAAGAACTTCCATTTACATAACAAAGGCCACATAAAAAATACATTTGGTGAGCTGTATACCCCAACCTAAATGGCATCAGGCTACATAGAAACATATGGTTTTAATTTTACAGAAAGGGATTACACATAGAGTCTAGAAAGGCTTAAGAAGTATAAACATAACCAACCCCAGTCACTCTCTTACATATCTGTTAGGCACTAGTAAACAAAATGATAATTAGATGTATAGATACTAACATGATATTCTAGATAAAGGGACACTACTTTAAAGATATATAGATACATACATGATATACTAGATCAAAGGTCCCCACCTTAAAGCCACCTGATTGCCACCCTCGGAGTAGGAGGATGGCATTTGAGGGTTCTTGTTGTGCAGCCTACATATTGGAGACTGCACTTGCCACAAGTTAACACATAAATCACGAAGTCAGAATTACAGTTGATATATTGTTTTAAAAAATGTACCTTTCTCCTCTGCTCCTTATGGCTCTCCTGCAGTGCCTATTTAAGGTCCAGGAAACTGAAGAGTAGGAGCTGTCTGTGTGTCTGCCCCTTCCCTGTCCTCCAAGAGGACTCTGGCATGCACAGGGGAGCTCATCCTCTTCCTTTCCCCATCTAGTTACAACGTTGCAATATTAATGGTTATGTTGAAAAAGTGTACAGAAATAGACTTACTCAACCTCGTTCCCTTGGCTCTCTTAATAGCTGGCAGCCACATCTGTGATTGGCTGACTCTCAGCCAAGCACAAATGTGGTTTCTGGTCTGGCCCCTATTGCTACTCCGTTCCCGGACGTAGCAATAGAGGTAGAGGCCGAGGGGACAAAAATGGGTAAGTATGTTTTTGTGCAATTTTTCAACATAAAACCATGGTGTTTAGGGTTGCAGAGGGTATTCCTTGCACTACAGAAAAAGTTGGAATTTTGGGGGTGGAGGTACACTTTAAGGGTTAAATTATTTTTAGAATATCTTTAAGTATAAGTTTCGGCAATTGATTCAAGTGAACACCTTCAATTCGAAATTCTAATGATTAAAATTGAAAATGAAAATGTTGGGATTTATTGCAAAAACCTAAAGCAGGAATAGGGAAAACTTGGAGGGGACCAAGGAGTCTTACACTGGAAAAACTAGTAATTTTAACTTTCTCTATAAAATATATACAAATCAGAACACTTTTTAAATAACTGTGTAGATATAAGTTGCATTTTAATATATGATTTATTTTAAGACAAACTTGAGGATATCTGTAGATCCCGACTATCTGGGTTGTGTAGAGAGATGAAGCAGAAGACAAGTCTCCAATGATCCCCACATTATTTTATTATTTATTATTCCAGCAGCTGTAATTTGGGATTATTTCTTGTCTCTTGTCTCTTAGTCATAGAAAGTCAGTCTAATCAATTTAATAGTAATACTACTGCCTCTGCCCCACTAATGATAAGTCAACTAAAGTAGAACAATGACATCATGTGTGGGTAAGAAGACATTGGGGCAGGTCAGGGCAATATTGTAGGGAGAGGTATTGGTTCTAATGAAAAAATTGTAATTGCACATCTTAGTATCGTAGGACTTTGTGAGCATTGCACACAAAAAAATCTATTTAAACTGCATTCAATTACACTGTGTAATTGGTCTACACATACATTACAAATTGACATAGAGTAGAGTCCAGCAACTTCATGAAAGGGGAATCCATAAAACCAAAACTCAACAAAAACAACCCATTCCAGCCCATCAGTTGAACTGCCATGATAATAAAAAAAATTGTGTGGCTACTCTCATTATTGTTTTTCCATCGCTAAGATCTCCTTCTGTGAGATGCCTTGTAATTGTATTCTTTAGCCTTTCACTAATCACATATATCATTCTACATGGGTATCTGAGGCTCTATATTACATGTTTTAGTTTTAAAATGTATAAATTTTTTTTAACTTATAATAAGGGATGGAATCCTGGTTTGATTTGGATTCAGACCCGGATACTGGTTCCAAAGCTCCATCAGAGACTTTCAGAACTTTTGGATCTCAGAACTCACTGTACTCTCGGTAACCCTCAAAAGGTTTTAAAGAAAGTCCAAAGAAAATATTGGTGTAAGAGGGAGCACACCTAGCACCCTTTGCAGTCCCTTTTATCTGGATATAATAATTGTGGACTCAAGCAAAGTAGGTATGATGAGGAACATAATTAATATTGTAAATACCAAATTTATACTAGATGACATAATGTATTCTACTTCCTTTAAACCATGACTATGAATTATGTTCATATATAATGATTTTAAAGGTTGCTAATATGCAGCCATCTTCAATTGTAACATTACAAATAATGAAAATAAAATGTGAGGTATCTCTTAAACAGGATGTGAGTACATGTTGTAGGTAAACATTCAACAATATTACAGGAAGGTACTATAATACTTCCAATCCAGCTTGTCACTTAAAGGGGAACTGTGTCTAAGTCCTACCTTTAAAACGAGCCATTAACCACTTCTCTACGTGCCCCACAGCCCAAGATATAAAGAAATTACTGACCTGAAAGTTAATTTCCGGGAGGGTGACCTGTGACATTCCTCCTATTGCTCCTCCACCTCGCCGCCGGCGAGCATATGGAGGGGTAATAGGGTCCATGAGTGGGATTGGCAAGGGGGGGCTACCATATCACACACAAAAATGTAACTATATTCAAAACTATGCAAAATAAATAATGACAATAAATTGCAAAAATTCAAATTCAAAATTCAGGAGAGCAATTCCTATCAATTTACCTAAAGTCATTTTTGGACCACAGTTCCCCTTTAAAGTGCATTCTCTGAGTATTTCATCAAAATGCCTATTTTTACATATTTCTGTGGGATCATAGGATAATTTACTATAATTCTGTTGTTTATGTGATTGCCTTTTGGCTTGATCAACATACATTGGTCTGGGAAAAATAACCTCAATTACTGCCTTGACAGACTTCTACATCACCAAGTTTTTGAAGTTCAAATATAGCATTACCACCCACCGTCCAAAAATTCACACAAAATAGCACCAATTAGCTGTCAGGTCATCCTACTACAAACACATTGTCAAAATGGTGCTTGACACAAATGTTAACACAGTGGAGTTGTATCCATGATTTGTGATTTATGGACATGTAGCTACAAGATAATCAACCATAAATAAAGTCGATGATGAAATTCCACTTGGTTAAAACTTTGAAACTTGTAATTACTTTTTTTGTGATGAAACCTGGGAAACATCTCTAGTTTTTTAACATCTCTAGCATTTAGATATCTCTAGTTTTAGACATTTCTTGTATTTAGACATCTCTAGTTTTTAGACATCTCTAGTTTTTAAACATCTCTAGATTTTTAACATCTCTAGTCTCTAGATTTTTAACATCTCTAGTTTTTAGACATCTCTAGTTTTTAGACATCTCTAGTTTTTAGACATCTCTAGCTTTTAGACATCTCTAGCATTTAGATATCTCTAGCTTGTAGTCAAGACACGTGGATCTATGATTTTAACCCAATGTGATTCTAACTATAGGGTATGCTTGTGAAGGTTCTCATTCATCCAGGTCATGGTATATCTGTTGTATTCAATTAGATCAACTGGACTTGAAATGTAGTTCTTGAAGACGTTTCGCTAGTCATCCGACTGGCTTTCTCAATTCAGAATGACTTGTACTAGGGTTACATGCTGGATTTATAGGACACATACAAAATCACTCTGTTTAATTTTTAAGCCACTAAGCCCCCAGACCTACTTTGTATGGTCGTATGAACACACAAAGGTTAATAACATGGAAAATAAATCTGTCAAGATGGATTTTCACTATAAAAAAAATGTATTACATTCAGACTGGTGCGTTAACATTATGTATATTGTAGCGCATTCTAGTCAACCCTTTGATTACAGATCTTTATTAGCATACTTATACCCATCACAACCCCCAAAACAAAGAAATTATTTAATAATTAAAGTAAAATCAATTCAATCTCTGTCTCTGGATCTAAAAGGCTATTTCCCTCCTTTCGAGAAAAATTTAATATGTTAAGCAGGACCCCCCTAAACCTTGGTTACATTTTGATTAAACTTGTCAAATGTGCTCCAAGTGTGAGAAATTATACTTTGAAGTCCTTCCTCTGTCTCCACTGCTGCTGCTACATGCCTTTTCCCTTCCCGAGCAGCAGCAGAGGAGGCTTGCCTGGAAATGTCCATCAGCCATTGGCTGTGACCGACGGCCTTACCAGGAAGTTAAAGGGAGCCATCGGAGTGGATCGTGGACTTGTACCGGTAAGTATAAATTCTCACGCTGGGAGCATATTTGACAAGTTTATCCAAAACCCTATAGTTTTGGGGGTCCTGCATAACATTAAATTTTATTCAAAGGGGTGGACATACCCTTTAAATGAAATAATCCAGCGGTAAATTAGCTCAATAACGATATTGAGAAATTCTGGTTCCTCTTTGGTGTAAGCATTATATGTATATAAATAATGAGATAAATAACAAACCAAGCTTAAGAAAATATGGAACTAAGCTGAACTCTCAGATGAATAAATAATTAGGAACCAGGGGACATTGAAGGGCAAACCCTTAAGGTGCCAATCACAGAAACACCATCTATATTTTAATACACAAAAATAAATTGCTTTGTGCTGCCTGTTATTATATAAACAATGAAACCTTCATGTATTTGATTATTACTGATTCTGTTTACTGGCGTTTCTAATCCATAATAATGTTGTGTTTTTGCTATTGTCACTTTAGAAAGCTCTGTCTCCTCTTTGCTTTGTTCTTTGAGTCACTGAAGATCCTGTTTTCTATTAGACTGACGGTCCTCGTTGTGGTCCTGGCTTTCCTTGTGTTTCCTTCTGCATTTGAGTTGGTTAACCCTACCTCCGACTGCCACCTGAGTAGATGCAGTGATATTAAGTATTTTAGTGATGGAGATTTGATTATAGGTGGAATTTTTCAGGTTAATGATTTTTATCTTAGCAGCCAGTTTTTGATTGAAAAAGGAAGACGTCCAGAATGTATACTGTAAGTACAGGATTGTGTCTTGGAGTGCACATAAGGACTATTATAACATTTCCCACCTACCAAACTCTCATTAATATAAAAGTACCAAAAATGCTAAATAATTACCCCTGGGTTTACGCTCTCAACATTTTTGCATGGAAGCTATGATATCTGGCTTCCTTAAACCCACTTCCAGGCTTGTATCCAGAGCTTGGCCAACGGATTGTAATTGAACATGCTCTGGGCTGAAGCTGGGCAACAGGAGTGAGGAAGACAGGTCTTAAAACATACAAAACTACCATAGTTAGAGGGTAAACTGAGAGTTTTAGGTCCACTCCTTAGATACTTTTATTAGGAGGGGGAATATTACAATTGGCCTTTAAAAGTAAATAGGTTTAATGAGTAATAAAGATCTGTCAGCTAAAAGATTATCAGGGATGATTTGGTTACAAAGGTACAAGTAAAATAGTATTGACTTATACTGAACAAACTAAATAACAAGTTCATATAGATCTGTAATACTGATGATGCAATCATTCATTTCTAAGACATTATTTCTGTCAATGTTTATTATCAGTCTAATGTATTACCTTGTTGATCCTGATTACCAGAATATCATTCAAACAATACCGCCACCTACTGGTTTTCATGTTTGCGATTGAAGAGATCAATAAAGATCAAAGGATATTGCCGAACATCACTTTGGGTTATCAGATCTTTGATTCCTGTGGTTCTGGACTCCTGTCTCTTGTAAACACTTTCAGTATTTTATCAGGAAAAAAACAAATAATCCCAAACTACAGCTGCTGGGATAGTAGAAAGGTTGTAGGCTTCATTGGGGACTTGTCTCCTGTTCCATCGCTCTGCATCTCTCTGATACTGATGATCTATAGATACCCACAGGTTTGTATTGGTTCTAATTATTGTGTCTCACGTTACTTTCTGAGGTATTTAAAAAGTAGTCTGCCTTAATCTCTCTCATTCCCTCCCTCTCTGTCTCCTTTCTCTCTCTCTCTTTAATCTATCTATCTATCTATCTATCTATCTATCTATCTATCTATCTATCTTTCTATCAATCTATCTATCTATCTATCTATCTATCTATCTATCTATCTATCTATCTTTCTATCAATCATATCTACCCATCTATCTATCTATCTATCTATCTATCTATCTATCTATCTATCTATCTATCTTTCTATCAATCATATCTACCCATCTACCTATCTATCTATCTATCTATCTATCTATCTTTCTATCAATCATATCTACCCATCTATCTATCTATCTATCTATCTATCTATCTATCTATCTATCTATCTATCTATCTATCTATCTATCTAGCATCTGTCTATCTATCTATCTATCTATCTATCTATCTATCTATCTGTCTATCTGTCTATCTGTCTATCTGTCTATCTGTCTGTCTGTCTGTCTGTCTGTCTGTCTGTCTGTCTATCTATCATATCTATCCATCCATCTATCTATTTATCTATCTGTTATCTATCATTTATCTATCTATCATCTGTCTGTCTGTCTGTCTATCTATCTATCTATCTATCTATCTATCTATCTATCTGTCTATCTGTCTATCGATCATCTATCTATCTGTCTATCTGTCTGTCTGTCTGTCTGTCTATCTATCTATCTATCTATCTATCTATCTATCTATCTATCTATCTATCTATCTTTCTATCTGTCTATCTGTCTATCTATCATCTATCTATCTGTCTATCTGTCTGTCTGTCTGTCTATCTATCTATCTATCTATCTTTATAACAAACACTTCTCCAAATTCTGATTTTCTTAAAGGGCATGGCTACCCCCCACCACACACAAATGTATACTTCCATTCCACATCCCCTAGGACTGCAATGCTTTCCCAGCTGTAGAACATTCCTTAAAGAAGATAATAACTCTGATGTTTGCCATCCCCTTCCTGTCTTCTTCCAGGTTCTTTTGTGTAGTATTAGTCAGCTCCGTGGAGAGCTTTTTGCTCCTTTTGGCCCACCTCTCCCTAAGCTATCTAGCTGCCTTGTGAGTTGATGACATAATGGCTGCTCTCGAGTACTAGAAACTTTTGCAGGAAGGTGTCGGAAAACATCATGGTTAAGATCTGCCTTCAGGAACACTCTACAGCAGGGTAAGTATTGTAGTTTGGGGTTAAGAGAGGTAAGTATACATTTTTATCTGGGGGTTAGACATGCCCATTAAATTTACAGATAAGTTATGGCTCCATAAACCACCTGTTTAATGACAGAATCCAGTTCCCATCCTTCTACCAAACTGTTCCCAATGAGTTATCAGAAGTTGATGGAATTGTCAAGCTCGTTAAGCACTTTGGCTGGAAATGGGTTGGACTCATTGTGTCTGATGATGACAGTGGGGACAAAGTAAGCAACAAGATGGAAAAGGAAATGAACAAAGATGGCGGCTGTTTAGCTTTTCTCATAAGAATTCAAAATCATATCAAAGATTCAAACACAAATGCTGAAAAGATCATGAATGCGATCTACAGAACAACTGCAAAAGTCATTGTCACGATCGTCAGTTCTCAATATGTCGACTACTTTAATTATTTCTTTGCTCGGATTAAAATGCCAAAGAAAGTTTGGATTGCATCTACGTGTTTCTCGCATGTCATAGAGCTGCGATATTTCCAAATAGCAGTAACGTTTAACGGGACTTTGTCTCTCTCTGTTCACCAAGGAGACATTCCGGGTTTTAAACATTTTTTCTATGGTTTGAGTCCATTTAAAAATCAAGATGATCATTTGTTCACAAAAATCTGGGAAATGTTATTTCGCTGCAGTTTTTCGAACAAGACGGGCATTAAACTTCCAAAATGCACCGGCAAGGAATCATTTCACAACACTGATTTGTCATCTTATGAAACATTTCATTATAGAATATCTTACAGTGTTTACACAGCAGTACATGTGATGGCTCGGGCTCTCCATGAACTGTATATGACACAGGAAATAGTAAACCAGACAGGTAGTTCCAAAAAACTGAAAGATCACTTTAATCAGTTGCAGGTAAGTGGATTTCTGCAACTGACTCCAAAATGTACATAAAATGCCGCACTATAAACCTTCTATGGCTACCATTTGTATTTGTGCATATACCGCCAGTAATTTCACTGCTGCTTTGCGATAAGAGAAGTCGGAATTTGAAACCATGGTAGGAAGTACACATTAAAAGAGTATTATACTTATGCAGTAACTGACTGTTTCTAAAAGTAACTGACAGTTTGAAGCTCCTCCCCTCCTTCTTTAACATATGCTCCCCATTTTTAAAATTTGGAGGATCGTCTGTGACAATGACTGCGGGAGGAGCCAGAAATAGGTTTGTTACTTCATACTTATTATTCTCCTTTAACTTCATCGCACACCTGGTTTTGGGACTCAACTATCAGTTTCAGCAATGAAATTGATTCAATCTACTGTCAACATTTTGTCACAAAACTTCTGTGGATCAAAACCAAGATTCTGAGTCGAAGTTTTGTGATTTTGAATTGAAATTTTGATGCAAAAATATCCATAAACCAGCCAGCAAGAACGAACCTATCGGGTTTGGTAATCTCTAGAAGATTAAAAATGCACTGAGCTGCTATTGGCTCTAAAGTAAAATACACATACTGTACATATTGCATACAAACATTTATCAGCAGGATGCAGAATTTTCAGTCCTTTAACATTGTTAAGTTTTTCATAGAATCCCAAATGAACTTGAAAACATTTGATACCTCAAAATGTATAGTGACTTATTTCAATAACTTTATTTAGGGGGTTAATAGTGAAAGCAATTATAGACTGCTGCAAGACATAGAAAGGGTCTAGTGAAAAGTAATAATTATATAACAATAATGTTAACAATTACTTATTGGTAATTGGTAATTTATGTTTCCTGTCTCCTAATACTGGCTCTACCTTAATACTTTATAATGGGAAAAGACCCTACAGCCAAGCAATTGCGGCACCTTGGACAGATGTGGCTTCCCCCCCAAACCACACAGTGTACCATATGGTCCACCCAGAACATGCCCACAACCCCGCCCACTAACAAATCTTTTTCTGAAAGTTGGGAATCCATGACTTATTTGTGCCAACCCTACAGGGAAGTAAAAATTAAAGGAGAACTAAACTTAATTTTTTTGAATCCTTATTGTGAAAGGTTTTCTCCCCAGAACACCTATACATTTAAAGATTCTTCTCTAGTTATTTGTATTTAGTAGATATAAGTAATAGATTCTGTAACAAAGGAGGCTTCCATGTTGTTACCAATACAACTCATAGCCCATGTTGGATTTCAAGAGCCACGCCCCCTGACCCTAGGAGTCGCCGTCTCTATGTACAAAGTTTCTAGCATCTCTTTCTAGCGAAAGATAAAGTTTCTAAATGTACCTGGGATCACAGTTGAGTTGCTGGTGGCGCACTATGTAAATGTTTTGTTTTTAGGAACAAACAGACCAAGAAATCACAAGTTCTAATCCCCTAGTTTACTTATGGAACAATATAACATAGTCTACTGCCTGAGTTTATTGTTTGTTTGTTTCCATGTTTCTAGAAAAATATAAAGTTTCTACATATGTACAAACTTTATATATAGCAGCTCTGTTATTTATTTACCAATCAGCGTGAATTGCAGACAGTCTTCCAGTAGCAATACAAAACAGTGAACTGATTTTACTGACATTTACTGAAATGTACATCTATCTATTGCAAGTTCACTGATGGAGCATCTGCTAAGGTCCTGGGTTAGTAAAAAAATAGACTATTGGGGCATAGGTTCGATCCGCATGCTTGCTTTGTTTTTGTTTTTATTATGTGTCTAGCAAAAGATAAAGACTCCACATGTAGATAATAACTAATTAGCCATTGTGGCATAGCTTTGTTTTTAGAAAGATACAGTATAGAAGGTTGCTGGTTCAATTCCCCATACTTACTTGCTGAAATGTTAAATGTTCCTTTTCTTTCATCCATGCTAGCAAAGACATACACTGCAAAGATTAGTTTTTTGTATGAAAAGCAAAGGAATTTATCATTGTGAGGGACAGGAGCATTTCTAATGTGTTTACAAAAAAACTGAACTGAAATCTGAGTTCTGTGTCATCTCTGAGCTGTAACATGATTGGCTGTCAGCTTCCAGGAAGCAAGACTGCAGTTTCCTGTAAATGTGTAGTGCGTACACTTAGCGGGGTGTTCCCAGATAAGGTAAATTATGGGAGCTGACCCCTTGTACTCACAGTTTATTTTCATAAATCACCCAGCATGCACAGCAAAGGGAGAGATGAGACACAGCTTGTTGTGTGTTTCTGAATGTGCTCTGTCTATTGGGACAATGCTCCTTTAAAGCCAAACAAATCAGAAAAAGCTTGTACTTTCCACTGAAATGTCTTAGATTAAACTTTAATGTTTTCTTAGCTATATAAATAACCATTTTTAGCACTTTTATTATATTTATTTGCAGCTAAATCGTATAATGCAGAAAGTAGCGTACAAGACGCCCTCTGGAGAAAAATTATACTTTAAACAAAATGGAGAACTATCTGCTCATTATGATATTGTGCAATGGTTTTTCTCAAAAACAGGAACCATACAAAGTACAAAAGTCGGAAGCTTTGACACATCTAGACCTGCTGGAATCCATTTTTTTGTAAATAACACGTGTCATCTCTGGAGCCCGTACTTCACTGAGGTGAGGATAAACTACATTCCTTCCTGTTTACTGTGTTATTAACTACATGTACTGTAAAGTCTATTTACACCTTCCTTTCCTGAGTGAAATGTTACTGAATAATCGGAATGAAGATATCAATGTAAACATTCTAATTTGGTCCATCAAACTCCCTCACTCTCCTGGTATAGACCTAGATGGTGTCTCATATTTAAAGGTCCCTTAAATACAGAATTATTTGCTTTGTAAGAGGAAAATAATATCAACGTATGAAGGTGTTCATGGTCAATATATTTTTACATCCCAGGCTGAAAGAGAGGAAGTAAATGATGTCTAAACCACACTCTACATATTATAGGCAGTGCTGCAGTTTATTTTTTATGTACATTTCATCTCCCCATCTGTCCGAGGGTAGAGCTATAGATCTATCAATATTGCAACTGGTGGTGCTGTTAACTGGCTGAAAGTGGGAAAAGCTGGTACTGTACTGTTTAGGACAGGTTTATGTCTCTTTACATTCTGTTTGCAGGTATGAGCAGTCCTTCAGCTCCCTCTACTGGACATTGGTGGACATTTAACTCTGTTGTTAGGTATGGTTATTAGAATAATAAAGTTTAGCTCTGACCTCTGATGTCAGAACTCTGGGTCACAAGAAGTAGGTGTTTCCAGCCTGTGCATTCCTCACATGTTTCCAGACTCCATGTTGTGAGAAGTCTCTTAAGAAGCATGTTGGTAAGAAATGTTATTTGCCTATATGTTCAGTTTCCATAGCCTAAAGAGTTTAGGTTGTTATATATGTATGATGTTATATGTATTGCTATTTATTGGTTCATTCACTTACACTCTTTTTGTATGTATTACAGTTTTACCCTTAAATCTTTAATCATCCCATTAAACAAGTTATCGGAACTTACACAGTGTGGTGCTTTGAAGAAGGTTATCTGCCTGTCAATCTTACTTCAGACAGTGAGCAGGACAGAACAGTAGGCAACATACAGCATAGCGATGCTCAAACGCACAGTAAAACAACAGCTATTATACAAGAGGCTTACACACTGGATGGATCAGTAAACAGCAACTGGTATCAAGAGCTTCACACACAGAGTGGATTAGCAAATACCACAGAGTACAGAGTACAGCTTCAGAGATCGCAGTACCACGTGCTCACCATAGATCACCAGACAAGATGCTGAACTACATTCAAGACCAATCTAAGGTGTCACATTCATCTAGACTCTCAAACCGCTCCCAAGTGCCTGATGCTGCGTTTTTTCCGTGCAGAAGCCGCGGCTGCATTAGCACAACTCACATTTGCTGAGAAAGAAACAGAGCTAAATATAAGAAGACACGCTTAGAGGCTATGGCGGAAGCAGAAAGGGCGCGTCTAGCAGCTGAGAAAGAAGCAATAGGCGCGTCTAGCAGCTGAGAAAAGGCAGATAGGGCGCGTCTAGCAGCTAAGAAAGAGGCAGAGAAGGCACGGTTAAAGTGGAGAACAAAACTCCAAATGGCACACCTAGAACTTCGCTGGAGATTCTTAACTTACATAAAACTGTGGCGATTGCAAACGCCAAGGCAGATGCCTTAGATGTTGACACTACAGAACAAGCAGGTCAGAAATTCACTATGCGCCTGATGTAAAACAAGAAACTGCTATGCTTCGTACTAAAGAATATGTGCTAAAACATTCACAGGATTACGGTCTATCAATGCCAAGCCTAGAAAAGATTGTGATTACAAAGATGGAGATGTTTTCCCATCATTTGAAAAAATCAGAGTATAACCTTCCAGAACATTCCTCTGCAGTGTGACACCACCAATGTGCTTGCAGTTACACCTACCTCACCACCAGATGGTGCTCTGCCACAGGAACAAAAGGATTATAGACATTCTATCCTGTTAATGTTAAGACACCTGCAGCCAGGGACTATAATGATATTCCATGGACTTTACCTGCTATTAATAAATACGTGGTCCTGTTTATAAGCAACCAGCGGTCCCTGACAGAGGCAATTATTCTCCAGAAGGAGCACCCCAGTACACACCAGATGTGAAACCACGCTCTTCCTATTAAACCTGATTCAGACCAACTTACTGGTAAGCACAATGACAGACTTTGTAAGATTTATGGCACGCAGGAAATGATAACCTCAGGCCTTGTCCAGTTTGATGAGAAGCCAGAGAATTACAGGGCTTGGAAGGCTTTCATTAAAATGCTATAGAAGATCTACGCCTCTCTTACAAAGAAGAAACAGACCTCCTAGTGAAGTGGCTAGGTCCAGAGTCTAGCGACAAGTGAAAGGCATTCGAGCATTCTATGTCAATGATTCTTACAAAGATTACAGATGTCATGGCAAAGATTAGATGGAGACTATGGAGCCTCTGAAAAGATTGAAAAATCTCTGTGGAACAGGATTGACAACTTTGGGATATCTTTGAAAGAGATTGCAGCAGAAACTTAGAGACTTCAGTGACCTGATGATAGAACTGTTAGCAGCAAAAATGAAGGCTGCTTCATAGGATTTGACAATCTTGATTCTCAAGAGGATAGAAGACCTTGTCTGTAACTGCCACATTCTCAAAAGAAGATATGGGCGTCACAGGGGACGAATACAAACAAAGACATAATGTACTGTTCCCACCATTCTCTTTTTTGTGCAATTTATTTCTCAACAGGCAAAGATGTACAATGACCCTGGTTTTTCTCAGATCTTCCAGTCTGCTGGTGACAACAAGGCAGAGAAATACCACTACCAGAACACCCATCAGAGAAGTTCCATCCGGGTGCACAAGACTGAAGTGTCTCAATCTACAGCAAACTCTTCTACTTTCACTGATACCAAGACCATGGACTTAACCAAAGGTTGTCCAATTCACCACAAACCTCATCCGCTGTACAAATGCAGAGGCTTCAGAGTAAGTCCCTTGATGAGAGGAAAACTTTCTTAACACAAACAATATTTGTTACCGTTGCTGTGCCTCAAATGCACACCTTGCTAAAGACTGTGACAGATCAGTTAGCGGTACGGAGTGCAACAGTGACAAACATATGTCTGCTCTTCATCCCGTCCTGCACCATGGTCAGTCAGGTCTCCAGAAGGGAGTGATCATGGCGGGGAGAGAAAGGATAACAGAACAGAGACTGAAGTAATTACAACATGTACTGAAGTGTGGAGGAGATCTTCAAGACAGTCATGCTAAAACTGCTTAGTCAGTGTCTATCCTACAGGACAAAAAGACAAATCATCAGACTTTATTTTATTCTGGATGATCAGAGTAACAGTCTTTAGTCAGGTCAGAGTTCTTTGAAATCTTCGGATCAAAGGGCCAGCAGTTTCCATATTCTCTCAGAACCTGTGCGGGGGTGATTAACACTTCAGGAAGAAAGCACAAGGGTTTGAACTACAGTCTATGATGGCAAAACCACAATCCCATTACCCACGCTCATAATGTAATGATACCAGATGACAGGTCAGAGATCCCAACCCCTGAGTGGCTCTTCATCACAAGCATCTAGTCACTGCTAGTGTGATACCGGAGCTTGATCCATCAGCATCCATCCTTAGGCTGCTAAAGAGACGTTATTAGAGCCCATAAGGTGAGGCAGCAGATCAATGGACCCACATGATGCTCCCTATGCACACAGACTAGACACGGATGGGTCATAGTTGGCAATGTATGCCTGAAGGAGTCCATAGACCAACTCAGTAACAAATCTTTACACCAGACCTCAGAAGAGGGCTGCAGATCCCTCTTTACACCTTGTCCATACTTCTACAATGTGAAGGAAAACATCACATAGATGTATCTGTAACTATGCAATCTTCAGTGTCTACATACAAATCATCTTGCAAAGATTTTGAAGACTTTGTAAGCCACACACTTTTGAGAGAACAACAGAAGATGAGACAGTTGCTCCCTCTCTTGAAGATCTTGCTTTTCTAAAAACAATGAAGGAAGGTTTCTACAAAGCAGAAGATAGTAGCTGGATAGCTCCTTTACCATTCAAACCTCAAAGACAGTTGCTACCAAATAACAAAGAACAAGTCTGCAGCGTTTTAAGTCCTTACAGAGGTCCTTTAAATCAAAACCTGAAATGAGACAGCATTTCTTTTACATTCAGGGAAAGGTAATCCAAAATGGCCACGCAGAGATAGCGCCACCTCTCAAGCCAAAGGAGAGGTGTTGGTATCTGCCTCTCTTTGGAGTCTACCACCCTAAGAAACCCCAACAGATTAGAGTTGTCTTTGATTCAAGTGCACAGTGTTTGGAGTATCCCTGAATGACATTCTGCTGTGAAAGGCCAGACCTCAATAACAACCTCCTTGGGGTGCTGCTACGCTTTCGCAAAGACACCATTGCATTCATGGCTGATATCCACAGATGTTTCATTGTTTTCTAGTTAGACCTGAGGACAGAAACTACTTAAGGTTCTTCTGGCACAACAGAATGACCCTGCCAAGACATCATCGAATGGAGAATGAAAGTTCATATCTTTGGTAACAGCCCTTCTCCAGCAGTGGCCATATATGGTCTTAGACAAGCAGCTTGTCAGAAGAAAAATGAGTTTGGTGCTGATGCTAAGAGATTTGTGAAGAGAACTTTTATGTGGATGATGGTCTGAAGTCAGTACCCACTCCAGCTGAAGCCATCGACCTCTTAAACAGAACAAGAGAAAGTTAGCATGCTCCAATCTCCGCTTACACAAGATAGCATCCAATAGCAGTGATGTAATGGCTGCTTTTTCTTCTGAAGATCATGCACAGACTTAAAAATCTCAATTTCAATGATGATGATTTACCATGCAAAGAGTTAGGCATCTGCTGGGATCTTAAGAGTGATTCTTTGACTTTCCAGTGTCATCAAGAAAGACCCTTCACACGAAGAGGATCCTCTCTACAATAAATAGTTTGTATGACCCTTTGGGAATAGCTGCACCAGTAACCATTGAAGGGAAAGCTCTACACGTGATCTCACCTCTGACACTCAAATTGGGATGCACCTCTCTGCCTGAAGGTAAGAGACTGTCATGGGAAGAAGGAAAGAGTCCCTTCACCAGTTGAAGCACATACAGGTAAACAGACCCTATGTATCTGTTTCTTGTTCTAATGCCAAATACAAGAACTTTGTGTGTTTTCAGATGCTTCTACACAAGCAATTGCAGCAGTAGCTTACTTAAGGTAATAGACTCTGGAAATCAGGTGCACATAGGCTTGTGCTAGGGAAAGCTAAGTTAGCCCCACGTCCAGACTTACAGTCCCACGACTTGAACTCTGTGGCAGCATCCTTGCAGTGGATATAGCTGAGTTCATAACCAAAGAAATTGATACAAACATAGACTCTGTCAGCTACTTCACACAGCAAATAGTTTTAGGCTATATCTATAATGAGAAAAAAAGATTTTATGTCTTTGTCAGCAACAGAGTTCAGCGGATAAGAAGATCCTCTCTCCCTGAACAATGGCATTATGTGTCACCAGAGAGTAATCCAGCTGATCTGGCCACAATCTGTATCACAGCACACCTGAAAGATACCATGTGTTTTACCGGTCCACCTTTCTTGAGTCATTCTCATCACTTCAAACTAGAGACTGAAACCTTTACATTAGTGGTTCCAGCTCAAGATACGAGATTCGTCCACAAGTCACAACCTTAAGTACAATATCTAAAGGTAAGAACTAGGGTCTGAACGTTTTTGCAGATTCTCTAGCTGAGTACTTTGACCAAAGCACTAGCACGCCTCATACATGTAGCACACCTGTTCAAGGAAAAGGGGAACAGCCAACCTGATCATTGTAAGGCTGGCACCTGTGCAAAGAACTAGACTTGGTACATGACTTCAAGAAGGCTAGAACAGTCATCATACAGAATGTTCAAAAAGAGACATTTGCAAAAGAAATACAGTGCATCTTAGGAAAAGAAAGCATTCCAAATGATAGTCCTCTCAGAGCATTAGATCCTTTCATAGATGAAAATGGACTACTGAGAGTGGGTGGTCGCTTGAGAATGCAGAACTAGGGCCAGAAGAAAGAAATCCAATTATTGTGCCTGGTCACCACTACGTTGCTACTCTGATTGTTCGCCACATATCACATCCAGTCACAGCACCAAGGGCGTCACATTACAGAGGGTGCCATCCGCTCACAGGATACTGGATAACAGGAGGAAAGAGATATGTGAGTAGTTTCATCTTTAAATGTGTCATATGCAAGAAACTCAGGATACTTGTGAACACAAAAAATGGCAGATTTGCCACCTGATAGACTAAGAACAATCCCCCATTTACTCACATTGGTCTAGATGTATTTGGGCCATGGACAATTTGCTCAAACGTACACGAGGAGCTCTGCTGTCAGCAAAAGGTGGCAGTTTCTTTTTACTTGTCTCAATATCAGAGCCATTCATATTGAAGTATAGAAACTATGGACACTTCAAGCTTTATATGCCTTTGAAGGTTCCTTGCTATACGTGGTCCAGCCAAGACTATCAGATCTGATCGTGGTACCAACTTCGTGGGAGCCTGCCGTGAACTTGGAATCTCTTCAAATCTAACTATGAAGAGTTAAAAGTTTTCTTTCCAACAAGAGATGTGTTGGATCTTCAATCCCCTCATGCCTCTCACAGGGAGGTGTGTGGGAAAGAATGATTGGAGTTGCAAGAAATACTAGACTCCATGCTTCTACAGTTACCTTCAAAACTCTCTCATGAGGTTCTCATTACTTTAATGGCAGAAGTGACAGCAATAGTGAACTCAAGGCCTCTGACCCCAGTCTCAACAGATCCTGAGGACCCACAAATACTCACTCCAGCTACACTGTTGACTCAGAAGTTTTGCATCTTTCCCCGTACCTTCTGGGCATTCGATGGCAAAGATCTCTATAAAGGACAGTGAGACAGGTTCAAAGCCAAGCTAAGGTCTTCTGGGACAGGTGGCGTAAACAATATCTGTCTACCCTACAAGTAAGAAAGAATGGCGGTCAGATAGACCTAACATTAATGCAGGAGATCTTGTCCTTTTGAAAGATCAACAAACCAGGATGAATGGCCTATGGGACGTGTACACAGATTTCCTTCCCTGATAAAGTTGGCAAGTTCGCAAAGTGGAATTGAAAGTTGCCAGAGATGGAAGTTCCACATTATCTTCAGACCAGGACAGACTCATCCTTCTTCTTCAGTCTGAAGCCCTGCTCCCTGATTGGACTAGAATTATTGTGGTGATCTTACAGCAACCAGGCGGGAGTGTACTGTTTAGGACAGGTTTATGTCTCTTTACATTCTGTTTGCAGGTATGAGCAGTCCTTCAGCTCCCTCTACTGGACATTGGTGGACATTTAACTCTGTTGTTAGGTATGGTTAGAATAATAAAGTTTAGCTAGCTGACCTCTGATGTCGAACTCTGGGTCACAAGAAGTAGGTGTTTCCAGCCTGTGCAGTCCTCACATGTTTCCAGACTCCATGTGTGAGAAGTCTCTTAGAAGCATGTTGAGAAATGTTATTTGCCTAATATGTTCAGTTTCCATAGCCTAAGAGTTAGGTTGTTATATATGTTAATGTATATGTATTGCTATTTCATTGGTTCATTCACTTACATCCTTTTTTGTATGTTTACATTTTTTTACCCTTAAATCTTTAATCATCCATAAACAAGTTATCGGAACTTACACGTGTGGTTGCTTGAAAGGGTTATCTGCCTGTCAATCTTACTTCAGACAGTGAGCAGGACAGAACAGTAGGCAACATACAGCATAGCTGATGCTCAAACAGCACAGGTACAGTATCGAAGTTACAGACAATGTGTGTCCTTTAATAGTCTACAGGACACTATAGATTCTCATAAATTAACATTCAATCATAGTTATCATTAGCGATGTACTGTTCTAATAGAACCCAGTTTCGAATCGAATCCGGAATTTACAAAAATGATGATTAGCGAAAGTAGATGTTTATCATAATCGAAAGTAGACAATTTCTGAAATCGAAAGTAGATAATTATCGAAAGTAGATAATTATCAAAAATCGAAAGTAGACGATTTTCGAAAATCGAACATTCGAAAACGAAATGAAACTCAACAGTTTCGAACATCTCTAGTTATCATTAGTTAAATGTCAAATAAACAGATATATAAATATTATATTATTAACATCATATCTTCATCTTAATCACATTTACAACCTACAGCTCCCTATTTCTCAGTGTTGTCAATCTTGTGTGCAAGGATTCAGGAAATCTAGCATAAAAGGGAAGCCAGTTTGCTGTTATCGTTGTGTACAATGTGCAAAAGGAGAAATATCTAACTCAACAGGTATGGAATGTTCGCCTATAAATATAACATTTTGTATGTGTGTTCAGCCACACACCAAACAGCCATTTCAAATTGTGTCCTTCCACCTCTACATACTGTGTACCACTTTCATGTTGCAGTTGTTTTACACTTTACAGTACAGTATGTGTTGCTGATATTATTTTCAGAAAGCTAAAGGGCAACTATATAGTCAATGTCGAGAAATTTGTCTTAGCTAAACCATCAATTCAAATTTAGTGAGAAATCAATTCCATTCACTCTTCCTATGGACCCATGGATACATAAGCTTGGTGCAAGGTGGTAAATTGAAAGGGAAGTAGTAATTCAGCACTGTAAACCTAATCTAGGCACAACCTAAACCAGGATTCAATCATCCCCTATATAATGGGACCTAAACTATATTTTACTGAATTAGTGCAATCATAGAGGCCTCATCCCTTGTCCTCTTTAAGTCTTTTTCAGTGCAAAAATAAGCCTCTTCACCAGTAAAGGAAAGGGTTTTTCACCGTGAGAATGGTTAAACTATGGAACTGTCTTCCAGTGGACGTTGTAATGGCAGGTTCATTGGATTGTTTCAAAAGAAAGTTGGATGAGTTTCTGAAAACAAGGAATGTTACAAGTTACTGGTATTGATACATAAAGTAGTGTTGGGAAAGGGTTTGTCACTGTGAGAACGGTAAAGCTATGGAACTGTCTTCCAGTGGACGTTGTTATGGCAGGTTCATTGGTCAGTTTAATAAAAAGCTGGATGAGTTTCTGCAAACAAGGAATGTTACAAGTTACTGGTATTGATACATAAAGTAGAGTTGGGAAAGGATTTTTCACTGTGAGAACGGTAAAGCTATGGAACTGTCTTCCAGTGGACGTTGTTATAGCAGGTTCATTGGTCAGTTTAATAAAAAGCTGGATGAGTTTCTTCTTTCTTCTGCAAACAAGAATGTTACAAGTTACTGTTATTGATACATAAAGTAGGTTGGAGGATTTTTTCACTGTGAGAACGGTAAAGCTATGGACTGTCTTCCGGAGTTGTTATAGCAGGTTCATTGGTCAGTTTAATAAAAAGCTGGATGAGTTTCTACAAACAGGAATGTTACAGTTACTGGTATTGATACATAAAGTAGGTTGGGAAAGGGTTTGTCACTGTGAAACGGTAAGCTATGGAACTGTCTTCCAGTGGACGTTGTTATGGCAGGTTCATTGGTCAGTTTAATAAAAAGCTGGATGAGTTTCTACAAACAAGGAATGTTACAAGTTACTGGTATTGATACATAAAGTAGTGTTGATCCAGGGATATTTTTGATGCCACAGGATTTTTTTTCCTGCCTTCCTCTGGATCAACAATTAGGCAGGAAATGTGGGAATTGCTGAGTAGGTTAAACTGGATGGATGTATGTCTTTATTCAACCTCAGTACTATATTATACTAAATAAAGTTCAGCTTGGCTTTGCTTTAAGTAAGTAGCACATATTTTTTTTTAAAAATGAATGAACTATGAATTATATAAAGTTTCAGATTTTATAAACTTTCATTTTTCAGTTTCATCTTTAGGTTAGGAAAGGTTTCAACAGTTAGAATGATAAAAATGTGGAGCTGTCTTCCAGCAGATGTGGTAATAGCAAGTTCATTACATTACATCTAATTCGAGAAATTCTGATATTAATACATATACTGTAGTTCTGGTTGGTACAGGGATACCACTGTATATAATATTGAGAATTATTGGTATTAATACATATACTGTAGTTCTGGTTGGTACAGGGGTAGTATATAATATTGAGAATTACTGGTATTAATACATATACTGTAGTTCTATTTGGTACAGGGATACGACTGTATATAATATTTAGAATTATTGGTATTAATACATATACTGTAGTTCTGGTTGGTACAGGTATACTATATAATACTGAGAATTACTGGTATTAATACATATACTGTAGTTCTGGTTGGTACAGGGATACTATATAATATTGAGAATTACTGGTATTAATACATATAATGTAGTTCTGGTTGGTACAGGGATACTATATATATTGAGAATTACTGGTATTAATACATATACTGTAGTTCTGGTTGGTAAGGGGGTGGCTACCTATATCTACACAGCTATATGGAGAGAGAGCATTTAAGTGCCGTATTCTGTCGGTCCATGTACGTCGGAAATACAAGTGTAGATTTATGGAGTTGGAGTCGCAGCGGACATCAGGCGGTATCATATATAGTCCAATAATAATTGGAGAATCTGGTATTAATACATATACTGTAGTTCTGGTTGGTACGGGGATACTATATAATATTGAGAATTACTGATATTAATACATATATTGTAGCTTTGGTTGATCCAGGGATACTTTTCAATTTCCATTTGGAGTTGAAGGGATTTTTTGCCCCTTCATACTGGGTTTTTTTTTGTAACTGATTGGCAGGGTTGATGGATGGATATCTTTACGAAATCTCCAATTATGTGTATGTAATGATGTATTACTGGTAGTGTCAAGTGTGGATTAGGACTATACCTTCCTCCTGGCTATAGTAGTTTAAGAATTTACTAAGGGGTGCCTGTCTGCTTACTGCCCACTTTGGAAGGGGATCTCTAAATGTCCCTCAAATAGTTGCAGGTGATATATAAAGCCAATGTTGTGCATAGGGTAAAGATTCCTGTACAGAATATTTTTCACCTTCCAATATCTCCCTTAGAAATCATACTGGTTAGTATGAACAGTGCATACATCCTAGATTAAATGTGCTCAATAAATACACATGGGAAAAACAACTTTAAAGATAGAAGGATATAAGTAAACACAGGATATAAATAAAAACATTTTCCCTCTTATCTATAGATTCACAAAGCTGTTTGAGATGCTTAGATTATGAACAGTCAAACAAAGAGAGAACTGCTTGTATCCCAAAGAATATACTATTCCTTTCCTATGAAGACACGTTGGGTTCTACTTATCTTCCATCGCTGTAATATTCTCCATGACATGTGCTGGAATTCTGGGAATCTTTATAAAGTACCGTGAGACTCCTATAGTGAGAGCCAACAACAGAAATCTCAGCTGTCTCCTCCTCATCTCTCTCATGTTGTGTTTCCTCTGCACTTTATTATTCATTGGTCACCCAACGCAGATATCTTGTCTCCTCCGACAAGCAGCATTTGGAATTATTTTTACCATTTCTGTTTCTTCTGTGTTGGCCAAAACTCTCACAGTTGTAATTGCCTTCAATGCTACAAAGCCTGGGAGCAAGATGAAGAAGTATCTAGGACCCCAACTGTCCATCATATTGGTCATTGTTTGCTCTTCAGGTCAGCTTATGATCTCTCTTGTATGGTTGATCTTTTACCCTCCTTTCCTGGAAGATGACCTATCTGATCCAGAAATTATATTTCTAATGTGTAATCAAGGATCTGACATTTGTTTCTTTTTTACAATAGGTTACATAGGGACTTTTGCCTTACTAAGTTTTCGTATTGCATTTCTAGCCAAGGATTTCCCAGACCGATTTAATGAAGCTAAAAACATCACATTCAGTATGTTGGTGTTCTGTAGTGTGTGGGTATCATTTGTCCCAGCCTACCTGAGCAGTAAGGGGAGTAAAATGGTGGCTGTTGAGATCTTTGCTATTTTATCTTCCAGTTTGGGATTATTAGGATGTATATTCCTTCCCAAGTGCTACATTATTTTTCAAAGGCCAAAACTAAACACAAGAGGCACATTCATTATAAAACATTAACAGGACTTTCTTATAGTTAAAAACTCATTAAGAACAATATTTTTGAAGATTTTTCTGGCTTTCTCAATTCAGAATGACTCGTACATGAATCTGTTGGCAATTATGTACCCTGGACCTGGATGAATGAGAATCTTCACAATCATACTTTGAAAGATTTATTGCTATGATAAATTCAACTGGTGCTAGATAAAATATATTATTTTCACTTCTAGTGAAACTTGGGGTTTCATTGATGTTATATAATGTATAGTACATGTTCACTTAAAATTATTTAACACTGTTTAATTTATTTTGCATTATACATGATGTACAATGGTTTCTTTTAAGGGGAACTGTGGTCTAAAAATGACTTTGGGTAAATTGACAGAAATTGCTTTCCTGAGGTTTTTTTTGCAATTTACTTTTATTGTTCTTTTTACATAGTTTTACATTTTTGTCTTCCAGTCATTCCAAAGATCTACAACATATGTTTAACACCTAAACCAGAGACAAATTTACTAGAAAAGAATAAACTATTTTTTTTTTGGGAAGTAATAGTTCCTTTATAAACTAATGTACCAACCAGAATGAATTATTTTATGCTTTCTCAGTTTAGATTCTGTATAAGAGATAAAATGCTTTGTTTCTGAAATTATACTTAAAGGGTTTCTATACTCAATCAAACAACTTAACATTTTTTAAAACTACAATTTTAAGAGAAGGAAAATGGTGGTACTCCCTTATTTATCTTTGCTTGCTTTGTCATTAAATTATTAATGTTTAGTGTGTCTGCGACACTTATAAGTTCTGCACAGCCTCACCATGCACACTGATCTGCTTACACATCTCCCCCTCCCCTTCTTTCTTTTCGATGCTGAATCTCTTAAATGCTGCAAAAGTGTGCTGGCAAGCAGCCAAAAATCAGAGTAAGAGGTCAGTGATGGGGCACATATTATAATTTCTACTTCTGGAGTGACAGGTTTTTCCCTGTAAATTTCTCAGAATCTACAGCTCAAATTTAAAATGCCCAAAGTTCATTTTTATGGTGGACATGCCGTTAAGGCACATATTTACCCATAAATACTTGTCTAATAGCCAACCTATTTAGAAAAGTTTTGCTTTCTTATTTATAGCACATTTACATTTCTTCTTTAGGGGACAGCAATCTCCCTCTGTGATCAACTGAACCTTGTTGAATAGCCCTCATTTCATTTGCCAGACTAGACTGTTCCAAACCAACATCATATTATCTATTTACCTTTCCCCTCTGTGATTCTAGTTGGAATTTTCTTAATTTGAATTAATCTGTATTTCCAGCACATTGTAATTATTTTGATCAACAATCATTTGGATAGACACCTGGAGATGGGGATCATCTCGGGGAGTCTTTCTGAGATGTTACGTGTCAGTGGTCCCAGAATACCCTTACTCTACACGTTGCCGAAGATTCATAAAAATCCAGTAGAGCTGCCTGGATGGCCAATAGTATCCAGTGTTGATTGTGTGTTAACACCTTTGGCGACGATGTTGGATAGGGTTCTGGGACCACTGACTCAGAAAAAACCCTCGTATTTGAGGGATAGTATGGATTTCCTAGAGAAATTAAATAAACGGGAAGTGGGAATGGGCGAAGATGTATTGCTGGTAATGTTTGATGTGGCCAGTTTATACACTTCGATCCCCCATGAAGAAGGGATGGTGGCCACTAGATGACTTCTGGAGACAGAATCTAACTATCCTAGCAATTGATATTGTGATTTTCTGCTTTTCTTCCACTAGGGGGTATACTCTATAATACTGACACTTAGAATCTTTCTAACCGTGGGACTCCACATTAGGGTTAATGTGGCTTGTGTGTAATTGGAGGTATTAGGTCATTTCCTGTCTAAAAGATATATAATGTCTATTGCAATCTAATGTTGTTTTGTAGTCATATGTTGCTTGAGAAAGGGGGCTGTGACGTCCGAAATGTCGTTTATAGCATGTTACCAGTTGTAATAAAGATAAGTTTTCTATATGGAGGAGTGCTGCTTCGTACTATTTGTTTGCTACATTTGAACAGGACCACGGAACCTGTATTGGAGCCTGCACCCATATATAAACTCTTAATGGAATCGGTGTGCCGCCGACATTACGTATATATACAGTCTTTTATATAAAAAGCTGCAGCTTGGCAGTGAAACGCGTTGAGTGTAGAGACAAGCTATCCTATACTGTACATCCTTATTGCTCCAATTACTCCACAAGGTTTGGAGGATCTCATTGGGACTTACATAGATGTTTTAGTCTTAACTTTTGCCAGTTTTAGAGCCAAACACTCCCTGTTTTTATTCCACAAGGTTTGGAGTATTATGGGACGTTTTTAGGCATTTTATTGGCGTTTTCTCTTCACGTATGTTTTTAAAGAAAGAAAGCTTTGAAAAATTATTTTGGGACAACGTACATTTTTAACTGTATTTAACCGTATTGAAACATTATTTACTGGAATTATTTTATGTTAGCCTGCACATGACTGTGTTCCACAATTTTTCATTTCTGAACCACTTCAAAAATGAATTAACCTGCTATGAGAAATTATCTAAACCAAGGGTTACTATGCATTTCACTATAACATCTTTTAATTATATCAAATCAATTTTTTTCAAAATACATAACTTTTTATTAATTTTATACCAATTACAACTTTGCTAAGATTTGAAGTGCTAAGTTTGCAGGCAATAAATGCGGCAGGAATTAGGATCAGGTTCTACAGAAACTGCAAACATGCTGACAAACTGCAAATCAGAACTATTATACAGTATAGTTGATTTAAAATTTATTTTTGCGTGACCTCCAGTTTCCAATTATTTGGTTCTTTCAGAAAAAAATGGAGTTTTCATAGCAAGATGTCATTTAATACGTTACAGTACACACAGTGTATCTAGTGGAGATTATAAGTCATTATGTTATACACATACTTATGGAAAAATACATTTTATTTTTAGGGGTTTATATAGAAAGAGATGTTCCCATGATATGATATTTTGTGCATAAAATGTTCCACTGAAACTTCCAATGGGATTTTTTTTTTTTTTTACAAAACTGGAACTCAAAATGGAAATTTCGCATTAAATTTAGATTTTTTTTTGCTGTCAAATTTTATATAAGAAAAGATTTAGAATTGAAATATTTTTCATAAATTTCAAAAACTTTGTAAACCTCTTCAATAAAATAACAATTAGGTATCTCCAAAATGGTGTGGGATCAGATGGTCCGTGTGGTATTAGAATCATTAAATAATACGGACTTTATAAATTAAAGCAGAAGTAATGCCTAAAAACATCATTGACCTTTATATATTTTCTGTTTTTCTGATTAATTAACTTTTCCCCAGAGATCTGACACTTACCCAGTAACTCAGCCTAATAAATAATGATTTATACAATATACTGGTTAATATTAGAAAAGAATTAAACTGACGAGTTTTCGTTCCAATAGTGATTTTATGGATCCAATTTAAGTGCTGAAAATGTGATTCAAACACAATTGGAATTTTGCGAATTTTCTGTCATAAACTTTTCGGAATTTTAGAGCTTTCAGTATTCCGATGAAAAGTTCAGAGTTTCGAAAATTTTGAGAAATCCTTCGGTTCCGTGGAGTTTGTAAACCGGCAGTTATGAACTGTCCATTATGAAATCAGGTTAGTTTGTAAACCGGGATTTATCACTAGATAATAAACTGAGGTCTGGGGGCATGTTCTTACCCTTGAATAATATGCAAACAAATTGTAGAGAGGGCACTGGCCAATGCGTAGGTCCTACTATTAGGTGGTAGTGCTGTGCCTGCATTATATATAATAAACCAACATGCAAGGAAACAAAAGATATACGCTGCAACACTCAGAAAAAAATGACTAAAAGTATTACATAAGGGATATACACCATAAAAACAAATTAAATCACAAAAAACACCCTATCATGTAAAAATAGTTCTGCTATAGATGGGGTTAGTATATAATAAACGTGTCACATTGTCCCCCCATTCCTAAATGTATATTTATATATATATACCAGTCTGTAGTCCACTTATTGATCACTTGTGAAAGTCAGTCCTTAGATAGGGTAAATGCTGTGAAGGTGGTTCTGCTATGAAACACAGGCAGTTGGGACGAATTTTACCCTTAAGAGTGTCTGAAGCTTTTTTTCTGTATCTTACTTGCTTGTATTTTAAATACACCTAACACGGTGTACGCAAAGTCAGAGTGATATCGCTCCACATGCTAACCCATCTCGTCCACACCGGACATGTGCAACACATGTGAGACTAGAGATAGACTAGAACTCAAGTTCGAGCCAAACTTATCGAATGGACTCGGACTTCTCAAACTATCCCAGATACTTTGAACTTTCGATAATTATCGAATTCGAAAATCGAACGATCTTCAAATCGTTTATGGGATAGTTATCGAATGTTCGAATCGTTTATGGGCTAATTATTGATGTTCAAATCGTTATGGGATAATCATTGAATGTTCGAAAGCCGGAGCTTGAAAGTACCGCGTCTGAGAATAAAATCGATATTTTTAAAGTTCTGGATATTTAAACTTGTTCCCTAGACCATTTCCCAGGTCCCAGAGCCATTTACATTAAGTTACCATTGATATTTTAATTGTATTAGAACTTTTAGAACTAGTTGACTCCCATTGACTTTAATAGGTCCGTTTTCGAACTTTCCATATAGTTCGGAAGTTCGAAAATGGACCGAACTTTTGGAAGTTTGCCAATCTCTGTGAGACCTCTAAGTAAGCTTTTATAGCAAAAGCAGGGGAACCTCTCGGCTGCAACTAACAGCCGAGAGGTCAGGATGTCATAGCAGCACATAGTGGTTACATTTAATATCTATAATTCTTTGTGCACTATGCTTAAAGGGGAATTGTGGTCTTTAGGTTTTACTGAAAGGCCAGTTCCCTTACTTTCAAACGAGCCATCAACCACCTGTCTACATACTCCACAGCCCAAGATACAAAGAAATTACTGACCAGAAAGTTAAGGGGTAGGAGGATGACATGTGACATTCCAAAGGCTGCTCCTCCACCTCATTGCCGGCAGAGCACAGCCTCAGACTTCACAGTGTGAGAGGGAAACAGGAAGTCCCTCCCCCTCTCTGCTGTGTGATGATCCCCACACAGCAGAGATAAGGGAATCTACAGCCTACCCACCCACTGTGTGAAAACAGAGTTCTCACTCTGCCTGAAAAGGCTGTTTTTACACAGTTTTCTGTAGGGGTGGTATGGGTCTGAGGTCTGAGTGGGGGAGGAGCCATGGCACCCATGAGTGCACAGGGCCAAGTGGGGCTGCAGATGAAAGGACCAAGGAGGTTCTGCAAGGGGGGCTGTAAGGGAAGGGGCCGTGGGGCCCATGAGTGGGAGGGACCAGGTGGCTTTAAAATGGAGGAGGAGACACAGGGCAGAGTGACTGTCACATGGTTTTAGAGCAGGAAGTGCAGGGAAAAACAATGTAAAAAGAACAATAAAAGTAAATTGCAAAAAAATTCCTGTCAATTTACCCAAAGTAATTTTTAGACTACAGTTCCCCTTTAAAGAAACCATTGTACATAATGTATAATACAAAATAAATTAAATAGTGTTAAAGAATATTTAAGTGAACATGTATCGTATATTATATAACATCAATGAAACCCCAAATTTCCCTATATGTGAAAGGTTATATGTCTTCTAGCACCAGGTAAGTGAAGAATGGAGTGAATTTATCATAGCAATAAATCTTTCAAAGTATGATTGTGAAGATTCTCATTCATCCAGGTCCAGGGTACATAATTGCCACATATTCTTGTACAAGTCATTCTGAATTGAGAAAGCAAGTCGGGTGACAAGGGAAACGTCTTCAAGAACTAAACTTCAAGTCCAGTTGATGTAACTGAATTTATTTCTATTATAAATAAATGTGACTTTAAAATCATGCCTCATAATTGGGATTTCCCAAGGTTTTACCTTTATCTTGATGTCTCCTGGGCAGCATGCAAAACCTCACTATGACCCATGCCCTAGCAATTCTCCATCACTATAACCTACTGTACCTCCTAGTTTGGCATTATGGAAATCTTATATAACTAGCATATTACGTGGTAAATATTATTTTTTAATTTCTCTCTCACATTAGAGTTGTTTGAGTTTCAAAGCTTGATTAAAATATTATAAAAATCAATTTACGGACATAATATTAATATTGTTCTTAATGAATTCTTAACTATAAGAAAGTCCTGTTAATGTTTTATAATGAATGTGCCTCTTGTGTTTAGTTTTGGCCTTAGAAAAATAATATAGCACTTGGGAAAGAATATACATCCTAATAATCCCAAACTGGAAGATAAAATAGCAAATATCTCAACAGCCACCATTTTACTCCCCTTACTGCTCAGGTAGGCTGGGACAAATGATACCCACACACTACAGAACACCAACATACTGAATGTGATGTTTTTAGCTTCATTAAATCGGTCAGGGAAATCCTTGGCTAGAAATGCAACAATGAAACTTAATAAGGCCAAAGCTCCCATATATCCAATTACAGAGAAGAAGAAACAGCTGGATCCTTCATTACACAGGAGAATAACATTGTCTGGATCAGAAAGAATATCAACATCTGGGAATGGAGGTTTGAAGACCATCCACAGGACACCAATTATGATCTCACCCAATGTGCAGACAGACACTAATAAGGTGGGCACTTGTGTTCCTACATACTTATTCATCCTGCTTCCAGGTTTTGTGCTATTGAAGGCAATAATAACTATAAGTGTCTTAGCCAATACACAAGAAACAGAAATTGTAAATACAACTCCAAATGCAATTTGTTGGAGGAAGCAACACAACGGTGTTGGGTGTCCAATAAATAATAAAGTGCAGAGGAAACACAACATGAGAGAGATGAGGAGGAGGCAGCTGAGATTTCTGTTGTTGGCTTTCACTATAGGAGTCTCCCGGTACTTTATAAAGATTGCCATTATTATAGCACATGTGTTTGAGAATAGTACTGCTATGGAAGTTAATGAACCACCTAGATGGTCATTGTATGAAAGGAACTGTATATTCTTAGGGATGCAGGCAGTTTTCAGTTTGTTGGACTTTTCATAGTTCAAGCACTTCATACATCTCATGGCATCTAAAATAAAAAAAAGGTGTTACAATAATTCGTGAAATTGCTGACTGTTGATATCTTAAAACCTATTGGAACAACTAGGAATGTAAACAACAAATCACCCACTTGCCAGAGCAGAAAACCTAGCTTGGAATAACCTCTCCATAGTTTAAGGCATGGATATACAAACAAAATCTACAAAGGGAGAAAGCAAAGTCCACAAAGATCCAAGGGCCATATTTATTAAGGATATCTATCAGTAAAGACCAATAGTGATCCTTTATAACAATCATTAAAAATACCCTTAGTATAGATATTATTTACAACTGATGTGTTGCTTTTATACCTGAGCAAAACTCTGCATTGAGGATAAAAGTACTGATACGTATTGGTCATAATCATAAAGGATTCTTTATAAACATGGCCCTAAGCTCCTTCATAAATATGACTTTCAACGTTGAAGTGGAAAATACTATCATATCAATGAAATTCAGTTTTATTTAGTATGTAAAATACATTTATAATTTAAAAACTCAATCTGATAAAAAATATTTAGGTTGTAAAGTCTGTAAGCTCACTGTCAAAATGGCAGCCATCACAGCAAAACAATTACTGGAACTTTCATATGAATCCAATTTTTTTTCATAAGACTTACAGTATATATTCGAGTTTAAACCGACCTGAATATAAACTAAGGTACTTATTTTTAACTGATAAACAAGGAAAACTGCTTGACTCCCACAGACAGCCCCATAGAAAGTCCCATACACAGCCCCATAGAAAGTTCAATACACAGCCCCATAGAAAGTTGAATACAGAGCCCCATAGAAGTCAGTAAGTTTAGAAGTAGAGTTGGTAGAGTACGCGGCGTCGATCCGTCCGCTTCGTCGTTTCGTTCCGTCGTCTATTCTTTGCTCGTTCGTTCTCTCGTCGGCGTTCCGCGCTCGTGGGGGTCCGTCTCGTCGTCGCTTTTCGTTCTTTTACGTGCTCTTTTCGCTCGCTCGTCCCCTCCCCCGCCCCCCTCCCCGCCCTCCCCGTCCCCTCGCCACGTCCCTCCCCCCCGCCCCCCCCCTCGCCCGTCCCCTAGGCCATTCCCATTCACAGCCACATAGAAAGTCCAATACGCAGCCCCATAGAAAGTCCCATACACAGCCCCATAGAAAGTCCAATACGCAGCTCCATAGAAAGTTCAATACAGAGCCCCATAGAAAGTCCCATACACAGCCCCATAGAAAGCCCAATACACAGTCCCCATAGAAAGTCTCATACACAGCCCCATAGAAAGTCCCATACACAGCCCCATAGACAGTCCCATACAAAGCCCCATAGAAAGTCCATACGCAGCCCCATAGAAAGTCCCATACACAGCCCCATAGAAAGTCCCATAACACAGCCCCATAGAAAGCCCATACAACAGCCCCATAGAAATACCCATACACAGCCCCATAGAAAGTCCCATACAACAGCCCCATAGAAAGTCCTATACACAGCCCCATAGAAAGTCCATACAACAGCCCCATAGAAAGTCCCATACACAACCCTATAGAAAGTCCCATACACAGCCCATAGAAAGTCCAATACAACAGCCCCATAGAAAGTCCCCATACACAGCCCCATAGAAAGTCCAATACACTGCCCCCAGAAAGTCCCATAAACAGCCCATAGATAGTCCCATACACAAGCCCATAGAAAGTCCAAACCAGTCCCATACACAGACCCAAAGAAAGTCCAAGACACAGTCCCATACCACACCCATAGAAAGTCCCATACAAACACCCCCATAGAAAGTCCCTGTAGTCTAGGCTGATCCGAGTGAGCAGGACAATTGCCTAACCCACCGAAATCAAAAGGATTTCGTGTGTTACAGGGTACAGCTTTTGTTTTCCAGGGCTATGTGTTTTGTTCATTGCTCCTTTAAGCTTCCAGATCAGCCCAGACCAGAGTATAAAACTGAGCGGAGACTTTCAGAATGATTTAAAGATAACATTTCTCGGTTTATACTCGAGTATATATTGTAATGACAGTTATCTAGGAAAGGGTCAGGTTTTCACAATATCCTAATTCCTAACACAGATGCAAGGTGCTCAAGTTCATATCTGAGGGGTACAGTGCTACCTCCTCCACGCGACATAATGCAGGCATAGAGTGAAACATTGGGGTGCCCCGACTGAAACTCGTGCTAACACATTTACAAAGGTTTACAGGGGCCTCAACATGGGATGTTGCGTTGTGTTGGAAAAAGTCATCTACGCACTTACCACAACCAATTTATTACCTTGTTTGTAGAATTTAAGTGTGAATTTTTAATACAAGCAAATAGCTCACATGGTTAAGACTGAAACAAAATTTACCCGGAGCTGCAAACACAATATTTAATCAATTTATGATTAACCTCCTTCCTTATGCACCAATAAACCAATAATAAAGGACAGATTTACATACTGCTTCCCCTATGTTTTACGAAATCCCTATTTAGATGGGATTGGCCAAATGCAGGGATGAGATCCACAGTCAGGGCTAAAACCACATCCTTGAATGGGACGGAAGTCTCCACCCTCTGAACTTACATGCCAAACCGGGATGTCCCAACCCTGCCTCTGCCTGACACCCCCCTGTTATCTGACATGTTCCTTGCTCCACCACGCCCTGCCTCCACCCACATCACAGCCATCCGAAATCTGCCAACCCTGGGTAAAGGATACATCAGATACAAGTAAAGGACCCTTTTTTTTATATTATAACATACCTGTGGTGTTTGATTTCCCCATTAGCACACTGTACACAGTGGTAACAACAAGCCAGTTGCCCTACAATTTTCACTTTTTCAAATCCAGGTTACAAGGTTCACAACACCGAGACAAAGGAAACTGTAAATAAATACAATATTTTATTCTCTGATCAATAAGTGTGCCTTATTTTTATATGTATTTAATTATAATTACATACAAAATGGCTGAAAACAAACACAACAATCAATACATTGTGCACTCCTAGTGCCAGTAGAATTTCCAACATTGTGCACTATTTTAAGATTTTTTTTGCATATTAGCACTCATTTGGTTTAGTCAAATGTTACAAAATCAAATTGTTTCTAAAAGCTGATTCTCTGAGTAGGCCGATATCAGGCATTTGCAAGTAACCAACTTTTCCTGTCCAGGAGACACCCTTAAACTACAGTATAATAGCATAATAGCATTTTAAAGGAAAGTGAATATACAGTATAAGCCCTTCTAAAGGTTAACATGGAATACTAAATTATCTAAATACCCTCTCATGTTAGAAATGAGTATGACATACTTTAGATGCATGGCATAAGTTTGTTCAAAACTAGGTAAGAGTGTGATTATTTACTATGTGCAGAATTTTGAACACAGGTTTTTGCAGAGGTACAAGCCAGAAGACAATTTCCCATATGTACTGAATCAAACAGTAGGCCACATGCCTGGGTGCACACAGAGATGGGGCCAGATATTGCTAAAACATCAAAAATTGCATAAAATGCTATGACATAAAAAAAAATTCAACTTTAGATTTATCCTAGAAATTCAGAGTTTTTAGCACATTTTCTAAAAAAACTAGTGAAACACGTTCAAAGTTACATTATTGCTCAAACTCCCATAGTATAGTATAGTCACTGAGGTTGAATAAAGACATATGTCCATCCAGTACAACCCATCTAGCAATATCCTCATTTCCTGCCTAACTGTTGATCCGAGGAAGGCAAAAAAAAAAAAAAAAAATTGTAAAGGGGAAAAAATTCCTTCCTGACTTCAAGTGGCAATAGGAAATTTCCCTGGATCAACTCTACTTTATGTATCATAACAGTAACTTGCAACATTCCTTGTTTGCATAAAATCATCAGCTTTTTTTAAAACCACCAATGAACCTGCTATAACAAAACTCCACTGGAAGACAGTCCATAGCTTTACCGTTTTACAGTGAAAAACCATTTCCGAAATTGAAGCGTAAACCTTTTTTCTTGTGTGTCCTCTGACATGCTCTATTGGTGAACAATGCGCCAGATAGTTTATTGCATGTCCCATAATGTATTTATACAAAGTAATCATATACCCACGCTCTAACGTACATAATTGTAAATTATCAGTCTCTCTTCATATTCAAGCTCCCCCAATCCCTTATTAATTTAGTTGCCTTCTCTAAACCCTTTCTATTTCGAAGATGTCCTTTTTGTACACAGGATTCCTATATCGCATTGCATATTCCAAATGAGGCCTTACCAATGCTTTGTTAAGAGGGAGAATAACATACATACCTCTCTTTATACAAGACAATAACCATGCTGGCTCGGCTGTTGCCTCCTGGCACTGCTTGCTACCTTTAAGTTTGTTATCCACCAAAACTCCAAGATCCCTTTCCAACAGGGATTCACTTAACACAGAGCCATTTATAGGCCCAGGATTTTAAGTCCAAATGCATCACCTTACATTTCTCAACATTGAACATCATCTGCCACTTAGCAGCCAATGTGACAATCTATCTAGATCCCCCTGCAACGATGCACAGGCTCTGAAGTTTTTAATGGTCAACAAAGTTTTGTGTCCTCAGCAAACACAGAAACCTTGCGACATACCCATTCCAAATCCTTAATAAACAGATTAAATAGAAGCAGCCCAACACAGAACCCTGTGGCACCCCACTTAGAACTTTAGTCCATAATGATGAAGCCCCATTAACAACTACTCTTTGCATCCTATTCATTAACCAATTTTCTATCCATGTACAAATGTGACTCTCAGACCAACAGACCTTAGCTTATACATTAGTCTCCTATGGGGGACTGTATCAAAAGCCTTTGCAAAAACCAAGTAAATTACATCTACTGCTATGCAGAGTCTAAATTTCTATGTACTTCCTCATAACAGCCAAGCAAGTTAGTTTGACAAGATCTATTCCTCCTAAATCCATACTGGTTACTACTTATAATGTCAGTCCTTGAAACATACTCTAGAACATGTAACCTTATTAAACTTTCCTGTATCTTCCCCACCACGAAGTTAAACTTACAGGCCTGTAATTACCCGGCTGTGAACGACTACCCCTTTTGAATACTGGAATAACATCAGCCTTATCCAATTCAGAGGCACACCACGGACATGAGGGAATCTGCAAAAATAAGTAACAATGGCCTGATAAAACTGAACTTAGCTCCCTAGGACCTGAGGATGTATTTTATCCGGTCCAGGAGATTTATTATATTAACCTTATTTAGTTTCTTCTGTACCATATCCTCAGTAACCAATGTGCACTTAAATCTTTTATACCATTATTGCATACTATATACTATACTCTAGGATATCTGTACTTGGATCTTCTATAGGGATACAAAGGGGGGGGGGGATTTAAGAATTAGCTTATCACCATCCTCTGTAACTAACTTATCCCCATTAATTAATGGTGCACATTCTCAGTCCTCATTTCTTACTATTAATATACTTAAAAAAATGTTTAGGCTTAATGATGCTTTGTTCAGCTATCCTAACTTCATTATTAATTTTATTTTCAGCCCTAATAATAATGATTTATACAATTAACTGGTTAATATTAGAAAAAGAATTAAACTGACGAGTTTTTCGTTCCATAGTGATTTTATGGATCCAATTTAAGTGCTGACGAAAATGTGATTCAAACACAATTGGAATTTTGCGAATTTTCTGTCTGTAAACTTTCGAATTTTAGAGCTTTCAGTATTTCCGATGAAAAGTTCAAGTTTCAAAATTTTGAGAAATCCTTCGGTTCCGTGGAGTTTGTAAACCGGCAGTTATGAACTGTCCATTATGAAACAGGTATGTTTGTAAACCGGGATTTATCACTAGATAATAAACTGAGGTCTGGGGGCATTTTATTACCTTGAATAATATGCAAACAAATTGTAGAGAGGGCACTGGCCAATGCGTAGGTCCTACTATTAGGTGGTAGTGCTGGCCTGCATTAATATAATAAACCAACATGCAAAAACAAAAGATATAGGCTCACACTCAGAAAAAAATGACTAAAAGTATTACTAAGGGATATACCACCAATAAAACAAATTAAATCAACAAAAACACCCTATCATGTAAAAATAGTTCTGCTTAGATGGGGTTAGATATAATAAACGTGTCACATTGTCCCCCCCCATTCCTAATGTATATTTTATATATATCCAGTCGTAGTCCACTTATTGATCACTTGTGAAAGTCAGTCCTTAGATAGGGTAAATGCTGTGAAGGTGGTTCTGCTATAAACACAGGCAGTTGGGACGAATTTTACCCTTAGAGTGATGCTGAAGCTTTTTTTTCTGTATCTTACTTGCTTGTATTTTAAATACACCTAACACGGTACGCAAAGTCAGAGTGATATCGCTCCACATGCTAACCCGATCTCGTCCACACCGGACATGTGCAACACATGTGAGACTAGAGATAGACTAGAACTCAAGTTCGAGCCAAACTATCGAATGGACTCGGACTTCTCAAACTATCCCAGATACTTTGAACTTTCGATAATTATCGAATTCGAAAATCGAACGATCTTCAAATCGTTTATGGGATAGTTTCCGAATGTTCGAATCGTTTAGGGGCTAATTATTGATGTTCAAATCGTTATGGGATAATCATTGAATGTTCGAAAGCCGGAGCTTGAAAGTACCGCGTCTGAGAATAAAATCGATATTTTTAAAGTTCTGGATATTTAAACTTGTTCCCTAAGACCATTTCCCAGGTCCCAGAGCCATTTACATTAAGTTACCATTGATATTTTAATTGTATTAGAACTTTTAGAACTAGTTGACTCCCATTGACTTTAATAGGTCCGTTTTCGAACTTTCCATATAGTTCGGAAGTTCGAAAATGGACCGAACTTTTGGAAGTTTGCCAATCTCTGTGAGACCTCTAAGTAAGCTTTTATAGCAAAAGCAGGGGAACCTCTCGGCTGCAACTAACAGCCGAGAGGTCAGGATGTCATAGCAGACATAGTGGTTACATTTAATATCTATAATTCTTTGTGCACTATGCTTAAAGGGGAATTGTGTCTTTAGGTTTTACTGAAAGGCCAGTTCCTTACTTTCAAAACAGCCATCAACCACCTGTCTACATACTCCACAGCCCAAGATACAAAATTACTGACCAGAAAGTTAAGGGGTAGGAGGATGACATGTGACATTCCAAAGGCTGCTCCTCCACCTCATTGCCGGCAGAGCACAGCCTCAGACTTCACAGTGTGAGAGGGAAACAGGAATCCCTCCCCCTCTCTGCTGTGTGATGATCCCCACACAGCAGAGATAAGGGAATCTACAGCCTACCCACCCACTGTGTGAAAACAGAGTTCTCACTCTGCCTGAAAAGGCTGTTTTTACACAGTTTTCTGTAGGGTGGTATGGGTCTGAGGTCTGAGTGGGGAGGAGCCATGGCACCCAGATGCACAGGGCCAAGTGGGGCGCAAATGAAAGGACCAAGGTTTCTGCAAGGGGGGCTGTAAGGGAAGGGGCCGTGGGGCCCATGAGTGGGAGGGACCAGGTGGCTTTAAAATGGAGGAGGAGACACAGGGCAGAGTGACTGTCCATGGTTTTAGAGCAGAAGTGCAGGGAAAAACAATGTAAAAAGAACAATAAAAGTAAATTGCAAAAAATTCCTGTCAATTTACCCAAGTAATTTTTAGACTACAGTCCCCTTTAAAGAAACCATTGTACATAAGTATAATACAAAATAAATTAAATAGTGTTAAAGAATATTAAGTGAACATGTATCGTATATTATATACATCAATAAACCCCAAATTTCCCTATATGTGAAAGGTTATATGTCTTCTAGAACCAGGTAAGTGAGAATGGAGTGAATTTATCATAGCAATAAATCTTTCAAAGTATGATTGTGAAGATTCTCATTCATCCAGGTCCAGGGTACTAATTGCCACATATTCTTGTACAATTCATTCTGAATTGAGAAAGCAAGTCGGGTGACAAGGGAAACGTCTTCAAGAACTAAACTTCAAGTCCAGTTGATGTAACTGAATTTATTTCTATTATAAATAAATGTGACTTTAAAATCATGCCTCATAATTGGGATTTCCCAAGGTTTTACCTTTATCTTTGTCTCCTGGGCAGCATGCAAAACCTCACTATGACCCATGCCCTAGCAATTCTCCATCACTATAACCTACTGTACCTCCTAGTTTGGCATTATGGAAATCTTATATAACTAGCATATTACGTGGTAAATATTATTTTTTAATTTCTCTCTCACATTAGAGTTGTTTGAGTTTCAAAGCTTGATTAAAATATTATAAAAATCATTACGGACATAATATTAATATTGTTCTTAATAATTCTTAACTATAAGAAAGTCCTGTTATGTTTTATATGAAGGTGCCTCTTGTGTTAGTTTTGGCCTTAGAAAAATAATATAGCACTTGGGAAAGAATATAACATCCTAATAATCCCAAACTGGAAGATAAAAATAGCAATATCTCAACAGCCCCCATTTTACTACTCCCCTTACTGCTCGGTAGGCTGGGACAAATGATACCCACACACTACAGAACACCAACTACTGAATGTGATGTTTTTAGCTTCATTAAATCGGTCAGGAAATCCTTGGCTAGAAATGCAACAATGAAACTTAATAAGGCCAAAGCTCCCATTATCCAATTACAGAGAAGAAGAAACAGCTGGATCCTTCATTACACAGGAGAATAACATTGTCTGGATCAGAAAGAATATCAACATCTGGAATGGAGGTTTGAAGACCATCCACAGGACACCAATTATGATCTCACCCAATGTGCAGACAGACACTATAAGGTGGGCACTTGTGTTCCTACATACTTATTCATCCTGCTTCCAGGTTTTGTGCATTGAAGGCAATAATAACTATAAGTGTCTTAGCCAATACACAAGAAACAGAAATTGTAAATACAACTCCAAATGCAATTTGTTGAGGAAGCAACACAACGGTGTTGGGTGTCCAATAAATAATAAAGTGCAGAGGAAACACAACATGAGAGAGATGAGGAGGAGGCATGAGATTTCTGTTGTTGGCTTTCACTATAGGAGTCTCCCGGTACTTTATAAAGATTGCCATTATTATAGCACATGTGTTTGAGAATAGTACTGCTATGGAAGTTAATGAACCACCTAGATGGTCATTGTATGAAAGGAACTGATATTCTTAGGGATGCAGGCAGTTTTCAGTTTGTTGGACTTTTCATAGTTCAAGCACTTCATCTCTCATGCATCTAAAATAAAAAAAAGGTGTTACATAATTCGTGAAATTGCTGACTGTTGATATCTTAAAACCTATTGGAACAACTAGGAATGTAAACAACAAATCACCCACTTGCCAGAGCAGAAAACCTAGCTTGGATAAACCTCTCCATAGTTTAAGGCATGGATATACAAACAAAATCTACAAAGGGAGAAAGCAAGTCCACACAAGATCCAAGGGCCTATTTATTAAGGATATCTATCGTAAAGACCAAAGTGATCCTTTAAAACAATCATTAAAAATACCCTTAGTATAGATATTATTTACAACTGATGTGTTGCTTTTATACCTGAGCAAAACTCTGCATTGAGGATAAAGTACTGATACGTATTGGTCTAATCATAAAGGATTCTTTATAAACATGGCCCTAAGCTCCTTCATAAATATGACTTTCAACGTTGAAGTGGAAAATACTATCATATCAATGAAATTCAGTTTTTTTAGTAGTAAAATACATTTATAATTTAAAAACTCAATCTGATAAAAATATTTAGTTGTAAGTCTGTAAGCTCACTGTCAAAATGGCAGCCATCACAGCAAAACAATTACTGGAACTTTCATATGAATCCAATTTTTTTTCATAAGACTTACAGTATTATTCGAGTTTAAACCGACCTGAATATAAACTAAGGTACTTATTTTTAACTGATAACAAGGAAAACTGCTTGACTCCCACAGACACCCCATAGAAAGTCCCATACACAGCCCCATAGAAAGTTCAATACAAGCCCCATAGAAAGTTGAAATCAGAGCCCCATAGAAGTCCCATAAAAAGTATAAGACCCCATCCGCCCTAGCCCCAGGCCCGCCCTAGTCCCTGTGTGTCCCCTGAGTCTACAGCCCCTGAGTCCCTAGACATTCCCTTCACAGCCACATAGAAAGTCCATACGCAGCCCCATAGAAAGTCCCATACAACACAGCCCCATAGAAAGTCCAATACGCAGCTCCAGAAAGTCAATACAGAGCCCCATAGAAAAGTCCCATACACAGCCCCCATAGAAAGCCCAATACACATCCCCATAGAAAGTCTCATACACAGCCCCATAGAAAGTCCCATACACAGCCCCATAGACACGTCCCAGTACACAGCCCATAAAAGTCCCAATACCAGCCCCATAGAAAGTCCCATACACAGCCCCATAGAAAGTCCCATACACAGCCCCATAGAAAGCCCAATACACAGCTTTTATGTATTACCAATCAGCGTGAGGCAGGACAGTCTTCGCATTAGCAATAAAACAGTGAACTGATTTACTAGACTTTACTGAAATTGTACATCTATCTTTGCAAGTTCACTGATGGAGCCTCTGCTAGGTCCGGGGTTAGTAAAAATAGACTATTGGGGCATGGTGTTCGATCCGCATGCTTGCTTTGTTTTTTTTTATTATGTGTCTAGCAAAAGATAAGACTCCACATGTAGAAATAACTAATAGCCATTGTGGCATAGCTTTGTTTTTAGAAAGCTACAGTATAGAAGGTTGCTGTTCAATTCCCCATACTTACTGCTGAAATGTTAATGTTCCTTTTCTTTCATCCATGCTAGCAAAGACATACACTGCAAAGATTAGTTTTTTGTATGAAAAGCAAGGAATTTATCATTGTGAGGGACAGGAGCATTTCTAATGTGTTTACAAAAAACTGAACTGAAATCTGAGTTCTGTGTCATCTCGAGGCTGTAACATGATTGGCTGTCAGCTTCCAGGAAGCAAGACTGCAGTTTCTGTAAATGTGTAGTGCGTACACTTAGCGGGGTGTTCCCAATAAGGTAAATTATGGGAGCTGACCCCTTGTACTCACAGTTTATTTTCATAAATCACCCAGCATGCACAGCAAAGGGAGAGATGAGACACAGCTTGTTGTGTGTTTCTGAATGTGCTCTGTCTATTGGGACAATGCTCCTTTAAAGCCAAACAAATCAGAAAAAGCTTGTATTTCCACTGAATGTCTTAGATTAACTTATGTTTTTCTAGCTTATAAATAACCATTTTTAGCACTTTTATTATATTTATTTGCAGCTAAATCGTATAATGCAGAAAGTAGCGTACAAGACGCCCTCGGAGAAATTATACTTTAAACACAAAATGGAGAACTATCTGCTCATTATGTATTGTCAATGGTTTTTCTCTAAAAACGGAACCATACAAAGTACAAAAGTCGGAAGCTTTGACACATCTAACCTGCGGGAATCCATTTTTTTGTAAATAACACGTGTCATCTCTGGAGCCGTCTTCACTATGTGGAGGAAAATAAACTACATTCCTTCCTGTTTACTGTGGTTATAACTACATGTACTGTAAAGTCTATTTACACCTTCCTTTCCTGAGTGAAATGTTACTGAATAATCGGAATGAAGATATCAATGTAAACATTCTAATTGGTCCATCAAACTCCCTCACTCTCCTGGTATAGACCTAGATGGTGTCTCATATTTAAAGGTCCCTTAAATACAGAATTATTTGCTTTGTAAGAGGAAAATAATATCAACGTATGAAGGTGTTCATGGTCAATATATTTTTACATCCCAGGCTGAAAAGAGGAGTAATGATGTCTAAACCACACTCTACATATTATAGGCAGTGCTGCAGTTTATTTTTTATGTACATTTCATCTCCCCATCTGTCCGATGGTAGAGCTATAGATCTATCAATATTGCAACTGGTGGTGCTGTTAACTGGCTGAAAGTGGGAAAAGCTGGTACAGTATCGAAGTTACAGACAATGTGTGTCCTTTATAGTCTACAGGACACTATAGATTCTCATAAATTCCATTCAATCATGTTATCATTAGCGATGTACTGTTCTAATAGAACCCAGTTTCGAATCGAATCCGGAATTTACAAAATGATGATTAGCGAAGTAGATGTTTATCATAATCGAAAGTAGCCAATTTCTGAAATCGAAAGTAGATAATCGAAAGTAGTATATATCAAAATACGAAAGTAGACGATTTTCGAAAATCGACATTCGAAAACGAAATGAAACTCAACAGTTTCGAACATCTCTAGTTATCATTAGTTAATGCAAAATAAACAGATATATAAATATTATATTATACATCATATCTTCATCTTAATCACATTTACAACCTACAGCTCCCTATTTCTCAGTGTTGTCAATCTTGTGTGCAGGATTCAGGAAATCTAGAATAAAAGGGAAGCCAGTTTGCTGTTATCGTTGTGTACAATGTGCAAAGGAGAAATATCTAAACCAACAGGTATGGAATGTTCGCCTATAAATATAACATTTTGTGTGTGTTCAGCCACACACCAAACACAGCCATTTCAAATTGTGTCCTTCCACCTCTACATACTGTGTACCACTTTCATGTTGCAGTTGTTTTACACTTTACAGACAGTATGTGTTGCTGATATTATTTTCAGAAAGCTAAAGGGCAACTATATAGTCAATTTCGAGAAATTTGTCTTAGCTAAACCATCAATTCAAATTTAGTGAGAAATCAATTCCATTCACTCTTCCTATGGACCCATGGATACATAAGCTTGGTGCAAGGTGGTAAATTGAAAGGGAAGTAGTAATATTCAGCACTGGTAAACCTAATCTAGGCACAACCTAAACCAGATTCAATCATCCCCTATATAATGGACCTAAACTATATTTTACTGATTAGTGCATCAAGAGGCCTCATCCCTTGTCCTCTTTAAGTCTTTTTCAGTGCAAAAATAAGCCTCTTCACCAGTAAAGGAAAGGGTTTTTCACCGTGAGAATGGTTAAAACTATGGAACTGTCTTCCAGTGGACGTTGTAAGGGCAGGTTCATTGGATTGTTTCAAAAGAAAGTTGGATGAGTTTCTGAAAACAAGGAATGTTACAAGTTACTGGTATTGATACATAAAGTAGTGTTGGGAAAGGGTTTGTCACTGTGAGAACGGTAAAGCTATGGAACTGTCTCCAGTGGACGTTGTTATGGCAGGTTCATTGGTCAGTTTAATAAAAAGCTGGATGAGTTTTCTACAAACAAGGAATGTTACAAGTTACTGGTATTGATACATAAAGTAGTGTTGGGAAAGGTTTTGTCACTGTGAGAACTGTAAAGCTATGGAACTGTCTTCCAGTGGACGTTGTTATGGCAGGTTCATTGGCATTTTAATAAAAGCTGGATGAGTTTCTGCAAACAAGGAATGTTACAAGTTACTGGTATTGATACATAAAGTAGAGTTGGGAAAGGATTTTCACTGTGAGAACGGTAAAGCTATGGAACTGTCTTCCAGTGGACGTTGTTTATAGCAGGTTCATTGGTCAGTTTAATAAAAGCTGGATGAGTTTCTACAAACACCAGAATGTTACATGTTACTGGTATTGATACATAAAGTAAGTTGGAAAGGGTTGTCACTGTGAGAACGGTAAGCTATGGAACTGTCTTCCAGTGGACGTTGTTATGGCAGTTCATTGGTCAGTTTAATAAAAACTGGATGGTTTCTACAAAACAGGAATGTTACAAGTTACTGGTATTGATACATAAAGTAGTGTTGATCCAGGGATATTTTTGATGCCACAGGATTTTTTTTTTCCTGCCTTCCTCTGGATCAACATAGGCAGGAATGTGGAATTCTAGTAGGTTAACTGGATGGATGTAGGTCTTTATTCAACCTCAGTACTATATTATACTAAATAAGTTCAGCTTGGCTTTGTCTTTAAGTAAGTAGCACATATTTTTTTTTAAAAATGAATGAACTATGAATTATAAAGTTTCAGATTTTATAAACTTTCATTTTTCAGTTTCATCTTTAGGTTAGGAAAGGTTTCAACAGTTAGAATGATAAAAATGTGGAGCTGTCTTCCAGCAGATGTGTAATAGCAAGTTCATTACATTACTCTAAATTCGAGAAATTCTGATATTAATACATATACTGTAGTTCTGGTTGTACAGGGGTAGTATATAATATTGAGAATTACTGGTATTAATACATATACTGTAGTTCTATTTGGTACGGGATACGACTGTATATAATATTTAAATTATTGGTATTAATACATATACTGTAGTTCTGGTTGGTACAGGGTATACTATATAATACTGAGAATTACTGGTATTAAACATATCTGTAGTTCTGGTTGGTACAGGATACTATATAATATTGAGAATTACTGGTATTAATACATAACTGTTTTCTGGTTGGTACAGGGATACTATAATAATATTGAGAATTACTGGTATTAATACATATCTGTAGTTCTGGTTGGTACGGGATACTATATAATATTGAGAATTAATGGTATTAATACATATACTACTGTAGTTTTGGTTGGTACAGGGATACTATATAATATGAGAATTACTGGTATATACATAACTGTAGTTCTGGTTGGTACGGGGATACTATATAATATTGAGAATTACTGATATTAATACATATATTGTAGCTTTGGTTGATCCAGGATACTTTTCAATTTCCATTTGGAGTTGAAGGGATTTTTTGCCCCTTCATACTGGGTTTTTTTTTGTAACTGATGCAGGTTGATGGATGGATATCTTTACGAAATCTCCAATTATGTGTATGTAATGATGTATTACTGGTAGTGTCAATGTGGATTAGGACTATACCTTCCTCCTGGCTATAGTAGTTTAAGAATTTACTAAGGGGTGCCTGTCTGTACTGCCCACTTTGGAAGGGGATCTCTAATGTCCCTCAATAGTTGCAGGTGATATATAAAGCCAATGTTGTCATAGGGGTAAAGATTCCTGTACAGAATATTTTTCACCTTCCAATATCTCCCTTAGAAATCATACTGGTTAGTATGAACAGTGCATACATCCTAGATTAATGTGCTCAATAAATACACATGGGAAAAACAACTTTAAGATAGAAGGATTAAGTAAACACAGGATATAAATAAAAACATTTTCCCTCTTATCTATAGATTCACAAAGGTTTGAGATGCTTAGATTATGAACAGTCAAACAAGAGAGAACTGCTTGTATCCCAAAGAATATACTATTCCTTTCCTATGAAGACACGTTGGGTTTCTTTATCTTCCATCGCTTGTAATATTCTCCATGACATGTGCTGGAATTCGGGGAATCTTTATAAAGTACCCGTGAGACTCCTATAGTGAGAGCCAACAACAGAAATCTCAGCTGTCTCCTCCTCATCTCTCTCATGTTGTGTTTCCTCTGCACTTTATTATTCATTGGTCACCCCAACGCAGATATCTTGTCTCCTCCGACAAGCAGCATTTGGAATTATTTTTACCATTTCTGTTTTTCTTCTGTGTTGGCCAAAACTCTCACAGTTGTAATTGCCTTCAATGCTACAAAGCCTGGGAGCAAGATGAAGAAGTATCTAGGACCCCCAACTGTCCATCATATTGTCATTGTTTGCTCTTCAGGTCAGCTTATGATCTCTCTTGTATGGTTTATCTTTACCCTCCTTCCTGGAAGATGACCTATTGATCCAAAATTATATTTCTAATGTGTAATCAAGGTCTGACATTGTTTTTTTTTACAATAGGTTACATAGGGACTTTTGCCTTACTAAGTTTTCGTATTGCATTTCTAGCCAAGGATTTCCCAGACCGATTTAATGAAGCTAAAAACATCACATTCAGTATGTTGGTGTTCTGTATGTGTGGGTATCATTGTCCCAGCCTACCTGAGCAGTAGGGGAGTAAAATGGTGGCTGTTGAGATCTTTGCTATTTTATCTTCCAGTTTGGGATTATTAGGATGTATATTCCTTCCCAAGTGCTACATTATTTTCAAAGGCCAAAACTAAACACAAGAGGCACATTCATTATAAACATTAACAGGACTTTCTTATAGTTAAAAACTCATTAAAGAACAATATTTTTGAAGATTTTTCTGGCTTTCTCAATCAAATGACTCGTACATGAATCTGTTGGCAATTATTGTACCCTGACCTGGATGAATGAGAATCTTCACAATCATACTTTGAAAGATTTGCTATGATAAATTCAACTGGTGCTAGATAAATATATTATTTTCACTTCTAGTGAAACTTGGGGTTTCATTGATGTTATATAATGTATAGTACATGTTCACTTAAAATTATTTAACACTGTTTAATTTATTTGCATTATGCATTATGTCCAATGGTTTCTTTTAAGGGGAACTGTGGTCTAAAAATGACTTTGGGTAAATTGACAGAAATTGCTTTCCTGAGGTTTTTTTTTGCAATTTACTTTTATTGTTCTTTTTACATAGTTTTACATTTTTGTCTTCCATTCATTCCAAAGATCTACAACATATGTTTAACACCTAAACCAGAGACAAATTTACTAGAAAGAATAAACTATTTTTTTTTTGGGAAGTAATAGTTCCTTTTAAACTAATGTACCAACCAGAATGAATTATTTTGCTTTCTCCAGTTTAGATTCTGTATAAGAGATAAAATGCTTTGTTTCTGAAATTATACTTAAAGGGTTTCTATACTCAATCAAACAACTTAACATTTTTTAAAACTACATTTTAAGAGAAGGAAAATGGTGGTACTCCCTTATTTATCTTTGCTTGCTTTGTCATTAAATTATTAATGTTTAGTGTGTCTGCGACACTTATAAGTTCTGCACAGCCTCACCATGCACACTGATCTGCTTACACATCTCCCCCTCCCCTTCTTTCTTTTCGATGCTGAATCTCTTAATGCTGCAAAAGTGTGCTGGCAAGCAGCCAAAAATCAGAGTAGAGGTCAGTGATGGGGCACATATTATAATTTCTACTCTGGAGTGACAGGTTTTTCCCTTGTAATTTCTCAGAATCTACAGCTCAAATTTAAAATGCCCAAAGTTCATTTTTATGGTGGACATGCCGTTAGCACATATTTACCCATAAATACTTGTCTAATAGCCAACCTATTTAGAAAAGTTTTGCTTTCTTATTTATAGCACATTTACATTTCTTCTTTAGGGGACAGCAACTCCCTCTGTGATCAACTGAACCTTGTTGAATAGCCCTCATTTCATTTGCCGACGAACTGTTCCAAACCAACATCATATTATCTATTTACCTTTCCCCTCTGTGATTCTAGTTGGAATTTTCTTATTTGAATTAATCTGTATTTCCAGCACATTGTAATTATTTTGATCAACAATCATTTGGATAGACACCTGGAGATGGGGATCATCTCGGGGAGTCTTTCTGAGATGTTACGTGTCAGTGGCCCAGAATACCCTTACTCTACACGTGTGCCGAGATTCATAAAAATCCAGTAGAGCTGCCTGGATGGCCATAGTATCCAGTGTTGATTGTGTGTTAACACCTTTGGCGACGATGTTGGATAGGGTTCTGGGACCACTGACTCAGAAAAAACCCTCGTATTTGAGGGATAGTATGGATTTCCTAGAGAAATTAAATAAACGGGAATGGGAATGGGCGAAGATGTATTGCTGGTAATGTTTGATGTGGCCAGTTTATACACTTCGACCCCCATGAAGAAGGATGGTGGCCACTAGATGACTTCTGGAGACAGAATCAACTATCCTAGCAATTGAATTGTTGATTTTTCGGCTTTCTTTCCACTAGGGGGTATACTCTATAATACTGACACTTAGAATCTTTCTAACCGTGGGACTCCACATTAGGGTTAATGTGGCTTGTGTGTAATTGGAGGTATTAGGTCATTTCCTGTCTAAAAGATATATAATGTCTATTGCAATCTAATGTTGTTTTGTAGTCATATGTTGCTTAGAAAGGGGGCTGTGACGTCCGAAATGTCGTTTATAGCATGTTCCCAGTTGTTAATAAGATAAGTTTTCTATATGGAGGAGTGCTGCTTCGTACTATTTGTTTGCTACATTTGAACAGGACCACGGAACCTGTATTGAGCCTGCACCCATATATAAACTCTTAATGGAATCGGTGTGTCCCGCCAACATTACGTATATATACTTCTTTTATATAAAAAGCTGCACTTGGCAGTGAAACGCGTTGAGTGTAGAGACAAGCTATCCTATACTGTACACCTTATTGCTCCAATTACTCCACAAGGTTTGGAGGATCTCATTGGGACTTACTAGATGTTTTAGTCTTAACTTTTGCCAGTTTTAGAGCCAAACACTCCCTGTTTTTATTCCACAAGGTTTGGAGTATATGGGACGTTTTTAGGCATTTTATTGGCGTTTTCTCTTCACGTATGTTTTTAAAGAAAGAAAGCTTTGAAAAATTATTTTGGGACAACGTACATTTTTAACGGTATTAACCGTATTGAAACATTATTTACTGGAATTATTTTATGTAGCCTGCACATGACTGTGTTCCACAATTTTTCATTTTCGAACCACTCAAAAATGAATTAACCTGCTATGAGAAATTATCTAAACCAAGGTTACATGCATTTCACTATACATCTTTTAATTATATCAATCAATTTTTTTTCAAAATACATAACTTTTTATTAATTTATACCAATTACAACTTTGCTAAGATTTGAAGTGCTAAGTTTTTGCAGGCAATAAATGCGGCAGGAATTAGGATCAGGTTCTACAGAAACTGCAAACATGCTGACAAACTGCAAATCAGAACTATTTACAGTATAGTTGATTTAAAATTTATTTTTGCGTGCCCTCCAGTTTCCAATTATTTGGTTCTTTCAGAAAAAAATGGAGTTTTCATAGCAAGATGTCATTTAATACGTTACAGTACACACAGTGTATCTAGTGGAGATTATAAGTCATTATGTTATACACATACTTATGAAAAAATACATTTTATTTTTAGGGGTTTATATAGAAAGAGATGTTCCCATGATAGGATATTTTGTGCATAAAATGTTCCACTGAAACTTCCAATGGGATTTTTTTTTTTTTTACAAACTGGAACTCAAAATGGAAATTTCGCATTAAATTTAGATTTTTTTTTTGCTGTCAAATTTATATAAGAAAGATTTAGAATTGAAATATTTTTCATAAATTTCAAAAACTTGTAAACCTCTTCAATAAAAACAATTAGGTATCTCCAAATGGTTGGGATCAGATGGTCCGTGTGGTATTAGAATCATTAAATAATACGGACTTTATAAATTAAAGCAGAAGTAATGCCTAAAAACATCATTGACCTTTATATATTTTCTGTTTTTTCTGATTAATTAACTTTTCCCCAGAGATCTGACACTTACCCAGTAACTCAGCCTAATAATAATGATTTATAACATATACTGGTTAATATTAGAAAAGAATTAAACTGACGAGTTTTCGTTCCAATAGTGATTTTAGGATCCAATTAAGTGCTGAAAATGTGATTCAAACACAATTGGAATTTTGCGAATTTTCTGTCATAAACTTTTCGGAATTTTAGAGCTTTCAGTATTCCGATGAAAAGTTCAGAGTTTCGAAAATTTTGAGAAATCCTTCGGTTTCCGTGGAGTTTGTAAACCGGCTTTTATGACTGTCCATTATGAAATCAGGTTAGTTTGTAAACCGGGATTTATCACTAGAAATAAAACTGAGGTCTGGGGGCATGTTCTTACCCTTGAATAATATGCAAACAAATTGTAGAGAGGGCACTGGCCATTGCGTAGGTCCTACTATTAGGTGGTAGTGCTGTGCCTGCATTATATATAATAAACCAACTGCAAGAAAACAAAAGATATAGGCTCCAACACTCAGAAAAAATGACTAAAAGTATTACATAAGGGATATACACCATAAAAACAAATTAAATCACAAAAACACCCTATCATGTAAAAATAGTTCTGCTATAGATGGGGTTAGTATATAATAAACGTGTCACATTGTCCCCCCATTCCTAAATGTATATTTATATATATATACCAGTCGTAGTCCACTTATTTACACTTGTGAAAGTCAGTCCTTAGATAGGTTAAATGCTGTGAAGGTGGTTCTGCTATGAAACACAGGCAGTTGGGACGAATTTTACCCTTAAGAGTGTCTGAAGCTTTTTTCTGTTCTTACTTGCTTGTATTTTAAATACACCTAACACGGTGTACGCAAAGTCAGAGTGATATCCGCCACATGCTAACCCATCTCGTCCACACCGACATGTGCAACACATGTGAGACTAGAGATAGACTAGAACTCAAGTTCGAGCCAAACTTATCGAATGGACTCGGACTTCTCAACTATCCCAGATACTTTGAACTTTCGATAATTATCGAATTCGAAAATCGACGTCTTCAAATCGTTTATGGGATAGTTATCGAATGTTCGAATCGTTTTAGGGCTAATTATTGATGTTCAAATCGTTATGGGATAATCATTGAATGTTCGAAAGCCGAGCTTGAAAGTACCGCGTCTGAGAATAAATCGATATTTTTAAAGTTCTGGATATTTAAACTTGTTCCCTAGACCATTTCCCAGGTCCCAGAGCCTTTACATTAAGTTACCATTGATATTTAATTGTATTAGACTTTTAGAACTAGTTGACTCCCATTGACTTTAATAGGTCCGTTTTCGAACTTTCCATATAGTTCGGAAGTTCGAAAATGGACCGAACTTTTGGAAGTTTGCCAATCTCTGTGAGACCTCTAAGTAGCTTTTATAGCAAAAGCAGGGGAACCTCTCGGCTGCAACTAACAGCCGAGAGGTCAGGATGTCATAGCAGCACATAGTGGTTATTTAATATCTATAATTCTTTGTGCACTATGCTTAAAGGGGAATTGTGGTCTTTAGGTTTTACTGAAAGGCCAGTTCCCTTCACTTTCAAACGAGCCATCAACCACCTGTCTACATACTCCACAGCCCAAGATACAAAGAAATTACTGACCAGAAAGTTAAGGGGTAGAGGATGACATGTAACATTCCAAAGGCTGCTCCTCCACCTCATTGCCGGCAGAGCACCCCTCAGACTTCACAGTGTGAGAGGGAAACAGGAAGTCCCTCCCCCTCTCTGCTGTGTGATGATCCCACAACAGCAGAGATAAGGGAATCTACAGCCTACCCACCCACTGTGTGAAAACAGAGTTCTCACTCTGCCTGAAAAGGCTGTTTTTACACAGTTTTCTGTAGGGTGTGTATGGGTCTGAGGTCTAGTGGGGAGGAGCCATGGCACCCATGAGTGCACAGGGCCAAGTGGGGCTGCAAATGAAGGACCAAGGAGTTCTGCAAGGGGGGCTGTAAGGGAAGGGGCCGGGGCCCATGAGTGGGAGGGACCAGTGGCTTTAAAATGGAGGAGGAGACACAGGGCAGAGTGACTGTCACATGGTTTAGAGCAGGAAGTGCAGGGAAAAACAATGTAAAAAGAACAATAAAAGTTAAATTGCAAAAAATTCCTGTCATTTACCCAAAGTAATTTTTAGACTACAGTCCCCTTTAAAGAAACCATTGTACATAATGTATAATACAAAATAAATTATAGTGTTAAAGAATATTTAAGTGAACATGTATCGTATATTATTAACATCAATGAAACCCCAAATTTCCCTATATGTGAAAGGTTATATGTCTTCTAGCACCAGGTAAGTGAAGAATGGAGTGAATTTATCATAGCAATAAATCTTTCAAAGTATGATTGTGAAGATTCTCTTCATCCAGGTCCAGGGTACATAATTGCCACTATTCTTGTACAAGTCATTCTGAATTGAGAAGCAAGTCGGGTGACAAGGGAAACGTCTTCAAGAACTAAACTTCAAGTCCAGTTTGATGTAACTGAATTTATTTCTATTATAAATAAATGTGACTTTAAAATCATGCCCCATAATTGGGATTTCCCAAGGTTTTACCTTTATCTTGATGTCTCCTGGGCAGCATGCAAAACCTCACTATGACCCATGCCCTACATTCTCCATCACTATACCTACTGTACCTCCTAGTTTGGCATTATGAAATCTATATAACTAGCAATTACGTGGTAAATATTATTTTTAATTTCTCTCTCACATTAGAGGTTTTGAGTTTCAAAGCTTGATTAAATATTATAAAAATCAATTCGGACATATATTATATTGTTCTTAATGAATTCTTACTATAAGAAATTCCTGTTAATGTTTTAAATGAATGTGCCTCTTGTGTTTAGTTTTGGCTCTAGAAAAATAATATAGCACTTGGGAAGAATATACATCCTAATAATCCCAAACTGGAGAGATAAAATAGCAAATATCTCAACAGCCACCATTTTACTCCCCTTACTGCTCAGTGGTCTGGGACAAATGATACCCACACACTACAGAACACCAACATACTGAATGTGATGTTTTTAGCTTCATTAAATCGGTCAGGGAAATCCTTGGCTAGAAATGCAACAATGAACTTAATAAGGCCAAAGCTCCCATATATCCAATTACAGAGAAGAAGAAACAGCTGGATCCTTCATTACACAGGAGAATAACATTGTCTGGATCAGAAAGAATATCAACATCTGGGAATGGAGGTTTGAAACCATCCACGACACCAATTATGATCTCACCCAATGTGCAGACAGACACTAATAAGGTGGGCACTTGTGTTCCTACATACTTATTCATCCTGCTTCCAGTTTTGTGCTATTGAACAATAATAACTATAAGTGTCTTAGCCAATACACAAGAAACAGAAATTGTAAATACAACTCCAAATGCAATTTGTTGGAGGAAGCAACACAACGGTGTTGGGTGTCCAATAAATAATAAAGTGCAGAGGAAACACAACATAGGAGATGAGAGGAGGCAGCTGAGATTTCTGTTGTTGGCTTTCACTAAGGAGTCCTCCCGGTACTTTATAAAGATTGCCATTATTATAGCACATGTGTTTAGAATAGTACTGCTATGGAAGTTAATGAACCACCTAGATGGTCATTGTATGAAAGGAACTGTATATTCTTAGGGATGCAGGCAGTTTTCAGTTTGTTGGACTTTTCATAGTTCAAGCACTTCATACATCTCATGGCATCTAAAATAAAAAAAAGTGTGTACAATAATTCGTGAAATTGCTGACTGTTGATATCTTAAAACCTATTGGAACACTAGGAATGTAAACACAAATCACCCACTTGCCAGCAGAAAACCTAGCTTGGAATAACCTCTCCATAGTTAAGGCATGGATATACAAACAAAATCTACAAAGGGAGAAAGCAAAGTCCACAAGATCCAAGGGCCTATTTATTAAGGATATCTATCAGTAAAGACCAATAGTGATCCTTTATAACAATCATTAAAAATACCCTTAGTATAGATATTATTTACAACTGATGGTTGCTTTTATACCTGAGCAAAACTCTGCATTGAGGATAAAAGTACTGATACTATTGGTCATAATCATAAAGGATTCTTTATAAACATGGCCCTAAGCTCCTTCATAAATATGACTTTCAACGTTAAGTGGAAAATACTATCATATCAATGAAATTCAGTTTTATTTAGTATGTAAAATACATTTATAATTTAAAAACTCAATCTGATAAAAAATATTTAGGTTGTAAAGTCTGTAAGCTCACTGTCAAATGGCAGCCATCACAGCAAAACAATTACTGGAACTTTCATATGAATCCATTTTTTTTCATAAGACTTACAGTATATATTCGAGTTTAAACCGACCTGAATATAAACTAAGGTACTTATTTTTAACTGATAAACAAGGAAAACTGCTTGACTCCCACAGACAGCCCCATAGAAAGTCCCATACACAGCCCCATAGAAAGTTCAATACACAGCCCCATAGAAAGTTGAATACAGAGCCCCATAGAAAGTCCCATACAAAGCCCCATAGAAAGCCCAATCACAGTCCCCATAGAAAGTCTCATACACAGCCCCATAGAAAGTCCCATAGACATTCCCATTCACAGCCACATAGAAAGTCCAATACGCAGCCCCATAGAAAGTCCCATACACAGCCCCATAGAAAGTCCAATACGCAGCTCCATAGAAAGTTCAATACAGAGCCCCATAGAAAGTCCCATACACAGCCCCATAGAAAGCCCAATACACAGTCCCCATAGAAAGTCTCATACAACACAGCCCCATAGAAAGTCCCATACACAGCCCCATAGACAGTCCCATACACAGCCCCATAGAAAGTCCAATACGCAGCCCCATAGAAAGTCCCATACACAGCCCCATAGAAAGTCCCATACACAGCCCCATAGAAAGTCCTATACACAGCCCCATAGAAAGTCCCATACACAGCCCCATAGAAAGTCCCATACACAACCCTATAGAAAGTCCCATACACAGCCCCATAGAAAGTCCAATACACAGCCCCATAGAAAGTCCCATACACAGCCCCATAGAAAGTCCAATACACTGCCCCCCAGAAAGTCCCATAAACAGCCCCATAGATAGTCCCATACACAGACCCATAGAAAGTCCAATACACAGTCCCATACACAGACCCATAGAAAGTCCAAGACACAGTCCCATACACACCCCCATAGAAAGTCCCATACACACCCCCATAGAAAGTCCCTTGTAGTCTAGGCTGATCCGAGTGAGCAGGACAATTGCCTAACCCACCGAAATCAAAAGGATTCTGTGTGTTACAGGGTACAGCTTTTGTTTTCCCAGGGCTATGTGTTTTTGTTCATCTGCTCCTTTAAGCTTCCAGATCAGCCCAGACCAGAGTATAAACTGAGCGGAGACTTTCAGAATGATTTTAAAGATAACATTTCTCGGTTTATACTCGAGTATATATTGTAACTGACAGTTATCTAGGAAAGGGTCAGGTTTTCACAATATCCCTAATTCCTAACACAGATGCAAGGTGCTCAAGTTCATATCTGAGGGGTACAGTGCTACCTCCTCCACGGACACATAATGCAGTCATAGAGTGAAACATTGGGGTGCCAGACTGAAAACTCGTGCTAACACATTTACAAAGGTTTACAGGGGCCTCAACATGGGATGTTGCGTGTGTTTGGAAAAAGTCATCTACGCACTTACCACAACCAATTTATTACCTTGTTTGTAGAATTTAAGTGTGAATTTCTTAATACAAGCAAATAGCTCACATGGTTAAGACTGAAACAAAATTTACCCGGAGCTGCAAACACAATATTTAATCATTTTATGATTAACCTCCTTCCTTATGCACCAATAAACCAATAATAAAGGACAGATTTACATACCTGCTTCCCCTATGTTTTACGAAATCCCTATTTAGATGGGATTGGCCCAACTGCAGGGATGAGATCCACAGTCAGGGCTAAAACCACATCCTCTGAATGGGACTGGAAGTCTCCACCCTCTGAACTTACACTGCCCAACCCGGGATGTCCCAACCCCTGCCTTTCTGCCCTGACACCCCCTCGCTTTATCTGACATGTTCCTTGCTCCACCACGCCCTGCCTCCACCCACATCACAGCCATCAGAATCTGCCAACCCTGGGTAAAGGATACATCAGATACAAGTAAAGGACCCTTTTTTTTATATTATAACATACCTGTGGTGTTTGATATTTCCCCATTAGCACACTGTACACAGTGGTAACAACAAGCCAGTTGCCCTACAATTTTCACTTTTTCAAATCCAGGCTTACAAGGTTCACAACACCGAGACAAAGGAAACTGTAAAATAAATACAATATTTTATTCTCTGATCATTAAGTGTGCCTTATTTTTATATGTATTTAATTATAATTACATACAAAATGGCTGAAAACAAACACAACAATCAATACATTGTGCACTCCTAGTGCCAGTAGAATTTCCAACATTGTGCACTATTTTAAGATTTTTTTTGCATTTAGCACTCATTTGGTTTAGTCAAATGTTACAAAATCAAATTGTTTCTAAAAGCTGATTCTCTTGAGTAGGCCGATATCAGGCATTTGCAAGTAACCAACTTTTCCTGTCCAGGAGACACCCTTAAACTACAGTATAATAGCATAATAGCATTTTAAAGGAAAGTTGAATATACAGTATAAGCCCTTCTAAAGGTTAACATGGAATACTAAATTATCTAAATACCCTCTCATGTTAGAAATGAGTATGACATACTTTAGATGCATGGCATAAGTTTTGTTCAAAACTAGGTAAGAGTGTGATTATTTACTATGTGCAGAATTTTGAACACAGGTTTTTGCAGGTACATAGCCAGAAGACAATTTCCCATATGTACTGAATCAAACAGTAGGCCACATGCCTGGGTGCACACAGAGATGGGGCCAGATATTGCTAAAACATCAAAAATTGCATAAAATGCTATGACATAAAAAAAATTCAACTTTAGATTTATCCTAGAAATTCAGAGTTTTTAGCACATTTTCTAAAAAAACTAAGTGAAACACAGTTCAAAGTTACAATTATTGCTCAAACTCCCATAGTATAGTATAGTCACTGAGGTTGAATAAAGACATATGTCCATCCAGTACAACCCATCTAGCAATATCCTCATTTCCTGCCTAACTGTTGATCCAGAGGAAGGCAAAAAAAAAAAAAAAAAATTGTAAAGGGGAAAAAATTCCTTCCTGACTTCAAGTGGCAATAGGAAATTTCCCTGGATCAACTCTACTTTATGTATCAATACCAGTAACTTGCAACATTCCTTGTTTGCATAAACTCATCCAGCTTTTTTTTAAAACCACCAATGAACCTGCTATAACAACATCCACTGGAAGACAGTTCCATAGCTTTACCGTTTTCACAGTGAAAAACCATTTCCGAACTTGAAGCGTAAACCTTTTTTCTTGTGTGTCCTCTGACATGCTCTATTGGTGAACAATGCGCCAGATAGTTTATTGCATGTCCCATTAATGTATTTATACAAAGTAATCATATACCCACGCTCTAACGTACATAATTGTAAATTATCAGTCTCTCTTCATATTCAAGCTCCCCCAATCCCCTTATTAATTTAGTTGCCCTTCTCTAAACCCTTTCTATTTCGAAGATGTCCTTTTTGTACACAGGATTCCTATATCGCATTGCATATTCCAAATGAGGCCTTACCAATGCTTTGTTAAGAGGGAGAATAACATACATACCTCTCTTTATACAAGACAATACCATGCTGGCTCTGGCTGTTGCCTCCTGGCACTGCTTGCTACCTTTAAGTTTGTTATCCACCAAAACTCCAAGATCCCTTTCCAACAGGGATTCACTTAACACAGAGCCATTTATAGTAGCCCAAGGATTTTTAAGTCCAAAATGCATCACCTTACATTTCTCAACATTGAAACTCATCTGCCACTTAGCAGCCCAATGTGACAATCTATCTAGATCCCCCTGCAACGATTGCACAGGCTCTGAAGTTTTTAATGGTCAACAAAGTTTTGTGTCATCAGCAAACACAGAAACCTTGCTGACAATACCCACTTCCAAATCATTAATAAACAGATTAAATAGAAGCAGCCCCAACACAGAACCCTGTGGCACCCCACTTAGAACTTTAGTCCATAATGATGAAGCCCCATTAACAACTACTCTTTGCATCCTATTCATTAACCAATTTTCTATCCATGTACAAATGTGACTCCTCAGACCAACAGACCTTAGCTTATACATTAGTCTCCTATGGGGGACTGTATCAAAAGCCTTTGCAAAATCCAAGTAAATTACATCTACTGCTATGCCAGAGTCTAAATTTCTATGTACTTCCTCATAACAGCCAAGCAAGTTAGTTTGACAAGATCTATTCCTCCTAAATCCATACTGGTTACTACTTATAATGTCAGTCCTTGAAACATACTCTAGAACATGTAACCTTATTAAACTTTCCTGTATCTTCCCCACCACTGAAGTTAAACTTACAGGCCTGTAATTACCCGGCTGTGAACGACTACCCTTTTTGAATACTGGAATAACATCAGCCTTTATCCAATTCAGAGGCACACCACCGGACATGAGGGAATCTGCAAAAATAAGTAACAATGGCCTAGATAAAACTGAACTTAGCTCCCTAAGGACCTGAGGATGTATTTTATCCGGTCCAGGAGATTTATTAATATTAACCTTATTTAGTTCTTTCTGTACCATATCCTCAGTTAACCAATGTGCACTTAAATCTTTTATACCATTATTGCTATACTATATACTATACTCTAGGATATCTGTACTTGGATCTTCTATAGTGTATACAGAGGGGGGGGGGATTTAAGACATTAGCTTTATCACCATCCTCTGTAACTAACTTATCCCCATTAATTAATGGTGCCACATTCTCAGTCCTCATTTTCTTACTATTAATATACTTAAAAAAATGTTTAGGCTTAATGATGCTTTGTTCAGCTATCCTAACTTCATTATTAATTTTAGTTAGTTTGATTGCTTTCTTACACTCCTTGTTACAAAAGCATTACTCCCAAATTTGAAAACTCTATCTCAGAAATAACCACAAAAAACGTGTTTTTAATTTTTAAATATATGCAATTTAAGCTAAGGTGTAATCCGTTCATACCTGCACTCGTTCACACAATGTATTAAACAGTTTGCGACCGTTGATACTCTTCGGAAATGTGATGGGTGTGTTGTGAACATTTGCACAAATTTAAAGACACAATTGAAAAGGCGTACATTTTTTCACAAAAAAACGAGCGGAAAATTTATTGCACCGCTTGTAAATTTTTTGCGAAATTGCGCAGGCAGCGCAAAACTGTTGCTACATTGGTTAGGGTGGGCTTTGCGCTTGTCGGTATCGTAGTTAGTATCTTGAAGAGGTTGGTTGTTTAGAGTCTGCCAATGCTGCCAATTCTGGCCTATAGGCAGAGCAGGATTATCCACAAGGCAACCCTAGGCACCTGCCTAGGGCCCAGGAAACTTCTGGGGGCCCAGCTTCAGAGGCAGTAACAATATTTTAGTCTACACAAAATATGTAGCAAAAAAAGGGGGGCCCTAAATGATGGCCCTGCCTAGGGGCCCCATATGATCTTAATTCCTCTCTGCCTATAGGTATAGTATTATCATAGTATATGAGGTTGAATAATGACATTATTTAATCTAATCTACTCAGTAATAACCACATTTCCTGCCTAAAATTTGATCCAGAAAAAGTGCAAAGGTGCAAAAAAAAACCACAAAAACCTAGTATGAATGGGGAAAAAATTCCTTCCTAACTCCAAGTGACAACCGGAAATATCCCTGGATCAACTCTACTTTATGTAACAATACCAGTAACTTTTTTCTAGTGTGCATAATCGTAAGTTATCTGTCACGCTCCCCAAACCCAATTAATTTAGTTGACCTTCTCTGAACCCTTTCCATCTCTAAGATTTGCTTTTGCATATAGGATTCCAAAACCACACTGCATATTCCAAATGAGGCCTTGCAAATGCTTTGTAAAGAGGGAGAATAATATTTTCCTCCGTTGAATCCATACCTCTCTTTATACAAGACAATACCATGCTGGCTCTGGCTGTTTCCATCTAGCACTGCTTGCTACATTTAAGTTTGTTATCCAATAAAACTCCAAGATCCTTTTCAAACAAAGAATTAGTTAAAATGTATAAAAGGTTTTGTACATATAAGAACTTCCAGTACATAGTTTGCCTAACAGCAAATGATCAATTTCGGTTAACCTTGAATGTATCGCTCGATTTCAAGAACCCTTGAATTTATTGCTCTATTTTTGGTAACCCTCAAATGTATCGTTCGGTAACCCCCAAATAGGCAAAAAGCCTCAAATGTATCACCAAAGTGTGGTGATATGGACATGTTCGGCTAGCTAAACAGAAATAAAGTTGCCCATAAGAACCGCTCACTCAAACAAGTGATAATGGTGAAATTCAAAAATATCTTTATTGTCTCTCTCCAAAATGAAAATATAATAAATGCACTTACAAAAATAGATTAAAACCATTAAAAACATATCACACATATCTTGCCTTTCCAGAATTAGGTCCCTCAATAGTCCTCCAGTTTATCCCTAAGTGAATTATAGGAAAAATGTGCTACAGTACGCAATGCTATACTTAGCTGTCTAGTCGTAACAGCCCTGTAGGTCACTGTCAGGGTTCTCTACCGTCCAGGCAAAGTGAGGACTTGGGTTCGATGTGAAGGGGCTTAAGACATTCTAAAGCTTCCGTGGGACTGATCCATAATACAACCACCTGGGAGGCGGATAGACTGGACGCGTTTCGCTACATGAGCTTCTGCTGCGGCCTGTTTCACCTGTTATCACATGTTTGAGTGAGCGGTTCTTATGGGCAACTTTATTTCTGTTTAGCTAGCCATATATCTTTGGCCCATATGCCCCTCCCCCTTCTCTTTCTGAGATTAATTTATGGGGTTGTACCATACAGGTGTCGTCTAATATATTGGTCATTGGTAGTGCTCCGTATATAATTGTCTGTTACAGATATGGACATGTTCCCCAATACATTTATCAGGTGCCAGAGCCATTTACAGTTAGTTACCATTGCTATTTTATTTGTAATTAACTAGAACTTTTTAAACTATTTCCTCCCATTGACTTTAATGGGTTAGTTTCCAAACTATAGAATTTTTACTAAAGTTCTATAGTTCGGAAATGAACAGAAATTCAAGAAGTTTGGCCATCTCTAGCGGTGAACATATAACACACTAAAATATATCCTAATACCTAACGATATCCTGTCACCACATTTCAAGACAGTGAAATTACCTGCTTAATATATATAATAGATTATACACACCCCTAAAAAAACTTCTAAAGATCCTGTAAGGAAAAAGTTATTCACACCTATAACTTCTGAATAGTGATGGTTTTGTCTAACTCGCGGCTGTATTTTCGATAATTATCGTAAATTAGATAATTATCGAATTTACGGGAAGTTCACTAACCCTAGAATGTATCGTTCCCTAACCCTCGAACGTATTGATCGTTTTCGGTAACCTATAATGTATCGTTCGGTAACCCTCGATTGTAAAGTTCGTTTTTGCTAACCTTTGAATATATAGTTCGTTTTCGGAAATCCTCAAAATGTATGTTTCGTTTTCGCTAACCCTAGAATGTATTGTTTCCCAAACCTTGAATGTAGCTTTTAACTTTTGGTAACCCTCGAATGTATCATTCGGTAACCCTCGAAGTTCCCGTAACCCTCAAATGTAGCTTGCGCAAACCCGACAATTGCCCGATTATGAAGTAAAAAGTGTTTAAACAGGTTTTGGTGATAGTGACATGTTCCCCAGACCATTTCCCAGGTGCTACAGTCATTTGCAGTGTATCTGTAAAACATCCGAACTTTTTGAACTATCACTCCCGATTGAATTTAATGCATCCATTTTCGAACTTTTCTGAAGTTCGAACGTTCGAAAACGGACCGAACTTTATGAAGTTTGGCCATCTCTACTTCTGAACACACACATATAGAAACCAAGATTCCTGGTTACTTCGAAAGCAAGGTTTCTTTTGAGATATACTCAGAATAGAACAATTAGCCTTTAAATGATTTTATCTTATTTGTTAAAAGTACAAAACAGTGCATAAAAATAAAAGGAAAAATGTTATGAGAAATTAGTTTTTTAAATGTACATTTTACTGTCAAATTTTCACTGTCAAATTGGAATAAATGGAATAAAAGTCCTCACTCAAAAGAACAAAGGAAAATCCATAGGAAAATAAAGCATTTCAATTTGATGAACCTCTGTGCCCAGATTTATGAGTTTTAATCAAAATTCCTACCACCCATAAAAACCTGGTAGTATATACAGGGAGATAGGGAGATTCAATAAAAGTTCTTATCGTGAAAAATGGAGCTAACATTGCCCCAACCAATCAGATGTTATTAATTTGGCTTGAAAAAGCCAAATTACTGTTCTTTCTATTTCTTCTTTTTCTTCTTCCGTTTTCTTCTTCCACTTTTTTGGACCGTATCTCCTCCCACAGTTTTTGAGCTAGAGACATGAAATTCGGTACAAACGTGCGGGGCATATAGGAGAAGTGTGCTATATTCTAGCTAAGCAATCCGCCGAAGCGTTATGGCGTTATCATTTTTTCCCATAGACTATAATGGTAACAATCCTCAAATGTGGATATTTCAAAACAGTTTTTTCATGGTCATAAATACAAATGGTGATACCCCCAACCCCCCACACAGACCCAGGTACACACACCTACTAATCTACTTATCCATTACTGTGGCAGCCATACTTAAAGGGTAAACTAAAGTTAAAAAAAAAACTAATTTAGATTTATTCTCGATAAAAGATAGTTTTATGGTTATAAACACAAAAAGACATATGCCCTCAACCAGACCCAGGTACACACACCTACTAATCTACTTATCCATTTGATACATGTTGCATGTATTACAAAGTGTAACGCTCATCTTCATAATTAGGCCAGGGTTATTAGATATTAAAAAAAGGTAGAAGATAAAGTGGAACCGCTGGATGAATTCAAACAGCCGATCAGGAACACAAGGGTCACTATACTCACTCAAACAACTTTACATTACCTGAAACTAACAATTGAGAGATGTAAAATGGTGGTACACATATATTTATCTTTGCTTGCTTTGTCATTATATTTTTAATGTTTAGTGAGTGCTCCCAATTGGCCTCAACTCCCTTACTCGTGCCTTCTGTAGTGTCAGTTCTGCACAGCCTACATAGACACTGTCTGCTTACACATCTTCCCATCCCTTCTCCCGGACTACTTTTCTTTGCTGATTCTCTTAATTGTTGCAGAAAATGTGCTGGCAGACAGCCAAAGATCACGTAAGTGGGTCAGGCATGGGGAATATAATAATTTTCATTCTGGAGTGACAGGTCTTTCCTGTAAATGGTATGACTTTACAAATTTTTTTTTATAGAAGGTGCACACTAGTGTCCCTCCAAAATCTTTTTAGTGCAAGTTTCTATGTTGATAGTTTTTATATTTATAAAGCGCCACTTGGGGACGCCAGAACTGTACAGTAACAAAATACAATAAAGTCATACAAGGGGATAAATACATAGATAGTTCAGTACATAAATATATACATTATATAAATAGAACTTCTAGAGCCTTGTCACAAGAGGAAAGGAGTTCTCTGCCCTGTAGAAATTACAATCTAGTTAGAGGGTAACAACAGTACAGGAATGGATATAGTGCGCGGAGGGAACATACGATTACAATGGAATGGATAAGTTGCGAGTGGACGTATGCAGTGCAAATAAAGAATCATATATGTGCTGGTTACCAGATAGGTATGGATGAAGGGTAGATTTATAATTATACTAGAGATATAGATAATCATTACTGTGCTGGTTACCAGATAGGTAGGTATGCAGAGGGTAGATTTATCATATGATATAAGATATATATAATTATTCAATACTTGCTGGTTACCAGATAGGTAGGATGTAAGGGTAGATTTATCAATGTATAGATATATATGAATCATATACTGCTGCTGGTTACAGATAGGCTAGGATGTATAGAGGGTAGATTAAGACTTAGTCATATATATGATATATAGATATCATATACTGTGCTGGTACCAGATAGGTAGGATAGTAAGGTGAACATCATAGATATGCATATTCATATCATTGCAATATAGATATATAGATATCATATACTGTGCTGGTTACCGGAGAAGGTAGGATGTAAGGGTAGATTTACCATAAGATATCATATACTGTGCTGGTTACCGGATAGTAGGATTAGGTAAGGGTTAGATTTACATATATAGGTATATAGATACCATATACTGTGCGGTTACCGGATAGGAGGATGTAGGGTAGATTTATCATATATAGATATATAGATCTCATACTGTGTGGTTACCAGATAGGTAGGATGTAAGGGTAGATTTATCATATATAGATATATAGATACCATACACTGTGCTGGTTACCGGATAGGTAGATGTAAGGGTAGATTATACTACATAGATATATAGATACCATATACTGTGCTGGTTACCAGAAGGTAGGATTGTAAGGGTTAGTTTATTCATATTAGAAATATAGATACATATACTGTGACTGGTTACCAGATAGTAGGATTGTAAGGGAGATTTATCAGATATAGATATATAGTACCATATACTGTGCTGGTTACCAGATAGGTAGTGATGTAAGGGTAGATTTATCATATATAGATATATAGATACCATATACTGTGCTGGTTACCAGATAGGTAGGATGTAGGGTAGATTTATCATATATGATATATGGATACCATATACTGTGCTGGTTACCGGATAGGTAGGATGTAAGGGTAGATTGTCTATATATATAGATATATAGATACCATATACTGTGCTGGTTACCGGGATGGTAGGATGTAAGGGTAGATTTTTTCATATATAGATATATAGATATTATATACTGTGCTGGTTACAGGATAGGTAGGATGTAAGGGTTAGATTTATCTATTATAGATATATATGATTCCCCATATACTGTGCTGGTACCGGATAGGTAGGATGTAAGGGTAGATTTATCATATATAGATATATAGATATCATATACTGTGCTGGTTACCAGATAGGTAGGATGTAAGGGTAGATTTATATATTATAGATATGGATACCATTACTGTGCTGGTTACCAGATAGGTAGGATGTAAGGGTAGATTTATCATATATAGATAATGGATACCATATACGTGCTGGTTACCGGATAGGTAGGATGTAAGGGTTAGATTTGTCATATATAGATATATAGATACCTATACTGGCTGGTTACCGGATTAGGTAGGATGTAAGGGTAGATTTTTCAATATAGATATATAGATATATATACTGTGCTGGTTACAGGATAGGTAGGATGTAAGGGTAGATTATCATATATAGATATATAGATACCAATACTGTGCTGGTTACCGGATGGTAGGATGTAAGGGTAGATTTATCAATATAAGATATATAGATATATATACTGTGCTGGTTACCAGATAGGTAGGATGTAAGGGTAGATTTATTCATATATAGATATAAGTACCATATACTGTGAGTATACCAGATAGGTAGGATGTAGGGTAGATTTATCATATATAGATATATAGATACCATATACTGTGCTGGTTACCAGATAGGTAGGATGTAAGGGTCAGATTTTAAACTGCTAATAGAGGTTTCTGACGTAGAGATGAAGGGGAATAGAATTCCAGAGGATGGGAGCCACAAGAGAGAAAGGGTGAAGGCGAGAGGAAGCAGTAATAGTGAGGGTCTGTACAGGAGCTGGTTCTGCGATGAGTGGAAGGTACAGGCAGGAACATATGGGCACTAGAGAGGAAATATAAGGAGGAGCAGCAGAGCGAAGGGATTTAAAGTTAGGAGAATGATTTTGTATAAATGCGCTTGTTTAACGGGAAAGCTAGGTTATTGTCCGGTTACAGAGGAGATTGGGAACTTGTTTATTAGAGAGTGAAGCAAATAAAAAGTGGCAGAGTTAAGTATAGACAGATAGATGGAAAGATTTGATTTGGATGTCAGGAGGTTAGCGCAGGGTGGACTAGTAGATTTGTTTATCATCTGCAATATAAATGATACTTGAAGCTAAAAGAGCTTATGACTTTCCCAAGGAAAATAGTGTAGAGTGAGAATAATAAGGGTCCAAGAACAGACCCTGTGGGACCCCCACCACCAAGAGGAACCGGAGAAGACGGAGAAGAGAGGTATTGCTAGCATAAGATACAGAGTAAGTTCAGTCCAGAGAGATGGGATAGAAACAGGATGCCACATCATTCAGAATGCCCAAAGTGTGAAGTATCTGCATTAGGAGGGAATGATCACCTGTATCGAAGCAGAAGAGAGATCCTTTAAACCAGTAAAAGAAGGTAAAATTCAGGGAATTAATATTCCCTTCACTAGAATATGCCTGAAATATAGAGCCTTTTTCATCTGCATATGGAGGTGCTTTCCTTCCTATTCACTAGCATTTGGTGGCTTGCAACAGACACCTAGTTAATTTACCCACTGTCTTGCTTCTGTACTATTTTCACCCATTATGGTTAAACCTTATCAGTAATCTTACAGCTATTTCAATTCTAGAAATTGTCTTTAACTTTTCTTTAAATAAATACATACCCCCTCCTTTCTTATTTACCATACAATGTCTAAACAAGGAGAAATCTTTAAATGTACTGCCCAGGCATGTCAAAGTTTAGCCATGTTTTTGCTATACCAATTACATTGTACTTTAGCTATTAGTCTCCAATTTTTCCAGCTAGCATTTTACATTTCAAAACATCGTGTGAGCAGTGCATGCCATTTGATTGGCCATACTGACAAGCACATGCAACACAAAAAATTTGCATTGCCATTCGACACAGTGTGACCTCAAACTAACTTTATTAAAAGTTAGTGGATTCTATCTACATCAGAGTGTGGTGGGTGAAAGCAAAACATTGAATGTTTGAAACAATCATAGATAAGTGGGGAGATGAGAAAAATATATATTAAGGGAGTATTAAGAAAAGAGAGAGGCCAATGAATTAGGAGTTCCCTTTTACATACTGTAGTAACAAAATAATTGAGGTTAAGACATACATCCATCTAGTCCAAGCTACACCCTCCTCAACCCTACCTAACAGTTGAAGGCAAAAAAACCCACACAAACAGCTGAAAGGGGGGCAAGTATCCAGATCTACATTATATGTACTAATACCAGTAATTCTCAATATTATATGTATCCCGTATCAAACAGAATTACAGTATATGTATTAATACCAGTAATTCTTAATATTATATAGTATCCCTGTATCAACCAGAACTACAAGTATATATATTAATACCAGTAATTCTCAATATTATATAGTATCCCTGTACCAACCAGAACTACAGTATATGTATAATACCAGTAGTTCTCAATATTATATAGTATTCCTGTACCAACCAGAACTACAGTATATGTATTAATACCAGTAGTTCTCAATATTATATAGTATCCCTGTACCAACCAGAAACTACAGTATATGTATTAATACCAATAATTCTCAATATTATATAGTATCCCTGTACCAAAACAGAAACTACTTGATATGTATATACCAGTAATTCTTATATTATATGTATCCCTGTACCAACCAGAACTACAGTATATGCATTAATACCAGTAATTCTCAATATCATATAGTATCCCGTACCAACCAGAACTACAGTATATGTATTATTACCAGTAATTCTTAATATTATATAGTACCCCTGTACTAACCAGAACCGAGTATATGTATTAATACAGTAATTCTCAATATTATATAGTATATGTATTAATACCAGTAATTCTCAATATTATATAGTATCCCTGTACCAACCAGAACACAGTATATGTATTAATACCCGTAATTCTCAAAATATATATATCCCCATACCAACCAGAACTACAATATATGTATTAATACCAGTAATTCTCAATATTATATAGTATCCCGTACCAACCAGAACTACAGTATATGTATTAATACCAGTAATTCGCATTATTATATAGTATCCCCGTACAACACAGAACTACAGTATATGCATTAATACCAGTAATTCTCATTATATATAGTATCCCGTTACCAACCAGAACTACAGTAAATGTATTAATACCAGTAATTCTCAATATTATATATTATCCCTGTACCAACCAGAATTACAGTAGTATGTAATACCAGTAATTCTCAATATTATTTCATTTTAGAAACATATCTAGGCCACTTTTAAAGCTATTCACTTGCTTATTCACTAGTTATTGAACTTGCCATTACCACATCTGCTGGAAGACAGTTCCACAGTTTCACCGTTCTCATTGTAAGAAACCTTTCCTACCTGAAGATGAAACTTCTTTTTTCCAACCTTAAAGGATTGTCCACGTGTCCTCTGATATGGCGATTAGTGAAAATGCACCAGAGAGTTTATTGTATGGGCCTAAATATTTGTATAAGGTTATCATGTCCCCACGCAAAGTTCGCTTCTCCAAGTAAACAGCCCTAACTTGTCTAATCTGCCTGCATATTCAAGCCTCCATTCCCCTTATTTTACCGTGGTTGCCCTTTCTGAACTCCTTTTCCATCACAGTACTCCTTTTTTTAGATATCTATATATTGAACTAATACAGCACTACTGTTCAATAATTTTCTGTACTTCTATTTCCAAGACACACTTCAAAAATGTTCTGTTTTGTCACAATTCTTGCTGAATATGTAACTAGCAGAGGGCTCAGTGTAAAGCAAACACACAAAAATAGGACTTCAATGCCATATTGGTGTTGATGAAAAATGATGTAGTGATTAGCTTTACACATGTAGTTTTGTGACATAAATAACTCAGGGAATATTATAGCTTGGTGGTTGCACAGTATATAAATAAGGGAACTGTGACAATGTGCAATTGCTGATGTTTTTGCCAACGACAACATTAAAAAACTCTGTTTGCCTTGCATTGTGATAACTGCTGTCACAAAATTACATCATGATTTTTTCTTTCTTCCAGTTCTTCAAGTTCTATTTTGTGTTGAGATGTTATCTGTTGTGATTTTCTTCTTATTTCCAGCTGCTTACGAAATGTTTTGTCACAACACTGCAACCCCAATGAGCAGAAATATTAACTATCTAGTGAAGGAGACGTGACCATCGTGGGATTTTCAATATCAACTTATTTTATATCTTCAACAGAAAAAATCTGTTCAATAAGGAATGTGAGGAGTAAGTACCAAGGTCTTCGATTCGTGTTAATCTTTATCTAATTGTCATGTTGTCTATAATGACCAGAATAGCACAGAGGAAAAGGTACAAAACTGTAAAAAACAATCAGTAAATACAATCTGTGTCATTAATACTATGTGTTTTGTAGTCTATTGGTGGGGATTAGTTACAAACCACTGCTCTTGGTTCTTACTATTACTGGTTTCCAGACTACTTTTGTACTGCAGCTGAAGACATTACTCCATATAAGAGTTTTATAGCTTTCCTTTCATTTGAAAGTTAGGCTTTGTTATGGAGGGACATATGTATGGCTTAATCGAGATGTATACAAAAAACATCACAGCATTGTAGTCTCTTATATTAGCTAATGGTATAACCAAAAAAGAGTAAACAATCAAAATACATTTAACAATCAAATACATTTTTTAATAATATATTTTTAACCATTATTGTCTCTTTGTAACGTGTCTCCGCACTAGATTCCTCTAAACTTTCACAGTTTCACAAAGCTTTTCTCTAAACTCTCTCTTATTTGGAGAAAATGATCACATCTCCTTAACAGAATACTAATCCAAAACAAACTCTGTTTGCCCTTCATACATGGCAATGCAGATGTACATAGCGGTGGCACAGCTAGAGACTTTCCTGCAACTTCAAATGTATCTGATACAGATAAACCAATATAAAATGTTTAATACAAGATTAAAGGTCCAGTTAAGAATAGAATAAATAAATAAAAATATATTCATAAAGTACCAAAACCTCCTTAGGATTTACACAAGCAGTCTAATGCATTCAGGGTCATCCTCTGTATAATTTACTGTATAACTCTTAAATGAACAGGGTAAAAAATCTATGTAAGTCACCTGACATAGATCTGAATCCGGATTTTACACCTCCAATTATGTCACTTGCACAATTAGAATATTCCTCTATATACTGTTTGTCTGCTGCTCATGCCCCTATTTTTCTCCTGGTGTTCAATGTGTTCAACGGATGCAGTGGACATTTAGATATATGGGCACTACGCAATAAGGCTGTCCTAGTGCAAGATCTGTAATAGGGTTATACAGTCATAGTTATGCATGGCTCTGTTGTTTGGCAAACCTAAGAAATTCATACTAAACAAAAATATACAGGGAGATTCAATAATGTTACATATGTGGTACCAGGTTAACGTGGGTTTTACGCATATTTTAGGGAACATTTACAAATCTTTCCAACAGCGCAGGGCACCCGATACAATTCCCTCTTTGTTTTGCATTACCTTGTAGCAAATTATAACAGGACTGTATGGGCTTTAAAGTGAGAAAATCTCTGTTTCTTGCATCACAGAGATCCCGTGATGCAATACCGGATGTAACGTGTTTACGATTTCCGATATTATTGTCCCTGATATTTTGTTTTAATTAAACTGTTTTTTTAACTTTAACATTTGTAATCTTTTTTTCCTACTGCAGACCATCCTTCAACAATACCGCCACCTCTTGTTTTCCTTTATACAATTGGAGAGATTAACAAGGATCCTGGGATATTACCCACATTACCTGGGGTATCAGATCTTTGACTCCTGTGGCACTGGACATTGGGCTCTTCTCAGCACTTTCAATATATATCAGGGACCCCAGAATGATCCCCAATTACAGCTGTGGAATAATACCAAGGTGTGGGGTTTTATTGGGACCAGTCTTCCATCTCCTCTATCAGCATCGCCCACCTCTTAGGGATCTACCGATACCCCCAGGTTAGTGTTTACAGTGTATTAACCTGTAATTGAAATCTCATTAGAGTTAGTTTTACACACACAATCTGTTCAAAATACCGTAGGGATCTACGTAGGGATAAGTAGAGGATAGTTAATACTTATTAGTATTCACCACGGCAAGTGTGATCGTACCTCATAAAAACTATAACAGAAGGTACCTACAGCATCATGTTATTGTAATAGCATTGCCCTAATAATCTAACGTATAAACAAACAAATTTCTCTCCAGTTTACCTAAAGAAATGGATTTATACTTTAATACTCTTATACAGATCTAATTGAAAAAAGTTGCTTCAGAGCAATTTTTAATAACTGATAACTGCTTTTTATTTCAGTATACAGTAAATCCTTGGTACACCTGCCTGGTTTACTATTAAGCAAAGGCTAAGGACTGCAAGCGAGTACCTTCATTCAACCATTAATAGTGGCTGTCAATTCAAATTGTTCTAGCACATCAGTCCACTCCCTAGTTACCCCATCAATGGATCAGATAAAAACAGGTTTGGCAATTGGGCCTGGTAGAACTACTGGATGTAATTGGGGAATTTCATCTGCAGGTACCAGGCAGGAGGATTTAAATCAATACAATCAGTAGCAGCCTCCATAGCGTAATACAGAGAACAAATATACAGACAAAACAGGGAGAATAAATGGATTACCAGCACCGCTGCCACCAATTTATCCAAGACCTCTGCTTTATGGAAGGATTATGGGTAGCATGGCACACAGTGGGTTACTCTGGTGGTCTGGCACAAAGTAGACAGTGCACATAAACAGGTTCCCACATGTGCAGTAATCAGGGTGTCCTGTCTAATTTAAATGGTAACAGTGAGATAGTGCACACATACATATACACCTTTCATATGTAATATCATATACCCCCCACCACATTGGTAGCTCCAAAAACTCAATGCAATCTCCTATGGAGATATAAAATATTTATATAATATAAGGAGATTATAATGTAAACTCCAGTGGCCATGCTATATATAGGGAGCACATGAAAAAGGGATCTGGTCATGTACCCCTAACATGGTTCTGGTTATGTTACCCCTAACATGGTTCTGGTCATGTTACCCCTAACATGGGCTGATCATGCTACCTAACAGGGTTCTAATCATGCTACCTCTAACAGGGTTCTGTCATGCTACCTCTAACAGGGTTCTGGTCATGCTGCCCCTAACAAGGTTCTGATCATGCTAAATCTAACAGTGTTCTGATCATGCTACCTCTAACAGGGTTCTGGTCCTGCACTATAACAGGGTTCTGATCATGCTACCTCTAACAGGGTTCTGGCCATGCTACCTCTAACATGGACCTGGTTATGCTACCTATAACAGGGTTCTGGTCATGCTACCTCTAACAGGGTTTTGGCCATGCTACCTCTAACAAGGTTCTGATCATGCTACCTCTAACAGGGTTCTGATCATGCTGCCCCTAGCGGGGTTGAACATGCTACCTATAACAAGGTTCTGGTAATGCTACCTTTAATGGGGTTCTGGTCATGCTACCTAACAGGGTTCTGATCATGCTACCTCTAACAGGGTTCTGATCATGCTACCTATAACAGGTTCTATCATGCTACTCTAACAGGGTTTGGTCATGCTACCTCTAACAGGGTTCTGGACATGCTACCTCTAACAGGGTTCTGATCATGCTACCCTTAACAGGGTTCTGGACAGCTATCACTAACAGGGTTCTGATCATGCTACCTCTAACAGGGTTCTGGACATGCTACCTCTAACCGGGTTCTGATCATGCTACCTCTAACAGGGTTCTGGACATGCTACCTCTAACAGGGTTCTGATCATGCTACCTCTAACAGGGTTCAATCATGACCTCTAACAGGTTCTGATCATGTACCTCTACAGGGTTTGATCATGTACCTCTAACAGGGTTTGATCATGGGTGCTACCTCTAGCAGGGTTCTATCATGCTACCTCTAACAGGGTTCTGATCATGCTACCTCTAACATGGGTTATTGTACTGGATGCCCACATACAAGGAATAATAGACAATGAGACTTTAGCTTTTTTAACCCGTGACTCTCCTCATGTACCGGTATTTTATTTATTGCCAAAGATACATAAATATCTAGATAAATCACCAGGATGCCCTATGTCTCTGGTTGAAACTTTTCTACCACTGTTGGGTAAATACATTATACTACTAAATTTTTACATCACATCGGGCCATATTCATAAACGCCCAGTATCGCAAATTAGTGATTCCTCGCGTTTCGCTAATGTACGACTGTGACGGAAATGTACGGACCCAGTCGTACATTTACTCCAAACTTCGTTAATAACAAATGTTCGGTCACAGAATACCATGTGGAAGTAAACTAAAGTTATATGTTATAGGGATAAGTGCGGTACTAGGTAATGTCTTCTTTACATGGGAAGGTGATTTAACATCCTCAGTCCATCCGGCACTGAGGTTTTCATAATGCTAAGTCAAGACCAATACATTCTTGATGTATTGGTAAAGAAACATGGAGATACATACATTGGTTACTGATCTCTATATGAGCCCACAGATAGGAACAATGACTTCTTAAGGGCTAAGAACTTTCAGTAGGAGCACTATGAAGGTCTCCCCATAGTCAATTGTTGAGGGTGAGACATATGTAAGTGACAGTAAATAATGTAAATTGAGACTGATAGAAATATGCAACAAATTTCTGCCAGGAATTTTGAGGCCTCCATAGACGCGGCTGTTGGATATTCAGAGCACTGGGGGAATGAAGGTCTGTAAGTATCCTTTTTTACACACAGTAAAAAGGTCTTAAGCTAGGGATGCAGCAGACAGAAGGGATCCAGGGGAGGGAGGAGACGCTCCCCTGCGCATGTCACTGTCCTTATTGAGATTAAAGAAGCAGGAAGGACCAGATGATTACTCCAATTTTTTTTCAACTTTGGAAGGCACTGCGGGAGAACCATAAGGAGCAGAGATGTAAGGTAAGGATTTTTAATACTACACGTGGGGCCAGTATGGGGTTAAATTAAGTTTGGGGGTGGACATGCCCTTTAAATAATTTGTGTGTTAAGCTGTTTTAATCATTTTAAAAACACATACCTAAAAGGTGGTTTTACTCTCTGATTGTAAGCTTTTGTACACTGGGTGCAGGATTTTAGTAATGTTTATTACTAATGTGGGTTAGTGTTACATTGGTTATACAGTACTTGAAGAAGGGGGCCAAGGCCTCCTGAAAAGTTGTTTATGTCATTGCACAATAAAGAGTGGATTTCTGCAAGTAGTGCGCCCATCTCATCTTTATACTTATCGGATACCGTTGGTGCTGCAGCTATTTCTTCCTTCGATTCAGTCTTCAGGGGGAGAAGCGGTCCTTAGCTGTGTCAACACACAGACATGATGGGAGAAAGCAGAGGTAGGGATTGGAGCCATTATTAACTTAATTCACAATGCCATACCTTCCAAGAGGTTTTAAAGTGTCTCTTTTAGGAACACATCCAGGTTTTTTTTTTAAACTATCCAATGGCCTACCATTACCATCACCATTGCTCTCTCATCCAATGCATAACATTTCCATTGTTTTACTATTCTCACCTGTGGAATCCCTTTCCAAGCGTAAAGTCTAAAGCTGGGTACACACTTGGCAGATTTTGAAAAATGACAGACAGGATCTGCAAGATCTTATCTGTCATTTTTCAAAGATCAGGTTACACAAGGTCCGAGCGTTCTTCCTATACACAGCATCACCGCATAGGGAGAACATCCGGGACTCCGTGTTTTCCTCAACCGCGGCCGATCTTTCCCAAATGACCGCTGGGCTGACGGGAACATTCGGCGGCCACAATCCCGTTTGGGAAAGCGCTACACACATTGCCAACAAAGCCCCAATACCTTCGGATCCAATGGTATCAGGGTTTTATCACTAGTGTTACCAAGCTTAAGGATGTCATGTGTCCTCTGACAAGTTCTGTTGGTGGACAATGCACAGGTAGTAGGTTTATTGATATACGATACATAACAATATATAAACAAGAGTTTATACATCAGCATTCGTTCATTTCAGTACATGTATGAAGCAGTAGATGTTAAAGAGCCAAGGAACAACCTCAGGTAAACTTGTAGTCGTATTTAAAAAGAATTCAATGAACTTTAGTCTGGATATTAAACAGAATCAATGCATTTTCATTCGACTTTCTATCAACAGATAAGTTATGGCTCCATGGATCCATGTTTAACAATAGAATACAGTTTCCACTCTTTCTACCGAACTGCCCCCAATCTGTTATCGGAAATCAATGTTATAGTGAAGCTGATAAGACACTTTGAATGGAAATGGGTTGGACTCATTGTGTCGATGATGACTTTGGTCAATGGCTGGAAAAAAGATAGAAAAAGAATTAACAGCGATGGAATCTGTTTAGCGTTTCACATTGTATTTTACGATATTATTAAAAGGTGAACGGGCCAATAAGATTAGAAATACAATTTACAAAACAAAGCTACAGTGATTGTTATTTTTATCAGTTCACATATTGTGGAAGATTTTAACAGTTTTTTTGGGCATTATGAACTGCCAAAGAAAATATGGATTTCATCTTCATCGTTCTTCAACCATATACAATGGCATATTTCCAGATAAGGACAACATTCAATGGTACCTTGGCCCTTTCTGTCCAACGAGGAGAAATTCCTGGTTTTGAACAGTATTTCCTTGATTTAAAACCACAAAACTTTCCTGATAATTCATTATTTATTACTGGGAACTTTTTTTTCGTTGTATCTATGAAAACAAGACCCAATATGGTTCACTAGATTTGAAAGATCTGAATCTTCCACCGTGTTCAGGGGACAACTCATTTGGAGACATTAATTTGTCTTTGTATGACACTTTTAATTTCAGAACATCCTATCGAGTTTACACAGCAGTGTACGCAATGGCTTACGCTCTCCATGAACTTATTGAAACTCATAATTAAAAAATATCCAAAAAGCCGTGAAAGTATTCGAAAGTATTCAAACAATGGCAGGTAAACTCGTTTACACAGTGAAATATAAATATATTCATTTAAGAGTTTACTATCAGTTTACCCTACACTACAGGGACACTATCCAGCTACCTAACATACACTATTAATAGTGATGGGGTGAAACACAGGGACACTATCCAGGTACCTAATATATACTATCAATAGGGATAGGGTGAAACACGGGGACACTATCCAGGTACCTAATATACACTATCAATAGGGATAGGGTGAACACGGGAACACTATCAGGTACCTAATATATACTATTAATGTGATGGGTGAAACACAGGGCACTCTCCAGGTACCTAATATACACTATCAAAGGGATAGGGTGAAACACGGGGACACTATCCAGGTACCTAATATATACTATCAATAGTGATGGGGTGAAACACAGGGACACTATAGGTACCTAATATACTATCAATAGGGATAGGGTGAAACACGGGGCACTATCCAGGTCCCTAATATACTATCAATAGGGATAGGGTGAAACACGGGGACACTACCAGGTACCTAATATATACTATCAATAGGGATAGGGTGAAACACAGGGACACTATCCAGGTACCTAATATACACTATCAATAGGGATAGGGTGAAACACGGGGACACTATCCAGGTACCTAATATATACTATCAATAGGGATAGGGTGAAACACAGAGACACTATCCAGGTACCTAATTATACTATCAACAGGGATGGTGAAACACAGAACACTGTCCAGGTACCTAATATATACTATCAATAGGGATAGGGTGAAACACAGGGCACACTATCCGGTACCTAATATATACTATCAATAGGGATGGGTTGAACACCAGGGACACTATCCAGGTACCTATATAACTATCAATAGGGATAGGGTGAAACACGGGGACACTATCCAGGTACCTAATATACACTATCAATAGGGATAGGGTGAAACACGGGAACACTATCCAGGTACCTAATATATACTATCAATAGTTATGGGGTGAAACACAGGGACACTATCCAGGTACCTAATATATACTATCAATAGGGATAGGGTGAAACACGGGGACACTATCCAGGTACCTAATATATACTATCAATAGGGATAGGGTGAAACACGGGGACACTATCCAGGTACCTAATATATACTATCAATAGGGATAGGGTGAAACACGGGACACTATCCAGGTACCTAATATACACTATCTATGGGGATAGGGTGAAACACGGGGACACTATCCAGGTACCTAATATATACTATCAATAGGGATAGGGTGAAACACGGGGACACTATCCAGGTACCTAATATATACTATCAATAGGGATAGGGTGAAACACGGGGACACTATCCAGGTACCTAATATACACTATCCAGGGATAGGGTGAAACAGAACCACAGGTACCTAATATATACTATCAATAGGGATAGGGTGAAACACGGGACTCGATCCAGGTACCTATATATACTATCAATAGGGATAGGGTGAAACACAGGGACCTATCCAGGTATAATATATACTATCAATAGGGATAGGGTGAAACACGGGGACACTATCCAGGTACCTAATATATACTATCATAGGGATAGGTGAAACACAGGGACACTTTAGGTACCTAATATATACTATCAATAGGGATAGGGTGAAACAAGGACACTGTCCAGGTACCTAATATATACTATCAATAAGGATAGGGTGAAACACAGGGACAACTATCAAGTACCAATATATACTATCAATAGGGATAGGGTGAAACACGGGGACACAATCCAGGTACCTAATATAACTATCAATGGGATAGGGTGAAACACGGGGACACTATCCAGGTACCTAATATATACTATCAATGGGATAGGGTGTGAAACAGAGGGAACACTATCCAGGTACCTAATATATACTTTCAATAGGATAGGGTGAAACACGGGGACCAATCCAGGTACATATATATACTATCATGGGATAGGGTGAGTGAACACGGGGACACTATCCAGGTACCTAATATATACTATCAATAGGGATAGGGTGACACAGGGACACTATCCAGGTACATAATATACACTATCAATAGGGATAGGTGAAACACAGGACACTATCCGGTACCTATATACTATCAATAGGGATAAGGTGAAACACGGGACACTACCAGGTTCTAATATATACTATCATGGGATGGTGAAACACAGGGACACTATCCTGGTACCTAATATACACTATAAATAGGGATAGGGTGAAACACAGGGACACTATCCTGGTACCTAATATACACTATCAATAGGGATAGGGTGAAACACGGGGACGCCATCCAGGTACCTAATATATACTATCAATAGGGATAGGGTGAAACACAGAGACACTATCCAGGTACCTAATATATACTATCAATAGGGATAGGGTGAAACACGGGGACGCCATCCAGGTACCTAATATATACTATCAATAGGGATAGGGTAAACACAGGACACTATCAAGGTATCTAATATATACTATCAATAGGGATAGGGTGGTGAAACAGGGGAACACTATCCAGGTACCTAATATATACTATCAATAGGGATAGGGTGAAACACAGGGACACTATCCAGGTACCTAATATATACTATCAATAGGGATAGGGTGATGAACACAGGGACACTATCCAGGTACATAATATATACTATCAATAGGGATAGGGTGAAACACAGGGACACTATCCAGGTACATAATATATATATCAATAGGGATAGGGGTGAAACACGGGACACAATCCAGGTACCAATATATACTATCGATAGGGATAGGGTGAAAACACGGGGACACTATCCAGGTACCTAATATATACTATCAATAGGGATAGGGTGATACACAGGGACTATCCAGGTACATAATATATTCTATCAATAGGGATAGGGTGAAAAAACAGGGACACTATCCAGTACATAATATATATATCAATAGGAATAGGGTGAAACACAGGGGACACTAACCAGGTTCCTAATATATACTATCAATAGGGATAGGGTGAAACACAGGGACACTATCCAGGTACCTAATATATATATCAATAGGGATAAGGTGAAACACGGGGACACTAACCAGGTTCCTAATATATACTATCAATAGGGATAAGGTGAAACACGGGGACACAAACCAGGTTCCTGCTTGTGAAGGTTCTCATTCATCCAGGTCATGGTATATCTGTTGTATTCAATTAGATCACTGGATTGAAGTTTAGTTCTTGAAGACGTTTCGCTAGCATCCGAATGGCTTCTCATTCAGAATGACTGTACAAGAATCTGTGGCAATATGTACCCTGGAAAATCCCATTAGCAGAATCACAGCCATATCAAATTAGCCACTATCTAATCATCACCCTTAACACCGGCTGTGATATGCTAATTGGAGTTTCCAGGGTACATAATTGCACAGATTTTGTACAGCTTCTGAATTGAGAAAGCCAGTCGGATGACTAGCGAAACGTCTTCAAGAACTAAACTTCAAGTCCAGTTGATCTAATTGAATACAACAGATATAACCAGGTTCCTAATATATACTATCAATAGGGATAAGGTGAAACACAGGAACACTATCCAGGTACCTAATATATACTATCAATAGGGATAGGGTGAAACACAGGGACACTATCCAGGTACCTAATATATACTATCAATAGGGATAGGGTGAAACACAGGGACACTATCTGGTAACTAATATACACTAAATAGGGATAGGGTGAACACAGGGACACATCCTGGTACCTAATATACATCAATAGGGATAGGATGAAACACGGACACTATCCAGGTATTTAATATAATATAGAATGGGAACAAGGGACTGAGACAAGAGGAAAGAGTTTGGATGAAATATTGAGACAAATTGAGGGTGGGAACAAAGGAAAGAGACAAATAATTTGGTTGCTAGCCAAAATACTAGCCAACACATAAGACACGTTATTTATTTCACTTAGATTGTAAGTTCTTCGGGGCAGGGATTTCAACTAAAGTGTCAAGGCATGCTGCTACAATTTATCCATAATGTATATATATGTAGTAAACTATGTATAAAATCGTATTTAATTTTAATTTATCTGTATAATGGCTTGACATACCTTGTTTGTATAATGTAGATATCTGTGTACACAAGTGGCTTTTATAATAAAATTATGCATAAATACATATATTTTATCAAATTTCCCCTTTAATTTTAGCTAAATAAATTGATACAAAAAGTGGAATTCAAAAGTTTTCTGGAGATAAGATGTTATTTGATGAGAATGGAGACCCTCCAGCTCGGTATGACATTACAAAGAGTTTTATTCTTATACAAAACCAGTTGAGAACATAATAGTTGGAAGCTTCGATGTATCTGGCGTTACCGAAACTAATTTTTTCATGAACGGCTCAGATTTTCTTTGGGGCCTTACTTTACAAAGGTAGATTAAACAATTGCAAGGCGGAAACCTTTCGGTGCCAGAGGCATTTTCAGGATTTCGAGCTATTTGGTTTGGTCAGATTTTACAGTAGGAACACTCAAAATAAATTTTGGCCATACATACCTTTTTTACTTAGTACTAGAACTAGTGTACTTTAACAAGCTAATGGGATTTTTGTAACTTTTCAGGAGATTTCAATGGATTTCTAGGTGGAATTTGTCAGAAAAGGAAACTTAAAAAGTTATTTTACATTTTTATTGTGAGAAAAGTTAAGGTTACACACTCGATTCTCACTGTTCTCAAAATTCCCACATTTACAGGGTTATTCAAATAAAGTTCTTATCGTTTAAAATGGTGCTAACTTTGCCCCAACCAATCAGATGTTAGCTTTCAAATGTAAATAAGATCTGATGGTTGGTGCTAAATTAGCACCATTTTAAACGATAAGAACTTTTATTGAATAACCCTGATAGTGTACCCGTTCCCTGTCCAGAAGACTCCTAAAATTAAAACTTTTTATTCTCAATTAAACTAAAAATATCAGGCCTGTAAATTACCATATGACTCCAAAGGTGACATCTTTTTTTTTTATTTTAGAAACTATCAGGGTTATCATAAAGTTCTTTAGGGAGATTTCACCCAGAGCCGCAACTCTCTGGGCAAATCTCCGTACAGGATTTAAATAGGTTAATAGGTTTGTGACGGCTACCCAAATTCCTGTTCCGGATCCGCGCCGCCGCCGCAAAGCAAGCCTAACATCGCGCTAACTGAGCGTAAATCAGTTAGCACAATGTTAAGAAGGGGCAGGAGGGCTGCACACCAGCAGCGCTTCTGGGTAAAGCGCCCACCTTATCGTTAAAAATAGTGCTAATTTTGCCCCAAACAATCAGAGTTAGCTTTCAAATGTTAAACTAGAAGGGAAAGTTTAAGTATAAACTTTGGATTTGGCTTGAAAGACTGCATTTTGGAAGGGAATTTGTGTGTTTGCTGCAGATTTTAAAACTCAATAATGGGAATGATGAGTTTGTAGTGAACGCTTGTTTGGGACAAAAAAAACTTTTGTGTGTACCCAGCCCAAAGTGGTGCTAATTTTGATCCAATCAATCAGAAAGCTAACACTTCTGTTGGTTAGGCAAAATTAGCACCATTTTCAATGATAAGAACTTTATTGAATCTTTTCGTTATCTTTTTGATGATGGTCAAAAAAAATGTTTTGACTTTAGTTACTCATTAAGTATGGCTGCACAGTAATGGATAAGTAGATCAGTAGGTGTGGTGTACCTGGGTCTGGTTGGGGGTTAAATAAACAAACTTTTTTTTCAAATTTTTTTTTTACTTTTAGTTATCTTTAAGTATGGCTGCCACAGTAATGGTAAAGTAGATCAGTAGGTGTGTGTACCTGTGTCGGGTTGGGGGTTAAAAAAACAAACTTTTTGATGATTGGTCAAATTTTTTTTTACTTTAGTTATCCTTTAAGTATGGCTGCCACAGTAATGGATAAGTAGACCACTAGGTGTGTGTACCTGGTCCGGTTGGGGGTTAAAAAAACAAACTTTTTTGATGATTGGTCAAAATTAGTTTTTTTGAATTTAGTTACCCTTTAGGTATGGCTGCAACAGTAATGGAGGGGTAGGTCAGTAAGTGCATGTAACTGTGCCACATGGGGGTTAAAAAAACAAACCTTTTTTATTATTAATCAAAATTAATTTTTTGACTTTAGTTACCTTTAAGTATGGCTGCCACAGTAATGGATAAGTAAATCAGTAGGTGTGTATACCTGGGTCGGTGAGGGGTATTGTCTTTTTTGTGTTTAAAACATAAAACTATCTTTTATTGAGGATAAATCTAAATTAGTTTTTTTACTTTAGTTACCCTTAAGTATGGCTGCCACAGTAATGGATAAGAGATTAGTAGGTGTGTGTACCGGGTCTGGTTGAGGGCATATGTCTTTTTTGTGTTTATAACCATAAAACTATCTTTATTGAGGATAAATCTAAATTGTTTTTTTTTACTTTAGTTACCCTTTAAGTATGGCTGCCACAGTAATGGATAAGAGATTAGTAGGTGTGTGTACCTGGGTCTGGTTGAGGGGTATGTCTTTTTTGTGTTTACAACCATAAAACTATCATTATTGAGAATAAATCTAAATAGTTGTTTGACTTTAGTTAACCTTTATATTGGCTTCCATGGAATGGAAAGGTAGGTCAGTAGGTGGGTGTACCTGGGTCTGGTTGAGGGGGTATGTCTTTTTTGTGTTTAAAACTATAAAACTATCTTTATTGAGGATAAATCTAAATTAGTTTTTTTACTTTAGTTAGCCTTTAAGATGGCTGCCACAGTACACCTACTAATCTACTTATCCATTACTGTGGCAGCCATACTTAAAGGGTAACTAAAGTAAAAAAAACTAATTTAGATTTATCCTCAATAAAAGATAGTTTTATAGTTTTAAACACAAAAAAGACATACCCCCTCAACCAGACCCAGGTACACCCACCTACTGACCTACCTTTCCATTCCCATGGAAGCCATATTTAAAGGTTAACTAAAGTCAAAACAACTAATTTAGATTTATTCTCAATAAATGATAGTTTTATGGTTGTAAACACAAAAAAGACATACCCCTCAACCAGACCCAGGTACACACACCTACTAATCTACTTATCCATTACTGTGGCAGCCATACTTAAAGGGTAACTAAAGTAAAAAAAAACAAATTTAGATTTATCCTCAATAAAAGATAGTTTTATGGTTATAAACACAAAAAAGACATATGCCCTCAACCAGACCCAGGTACACACACCTACTAATCTACTTATCCATTACTGTGGCAGCCATACTTAAAGGGTAACTAAAGTAAAAAAACTAATTTAGATTTATCCTCAATAAAAGATAGTTTTATAGTTTTAAACACAAAAAAGACATACCCCCTCAACCAGACCCAGGTATACACACCTACTGATTTACTTATCCATTACTGTGGCAGCCATACTTAAAGGGTAACTAAAGTCAAAAAAATTAATTTTGATTAATAATAAAAAAGGTTTGTTTTTTTAACCCCCATGTGGCACAGTTACATGCACTTACTGACCTACCCCTCCATTACTGTTGCAGCCATACCTAAAGGGTAACTAAAGTCAAAAAAACTAATTTTGACCAATCATCAAAAAAGTTTGTTTTTTTAACCCCCAACCGGACACAGGTACACACACCTAGTGGTCTACTTATCCATTACTGTGGCAGCCATACTTAAAGGATAACTAAAGTAAAAAAAAAATTTGACCAATCATCAAAAAAGTTTGTTTTTTTAACCCCCAACCCGACACAGGTACACACACCTACTGATCTACTTATCCATTACTGTGGCAGCCATACTTAAAGGATAACTAAAGTAAAAAAAAAATTTGAAAAAAAGTTTGTTTATTTAACCCCCAACCAGACCCAGGTACACACACCTACTGATCTACTTATCCATTACTGTGGCAGCCATACTTAATGAGTAACTAAAGTCAAAACATTTTTTTTGACCAATCATCAAAAAGATACAGAAAGATTCAATAAAAGTTCTTATCATTGAAAATGGTGCTAATTTTGCCCTAACCAATCAGATGTTAGCTTTCTGATTGATTGGATCAAAATTAGCACCACTTTGGGCTGGGTACACACAAAAGTTTTTTTTGTCCCAAACAAGCGTTCACTACAAACTCATCATTCCCATTATTGAGTTTTAAAATCTGCAGCAAACACACAAATTCCCTTCCAAAATGCAGTCTTTCAAGCCAAATTCAAAGTTTATACTTAAACTTTCCCTTTCTAGTTTAACATTTGAAAGCTAACATCTGATTGGTTGGGGCAAAATTAGCACTATTTTTAACGATAAGTGGGGCGCTTTACCCAGAAGCGCTGCTGGTGTGCAGCCCTCCTGCCCCTTCTTAACATTGTGCTAACTGATTTACGCTCAGTTAGCGCGATGTTAAGGCTTGCTTTGCGGCGGCTGCGCGAGATCCGGAACAGGAATTTGGGTAGCCGTCACAAACCTATTAACCTATTTAAATCCTGTACGGGAGATTTGCCCAGAGCAGTTGCGGCTCTGGGTGAAATCTCCCTAAAGAACATTTATGAAATAACCCTGATAGTTTCTAAAAATAAAAAAAAAGATGTCACCTTTGGAGTCATATTGGTAATTTACAGGCCTGATATTTTTTAGTTTAATATGAAGTAATAAAAAGTTTTAATTTTAGGGAGTCTTCTGGACAGGGAACAAGGGTACACTATCAGGGTTATTCAATAAAAGTTCTTATCGTTTAAAATGGTGCTAATTTAGCACCAACCAATCAGATCTTATTTAACATTTGAAAGCTAACATCTGATTGGTTGGGGCAAAGTTAGCACCATTTTAAACGATAAGAACTTTTATTGAATAACCCTGTAAATGTGGGAATTTTGAGAACAGTGAGAATCGAGTGTGTAACCTTAACTTTTCTACAAATAAAAATGTAAAATAACTTTTTAAGTTTCCTTTTCTGACAAATTCCACCTAGAAATCCATTGAAATCTCCTGAAAAGTTACAAAAATCCCATTAGCTTGTTAAAGTACACTAGTTCTAGTACTAAAGTAAAAAAGGTATGTAATGGCCAAAATTTATTTTGGGTGTTCCTACTGTAAAATCTGACCAAACCAAATAAGCTCGAAATCCTGAAAATGCCTCTGGCACCGAAAGGTTTACAGCCTTGCAATTGTTTAATCTTACCTTTGTAAAGTAAGGCCCCCAAAGAAAATCTGAGCCGTTCATGAAAAAATTAGTTTCGGTAGCGCCAGATACATCGAAGCTTCCAACTTTTATGTTCTCAACTGGTTTTGTATAAGAAATAAAACTCTTTGTAATGTCATACCGAGCTGGAGGGTCTCCATTCTCATCAAAATACATCTTATCTCCAGAAGAACTTTTGAATTCCACTTTTTGTATCAATTTATTTAGCTAAAATTAAAGGGGAAAATTTGATAAAATATATGTATGTATGCATAATTTTATTTATAAAGCGCCACTTGTGTACACAGATATCTACATTATAACAAACAAGGGGATAAGTGCAAGCCATTATACAGATAAATTAAAATTAAATACGATTTTATACATAGTTTACTACATATATATACATTAAGGATAAATTGTAGCAGCATGCCTTGACACTTTAGTTGAAATCCCTGCACCGAAGAACTTACAATCTAAGTGAAATAAATAACGTGTCTTATGTGTCTGGCTAGTATTTGGCTAGCAACCAAATTATTTGTCTCTTTCCTTTGTTCCCACCCTCAATTTGTCTCAATATTTCATCCAAACTCTTTCCTCTTGTCTCAGTCCCTTGTTCCCATTCTATATTATATTAAATACCTGGATAGTGTCCGTGTTTCATCCTATCCCTATTTATAGTATATATTAGATACCTTGATAGTGTCCGTATTTCACCCTATCCCTATTGATAGTGTATATTAGGTACCAGGATAGTGTCCCTGTGTTTCACCCTATCCCTATTGATAGTGTATATTAGGTACCAGGATAGTGTCCCTGTGTTTCACCCTATCCCTATTTATAGTGTATATTAGGTACCAGGATAGTGTCCCTGTGTTTCACCCTATCCCTATTGATAGTATATATTAGGAACCTGGTTAGTGTCCCCGTGTTTCACCTTATCCCTATTGATAGTATATATTATGTACCTGGATAGTGTCCCTGTGTATCACCCTATCCCTATTGATAGTATATATTAGGTACCTGGATAGTGTCCCCGTGTTTCACCCTATCCCTATCGATAGTATATATTAGGTACCTGGATTGTGTCCCCGTGTTTCACCCTATCCCTATTGAAAGTATATATTAGGTACCTGGATAGTGTTCCCCTGTTTCACCCTATCCCTATTGATAGTATATATTAGGTACCTGGATAGTGTCCCCGTGTTTCACCCTATCCCTATTGATAGTATATATTAGGTACCTGGATTGTGTCCCCGTGTTTCACCCTATCCCTATTGATAGTATATATTTGGTACTTGGATAGTGTCCCTGTGTTTCACCCTATCCTTATTGATAGTATATATTAGGTACCTGGGCAGTGTCCCTGTGTTTCACCCTATCCCTATTGATAGTATATATTAGGTACCTGAATAGTGTCCCTGTGTTTCACCTTATCCCTATTGATAGTATATATTAGGTACCTGGATAGTGTCCCCGTGTTTCACCCTATCCCTATTGATAGTATATATTAGGTACCTGGATAGCGTCCCTGTGTTTCACCCTATCCCTATTGATAGTATATATTAGGTACCTGGATAGTGTCCCTGTGTTTCACCCTATCCTATTGATAGTATATTTAGGTCCTGGATAGTGTCCCCGTGTTTCACACCCTATCCCTATTGATAGTGTATATTAGTACCTGGATAGTGTCCCCGTTTTTCACCCTACCCTATTGATGAGTATATATTAGGTACCTGGATAGGTCCCGTGTTTTCACCCTATCCCTATTGTAGTATATATTAGGTACCTGGATAGGTCCCCGTGTTTCACCCTATCCCTATTGATAGTGTATATTAGGTACCTGGATGCGGTCCCCGTGTTTCACCCCTATCCCTATTGATAGTATATTTAGGTACCTGGATAGTGTCCCCGTGTTTCACCCTATCCCTATTGATAGTATATTATAGGTACCTGGATAGTGTCCCCGGTTTTCACCCTATCCCTATTGATAGTATATATTAGGTCCCTGGATAGTGTCCCGTGTTTCACCCTATCCCTATTGATAGTATATATTAGTGTACCTGGATAGTGTCCCCGTGTTTCACCCTATCCCTATTGATATGTATATTAGGTACCTGGATAGTGTCCCCGTGTTTCACCCTATCCCTATTGATAGTATATATTAGGTAACTGGATAGTGTCCCCGTGTTTCACCCTATCCCTATTGATAGTATATATTAGGTACCTGGATAGTGTCCCCGTGTTTCACCCTATCCCTATTGATAGTGTATATTAGGTACGTGGATGGTGTCCCCGTGTTTCACCCTATCCCTATTGATAGTATATATTAGGTAGCTGGATAGTGTCCCCGTGTTTCACCCTATCCCTATTAATAGTATATATTAGGTACCTGGATAGTGTCACCGTGTTTCACCCTATCCCTATTGATAGTATATATTAGGTACCTGGATAGTGTCCCCGTGTTTCACCCTATCCCCATTGATCGTCTATATTAGGTACCTGGATAGTGTCCCCATGTTTCCCCCAATCCCTATTGATAGTATATATTTGGTACCTGGATAGTGTCCTCGTGTTTCACCCTATCCCTATTGATAGTATATATTAGATACCTGGATAGTGTCCACGTGTTTCACCTTATCCCTATCGATAGTATATTATAGGTACCTGGATTGTGTCCCCGTGTTTCACCCTATCCCTATTCATAGTATATATTAGGTACGGTACCTATTAGGCACTCACTGTGTGTTTTCATCTAGATGTATTGTATACTTTATATATTACAGATATACCATGACCTGGATTAATGAATATTACAGATATACCATGACCTGAATGAATGAATATTACAGAATATTACAGAATATTACATTAAACTCAGATGGATTAATATTACAGATATATCATGAACTGGATGGATGAATATTACAGAAATACCATGACCTGGATGGATGAATATTACAGATATACCATTAGCTGAATGGATGAATATTACAGATATACCATGACCTGGTTGGTTGGATAAATATTACAGATATACCATGATCTGGATGGATGAATATTACAGATACACCACGATCTGGATGGATAAATATTACAGATATACCATGACCTGGATGAATGAATATTACAGATATACCATGACCTGGATGAATGAATATTACAGATATACCGTGACCTGGATGGATGAATATTACAGATATACTGTGACCTGGATGGATGAATATTACATATATACTATGACCTGGATGAATGAATATTACAGATATACCATGACCTGAATGAATGAATATTACAGAATATTACAGAATATTACATTAAACTCAGATGGATTAATATTACAGATATATCATGAACTGGATGGATGAATATTACAGAAATACCATGACCTGGATGAATGAATATTACAGATATACCATGACCTGGATGAATGAATATTATAGATATACCATGACCTGGATGAATGAATATTACAGATATACCGTGACCTGGATGAATGAATATTACAGATATACCATGACCTGGATGAATGAATATTACAGATATACCATGACCTGGATGGATAAATATTACAGATATACCAAGACCTGGATGGATGAATATTACAGATATACCATGACCTGGATGAATGAATATCACAGATATACCATGACCTGGATGGATAAATATTACAGATATACCAAGACCTGGATGGATGAATATTACAGATATACCATGACCTGAATGAATGAATATTACCGATATACCAAGACCTTGGTGGATGAATATTACAGATATACCATGACCTGGATGAATGAATATTACAGATATACCATGACCTGGATGAATGAAAATTACAGATATACCGTGACCTGGATGAATGAATATTACAGATATACCGTGACCTGGATGAATGAATATTACAGATATACCATGACCTGGATAATTGAATATTATAGATGTACCATGAACTGGATGAATGAATATTACAGACATACCGTGACCTGGATGAATGTACCATGGTACATCCAGGTCATGTACCATGACGTGGATGAATGTATATTACAGATATACCATGACCTGGATGAATGAATATTACAGATATACCATGACCTGGATGAATGAATATTACAGATGTACCATGAACTGGATGAATGAATATTACAGATATTCCGTGACCTGGATGAATGTACCATGGTACATCCACGTCATGTACCATGACCTGGATGAATGACCTAGATGAATGAATGAATGACCTGGATGAATAATTATTACAGATATACCATGACCTGGATGAATGAATATTACAGATATACCATGACCTGGATAAATGAATATTACAGATATACCATGACCTGGATGAATGAATATTACAGATATACCATGACCTGGATGAATGAATATTACAGATATAACATGACCTGGATGAATGAATATTACAGATGTACCTTGACCTGGATGAATGAATATTACAGATATACCATGACCTGGATGAATGAATATTACAGATATACCATGACCTGGATGGATGAATATTACAGATATAACATGACCTGGATGAATGAATATTACAGATATACTGTGACCTGGATGAATGAATATTACAGATATACCATGACCTGGATGAATGAATATTACAGATGTACCATGAACTAGATGAATAAATATTACAGATATACCGTGACCTGGATGAATGTACCATGGTACATCCAGGTCATGTACCATGACCTGCATGAATGAATATTACAGATATACCATGACCTGGATGAATGAATATTACAGATATACCATGACCTGGATGTGGTCCCCGTGTTCACCCTATCCCTATTGATAGTATATATTAGGTACCTGGATAGTGTCCCCGTTTTTCACCATCCCTATTGATAGTATATATTAGGTACCTGGATAGTGTCCCCGTGTTTCACCCTATCCCTATGATAGTATATATTAGGTACCTGGATAGTGTCCCCGTGTTTCACCCTATCCCTATGATAGTGTATATTAGGTACCTGGATAGTGTCCCCGTGTTTCACCCTATCCCTATTGATAGTGTAATTTAGGTACCTGGATAGTGTCCCTGTTTCACCCATCCCATTGATAGTATATATTGGTACCTGGATAGTGTCCCCTGTTTCACCCTATCCCTATTGATAGTTATATTAGGTACCTGGATAGTGTCCCCGTGTTTCACCCTATCCCTATTGAGATGTATATTAGGTTACGTTAGGTACCTGGATAGTGTCCCCGTGTTTCACTCTATCCCTATTGATAGTATATATTAGGTACCTGGATAGTGTCCCTGTGTTTCACCCTATCCCTATTGATAGTATATATTAGGGACCTGGATAGTGTCCCCGTGTTTCACCCTATCCCTATTGATAGTATATATTAGGTACCTGGATAGTGTCCCTGTGTTTCACCCCTCAACTATTGATAGTATATATTAGGTACCTGGATAGTGTTCCCGTGTTTCACCCTATCCCTATTGATAGTGTATATTAGGTACCTGGATAGTGTCCCGGTGTTTCACCCTATCCCTATTGATAGTATATATTAGGTACCTGGATAGTGTCCCTGTGTTTCACCCCATCCCTATTGATAGTATATATTAGGTACCTGGATAGTGTCCCTGTGTTTCACCCTATCCCTATTGATAGTATATATTAGGTACCTGGACAGTGTTCTGTGTTTCACCCTATCCCTGTTGATAGTATATATTAGGTACCTGGATAGTGTCTCTGTGTTTCACCCTATCCCTATTGATAGTATATATTAGGTACCTGGATAGTGTCCCCGTGTTTCACCCTATCCCCATTGATAGTGTATATTAGGTACCTGGATAGTGTCCCTGTGTTTCACCCTATCCCTATTGATAGTATATATTAGGTACCTGGATAGTGTCCCCGTGTTTCACCCTATCCCTATTGATAGTGTATATTAGGTACCTGGAGAGTGTCCCTGTGTTTCACCCCATCACTATTAATAGTATATATTAGTACCTGGAAGTGTCCTGTGTTTCACCCTATCCCTTTGATAGTATAATTAGGTACCTGGATAGTGTCCCGTGTTTCACCCTATCCCTATTGATAGTATATATTAGGTACCTGGATAGTGTCCCCGTGTTTCACCCTATCCCTATTGATAGTATATATTAGGGACCTGGATAGTGCCCCCGTGTTTCACCCTATCCCTATTGATAGTATATATTAGGTACCTGGATAGTGTCCCTGTGTTTCACCCCATCACTATTGATAGTATATATTAGGTACCTGGATAGTGTCCCCGTGTTTCACCCTATCCCTATTGATAGTGTATATTAGGTACCTGGAGAGTGTCCCTGTGTTTCACCCCATCACTATTAATAGTATATATTAGGTACCTGGATAGTGTTCCCGTGTTTCACCCTATCCCTATTGATAGTGTATATTAGGTACCTGGATAGTGTCCCCGTGTTTCACCCTATCCCTATTGATAGTATATATTAGGTACCTGGATAGTGTCCCTGTGTTTCACCCCATCACTATTAATAGTGTATGTTAGGTAGCTGGATAGTGTACCTGTAGTGTAGGGTAAACTGATAGTAAACTCTTAAATGAATATATTTATATTTCACTGTGTATACGAGTTTACCTGCCATTGTTTGAATACTTTTCGAATACTTTCACGGCTTTTTGGATATTTTTTTAATTTATGAGTTTCATAAAGTTCATGGAGAGCGTAAGCCATTGCGTACACTGCTGTGTAAACTCGATAGGATGTTCTGAAATTAAAAGTGTCATACAAAGACAAATTAATGTCTCCAAATGAGTTGTCCCCTGAACACGGTGGAAGATTCAGATCTTTCAAATCTAGTGAACCATATTGGGTCTTGTTTTCATAGATACAACGAAAAAAAAGTTCCCAGTAATAAATAAATGAATTATCAGGAAAGTTTTGTGGTTTTAAATCAAGGAAATACTGTTCAAAACCAGGAATTTCTCCTTGTTGGACAGAAAGGGCCAAGGTACCATTGAATGTTGTCCTTATCTGGAAATATTGCCATTGTATGTGGTTGAAGAACGATGAAGATGAAATCCATATTTTCTTTGGCAGTTCATAATGCCCAAAAAAACTGTTAAAATCTTCCACATAATGTGAACTGATAAAAATAACAATCACTGTAGCTTTTGTTTTGTAAATTGTATTTCTAATCTTATTGGCCCGTTCACCTTTTAATAAAATATCGTAAAATACAATGTGAAACGCTAAACAGATTCCATCGCTGTTTAATTCTTTTTCTATCTTTTTTCCAGCCATTTGACCAAAGTCATCATCAGACACAATGAGTCCAACCCATTTCCATTCAAAGTGTCTTATCAGCTTCACTATAACATTGATTTCCGATAACAGATTGGGGGCAGTTCGGTAGAAAGATGGAAACTGTATTCTATTGTTAAACATGGGATCCATGGAGCCATAACTGATCTGTAGATAGAAAGTCGAATAGAAATGCATTGATTCTGTTTAATATCCAGACTACAGTTCATTGAATTCTTTTTAAATACGACTACAAGTTTACCTGAGGGTTTCCTTGGGCTCTTTAACATCTACTGCTTCATACATGTACTGAAATGAACGAATGCTGATGTATAAACTCTTGTTTATATATTGTTTATGTATCAGTATATCAATAAACCTACTACCTGGTGCATTGTCCACCAACAGAACTTGTCAGAGGACACATGGACATCCCTTAAGCTTGGTACACACTAGCGATAAAACCCTGATACCATTGGATCCGAAGGTATTGGGGCTTTGTTGGCAATGTGTGTAGCTGCTTTCCCAAACGGGATTGTGGCCGCCGAATGTTCCCGTCAGCCCAGCGGTCATTTGGGAAAGATCGGCCGCGGTTGAGGAAAACACGGAGTCCCGGATGTTCTCCCTATGCGGTGTATATGCTGTGTATAGGGAGAACGCTCGGACCTTGTGTAACCTGATCTTTGAAAAATGACAGATAAGATCTTGCAGATCCTGTCTGTCATTTTTCAAAAATCTGCCAAGTGTGTACCCAGCTTTAGACTTTACGCTTGGAAAGGGATTTCCACAGGTGAGAATAGTAAAACAATGGAAATGTTATGCATTGGATGAAGAGCAATGGTGATGGTAATGGTAGGCCCATTGGATAGTTTAAAAAAAAAACCTGGATGTGTTCCTAAAAGAGACACTTTAAAACCTCTTAGAAGGTATGGCATTGTGAATTAAGTTAATAATGGCTCCAATCCCTTACCTCTGCCTTTCTCCCATCATGCTCGGTGTGTTGACACAGCTAAGGAACGCTCTCCCCCTGAAAGACTGAATCGAAGGAAGAAAAAGCTGCAGCACCAACGGTATCCGATAAGTATAAAGATGAGATGGGCGCACTACTTGCAGAAATCCACTCTTTATTGTGCAAATGACATAAACAACTTTTCAGGAGGCCTTGGCCCCCTTCTTCAAGTACTGTATAACCAATGATAACACTAACCCACATTAGTAATAAAACATTACTAAAATCCTGCACCCAGTGTATCAAAAAGCTTACAATCAGAGAGTAAAACCACCTATTAGGTATGTGTTTTAAAATAGATTAAAAACAAGCTTAACACACAAATTATTTAAAGGGCATGTCCACCCCCAAAACTTAAATTTAACCCCATACTGGCCCCACTGTGTAGTATTATAAAATCCTTACCTTACATCTCTGCTCCTTATGGTTCTCCCGCAGTGCCTTTCCAAAGTTGAAAAAAATTTGGAGTGAATCATCTGGTCCTTCCTGCTTCTTTAATCTCAATAAGGACAGTGACATGCGCAGGGGAGCGTCTCCTCCCTCCCTCTGGATCCCTTCTGTCTGCTGCATCCCCTAGCTTTAAGACCTTTTTACTGTGTGTAAAAAAGGATACTTACAGACCTTCATTCCCCCAGTGCTCTGAATATCCAACAGCCGCGTCTATGGAGGCCTCAAAATTCCTGGCAAGAAATGTGTTGCATATTTCTATCAGTCTCAATTTACATTATTTACTGTCACTTACTATATGTCTCACCCTCAACAATTGACTATTGGGGAGACCTTTCATAGTGCTCCTAGCTGAAAGTTCTTAGCCCTTAAGAAGTACATTGTTACTATCTGTGGGCTTCGTATAGAGATCAGTAACCAATGTATGTATCTCCATGTTTCTTTACCAATACATCAAGGAAATGTATTTGGTCTTGACTAAGCATTAATGAAAACCTCAGTGCCGGATGGACTGAGGATGTTAAATCACCTTCCCATGTAAAGAAGACGTTACCTACGTACCGCACTTATCCCTATAACATATAACTTTAGTTTACTTCCGCATGGTATTCTATGACCGAACATTTGTTAATTAACGAAAGTTTGGAGTAAATGTACGACTGGGTCCGTACATTTCCGTCACAGTCGTACATTAGCGATAACGCGAGGAATCACTAATTTGCGATACTGGGCATTTATGAATATGGCCCGATGTGATGTAAAAATTTAGTAGTATAATGTATTTACCCAACAGTTGTAGAAAAGTTTCAACCCCAGAGACAATAGGGCATCCTGGTGATTTATCTAGATATTTATGTATCTTTGGCAATAAATAAAATACCGGTACATGAGGAGAGTCACGGGTTAAAAAAGCTAAAGTCTCATTGTCTATTATTCCTTGTATGTGGGCATCCAGTACAATAACCCATGTTAGAGGTAGCATGATCAGAACCCTGTTAGAGGTAGCATGATCAGAACCCTGCTAGAGGTAGCATGATCAGAACCCTGTTAGAGGTAGCATGATCAGAACCCTGTTAGAGGTAGCATGATCAGAACACTGTTAGAGGTAGCATGATTAGAACCCTGTTAGAGGTAGCATGATCAGAACCCTGTTAGAGGTAGCATGTCCAGAACCCTGTTAGAGGTAGCATGATCAGAACCCTGTTAGAGGTAGCATGTCCAGAACCCTGTTAGAGGTAGCATGATCAGAACCCTGTTAGTGATAGCATGTCCAGAACCCTGTTAAAGGGTAGCATGATCAGAATCCTGTTAGAGGTAGCATGTCCAGAACCCTGTTAGAGGTAGCATGACCAGAACCCTGTTAGAGGTAGCATGATCAGAACCCTGTTATAGGTAGCATGATCAGAACCCTGTTAGAGGTAGCAGGATCAGAACCCTGTTAGAGGTAGCATGACCAGAACCCCATTAAAGGTAGCATTACTAGAACCTTGTTAGAGGTAGCATGATCAGAACCCCGCTAGGGGCAGCATGATCAGAACCCTGTTAGAGGTAACATGATCAGAACCTTGTTAGAGGTAGCATGGCCAAAACCCTGTTAGAGGTAGCATGACCAGAACCCTGTTATAGGTAGCATAACCAGGCCCATGTTAGAGGTAGCATGGCCAGAACCCTGTTAGAGGTAGCATGATCAGAACCCTGTTATAGGTAGCATGACCAGAACCCTGTTAGAGGTAGCATGATCAGAACACTGTTAGAGGTAGCATGATCAGAACACTGTTAGATGTAGCATGATCAGAACCTTGTTAGGGGCAGCATGACCAGAACCCTGTTAGAGGTAGCATGACAAGAACCCTGTTAGAGGTAGCATGATTAGAACCCTGTTAGAGGTAGCATGATCAGGCCCATGTTAGGGGTAACATGACCAGAACCATGTTAGGGGTAACATAACCAGAACCATGTTAGGGGTAGCATGACCAGATCCCTTTTCTATAGTGCTCCCTATATATAGCATGGCCACTGGAAGTTTACATTATATATCTCCCTTATATTATATAAATATATTTATATCTCCATAGGAGATTGCATTGAGTTTTTAGGAGCTACCAATGTGGTGGGGGGTATATGATATTACATATAGGAAAGGTGTATGTGTATGTGTGCACTATCTCACTGTTACCATTTAAATTAGACAGGGACACCCCTGATTACTGCACATGTGGGAACCTGTTTATGTGCACTGTCTACTTTGTGCCACACCACCAGAGTAACCCACTGTGTGCCATGCTACCCATAATCCTTCCATAAAGCAGAGGTCTTGGATAAATTGGTGGCAGCGGTGCTGGTAATACCATTTATTCTCCCTGATTTCTCTGTATATTTGTTCTCTGTATTAAGCTATGGAGGCTGCTACTGATAGTATTGATTTAAATCCTCCTGTCCTGGTACCTGCAGATGAAATTCCCCAATTACACTCAGTAGTTCTACCAGGCCCAATTGCCAAACCTGTTTTTAAATCTGATCCATTTGATGGGGTAACTAGGGAGTGGACTGATTGGCTAGAACAATTTGAATTGACAGCCACTATTAATGGTTGAGATGAAGGTACTCGCTTGCAAGTCCTTAGCCTTTTGCTTAATGGTAAAGCCAGGCAGGTGTACCAAGGATTTACTGTATTACTGAAATAAAAAGCAGTTATCAGTTATTAAAAATTGCTCTGAAGCAACTTTTTTTCAATTAGATCTGTATAAGAGTATATAAAGTATAAATCCATTTCTTTAGGTAATCTGGGAATGAGAAATGTTTGTTTATACGTTAGATTATTAGGGCAATGCTATTACAATAACATGATGCTGTGAGGTACCTTCTGTTATAGTTTTATGAGGTACGATCACCACTTGCCGTGGTGAATACTAATAAGTATTAACTTATCCCTACTTATCCCTACATAGATCCCTACGGTATTTTGAACAGATTGTGTGTATGACTAACTCTAATGAGATTTCAAATACAGGTTAATACACTGTAAACACTAACCTGGGGGTATCGGTAGATCCCTAAGAGGTGGGCGATGCTGATAGAGGAGATGGAAGACTGGTCTCCAATAAAACCCACAACCTTGGTATTATTCCAGCAGCTGTAATTTGGGATCATTTCTGGGGTCCCTGATAATATATTGAAAGTGCTGAGAAGAGCCCAATGTCCAGTGCCACAGGAGTCAAAGATCTGATACCCCAGAGTAATGTTGGGTAATATCCCAGGATCCTTGTTAATCTCTCCAATTGTATAAAGGAAAACAAGGAGGTGGCGGTATTGTTTGAAGGATGGTCTGTCCAGTAGGAAAAAAAGATTACAAAGGTTAAAGTTAAAAAAACAGTTTTAATTAAAACAAAATATCAGGGACATATAATATCGGAAATCGTAAACACGTTACGTCCGGTATTGCATCACGGGATCTCTGTGATGCAAGAAACAGAGATTTTCTCAGCTTTAAAGCCCCATACAGTCCTGTGTTATAATTTGCTACAAGGTAATGCAAAACAAAGAGGGAATTGTATCGGGTGCCCTGCGCTGTTTGGAAAGATTTGTAAATGTTCCCTAAAATATGCGTAAAACCCACGTTAACCTGGTACCACATATTGTAACATTATTGAATCTCCCTGTATATTTTTGTTTAGTATGAATTTCTTAGGTTTGCCAAACAACAGAAGCCATGCATGAACTATGACTGTATAACCCTATTACAGATCTTGCACTAGGACAGTCTTATTTGCGTAGTGCCCATATATCTGAATGTCCACTGCATCCGTTGAACACATTGAACATCCAGGAGAAAAATAGGGGCATTGAGCAGCAGACAAACAGTATATAGAGGAATATTCTAATTGTGCAAGTGACATAATTGGAGGTGTAAAATCCGGATTCAGATCTATGTCAGGTGACTTACAGTAGATTTTTTACCCTGTTCATTTAAGAGTTATACAGTATAATTATACAGAGGATGACCCTGAATGCATTAGACTGCTTGTGTAAATCCTAAGGAGGTTTATGGTACTTTATGAATATATTTTTATTTATTTATTCTATTCTTAACTGGACCTTTAATCTTGTATTAAACATTTTATATTGGTTTATCTGTATCAGATACATTTGAAGTTGCAGGAAAGTCTCTAGCTGTGCCACCGCTATGTACATCTGCATTGCCATGTATGAAGGGCAAACAGAGTTTGTTTTGGATTTAGTATTCTGTTAAGGAGATGTGATCATTTTCTCCAAATAAGAGAGAGTTTAGAGAAATAGCTTTGTGAAACTGTGAAAGTTTAGAGGAATCTAGTGCGGAGACACGTTACAAAGAGACAATAAGTGGTTAAAAATATATTATTAAAAAATGTATTTTGATTGTTAAATGTATTTTGATTGTTTACTCTTTTTTGGTTATACCATTAGCTAATATAAGAGACTACAATGCTGTGATGTTTTATTGTATACATCTCGATTAAGCCATACATATGTCACTCCATACAAAGCCATAACTTTCAAATGAAAGGAAAGCTATAAAACTCGTATATGGAGTAATGTCTTCAGCTGCAGTACAAAAGGTAGTCTGGAAACCAGTAATAGTAAGAACCAAGAGCAGTGGTTGTTGTAACTAATCCCCACCAATAGACTACAAACACATAGTATTAATGACACAGATTGTATTTACTGATTGTTTTTACAGTTTTGTACCTTTTCCATCTGTTGCTGATTCTGGTCATTATAGACAACATGACAATTAGATAAAGATTAACACGAATCGAAGACCTTGGTACTTACTCCTCACATTCCTTATTGAACAGATTTTTTTCTGTGAAGATATAAAATAAGTTGATATTGAAAATCCCACCGATGGTCACGTCTCCTTCACTAGAATAGTTAATATTTCTGCTCATTGGGGTTGCAGTGTTGTGACAAAACATTTCGTAAGCAGCTGGAAATAAGAGAAAAATCACAAGCAGGATAAACATCTCAACACAAAATAGAAACTTGAAAGAACTGGAAGAAAGAAAAATCATGATGTAATTTTGTGACAGCAGTTATCACAATGCAAGGCAAACAGAGTTTTTAATGTTGTCGTTGGCAGAAACATCAGCAATTGCACATTGTCACAGTTCCCTTATTTATATACTGTGCAACCACCAAGCTATAATATTCCCTGAGTTATTTATGTCACAAAACTACATGTGTAAAGCTAATCACTACATCATTTTCATCAACACCAATATGGCATTGAAGTCCTATTTTTGTGTGTTTGCTTTACAGCTGAGCCCTCTGCTAGTTACATATTCAGCAGAGAATTGTGACAAAACAGAACATTTTTTGAAGTGTGTCTTGGAAATAGAAGTACAGAAAATTATTGAACAGTAGTGCTGTATTAGTTCAATATATAGATATCTAAAAAAAGGAGTACTGTGATGGAAAAGGAGTTCAGAAAAGGGCAACCACGGTAAAATAATAAGGGGAATGGAGGGGCTTGAATATGCAGGCAGATTAGACAAGTTAGGGCTGTTTACATTGGAGAAGCGAACTTTGCGTGGGGACATGATAACCTTATACAAATATATTAATGGGCCATACAATAAACTCTCTGGTGCATTGTTCACTAATCGGCCATATCAGAGGACACGTGGACATCTTTTAAGGTTGGAAGAAAAGAAGTTTCATCTTCAGGTTAGGAAAGGTTTCTTTACAATGAGAACGGTGAAACTGTGGAACTGTCTTCCAGCAGATGTGGTAATGGCAAGTTCAATAAACTAGTGCATATAAGCAAGTGAATAGCTTTAAAAGTGGCCTAGATATGTTTCTAAAATGAAATAATATTGAGAATTACTGGTATTAATACATATACTGTAATTCTGGTTGGTACAGGGATAATATATAATATTGAGAATTACTGGTATTAATACATTTACTGTAGTTCTGGTTGGTACAGGGATACTATATAATAATGAGAATTACTGGTATTAATGCATATACTGTAGTTCTGGTTGGTACGGGGATACTATATAATAATGCGAATTACTGGTATTAATACATATACTGTAGTTCTGGTTGGTACGGGGATACTATATAATATTGAGAATTACTGGTATTAATACATATATTGTAGTTCTGGTTGGTATGGGGATACTATATAATATTGAGAATTACTGGTATTAATACATATACTGTAGTTCTGGTTGGTACAGGGATACTATATAATATTGAGAATTACTGGTATTAATACATATACTATATAATATTGAGAATTACTGGTATTAATACATATACTCTAGTTCTGGTTAGTACAGGGGTACTATATAATATTAAGAATTACTGGTAATAATACATATACTGTAGTTCTGGTTGGTACGGGAATACTATATGATATTGAGAATTACTGGTATTAATGCATATACTGTAGTTCTGGTTGGTACAGGGATACTATATAATATTAAGAATTACTGGTATTAATACATATCAAGTAGTTCTGGTTGGTACAGGGATACTATATAATATTGAGAATTATTGGTATTAATACATATACTGTAGTTCTGGTTGGTACAGGGATACTATATAATATTGAGAACTACTGGTATTAATACATATACTGTAGTTCTGGTTGGTACAGGAATACTATATAATATTGAGAACTACTGGTATTAATACATATACTGTAGTTCTGGTTGGTACAGGGATACTATATAATATTGAGAATTACTGGTATTAATATATATACTGTAGTTCTGGTTGATACAGGGATACTATATAATATTAAGAATTACTGGTATTAATACATATACTGTAATTCTGTTTGATACGGGGATACTATATAATATTGAGAATTACTGGTATTAGTACATATAATGTAGATCTGGATACTTGCCCCCCTTTCAGCTGTTTGTGTGGGTTTTTTTGCCTTCAACTGTTAGGTAGGGTTAGAGGAGGGTGTAAAGCTTGGACTAGATGGATGTATGTCTTTAACCTCAATTATTTTGTTACTACAGTATGTAAAAGGGAACTCCTAATTCATTGGCCTCAGTCTCTTTTCTTAAAATACTCCCTTAATATATATTTTCTCATCTCCCATCTTATCTATGATTGTTTCAAACAATTCAATGTTTGCTTTCACCCACCACACTCTGATGTAGATAGAATCCACTAACTTTTAATAAAGTTAGGTTGAGGTCACACTGTGTCGAATGGCAATGCAAATTTTTTGTGATTGCATGTGCTTGCAGTATGGCCAATCAAATTGGCATGCACTGCTCACACGATGTTTTGAAATGTAAAAATGCTAGCTGGAAAAATTGGAGAACTAATAGCTAAAGTACAATGTAATTGGTATAGCAAAAACATGGCTAAACATTTGACATGCCTGGGCAGTACATTTAGAAGATTTCTCCTTGTTTAGACATTGTATGGTAAATAAGAAAGGAGGGGGTATGTATTTATTTTAAAGAAAAGTTAAAGACAAATTTAGAATATGAAATAGCTGTAAGAATTACTGATAAGGCTTAAGCAATATGGGTGAAAATATGTACAGAAAGCAAGACAGTGGGTAAATTAACTAGGTGTCTGTTGCAAGCCACCAAATGCTAGTGAATAGGAAGGAAAGCACCTCCATATGCAGATGAAAAAGGCTCTATATTTCAGGCATATTCTAGTGAAGGGGGATATTAATTACCCTGAATTTTACCTTCTTTTACTGTTTAAAGGATCTCTCTTCTGCTTTCGATACAGGTGATCATTCCCTCCTAATGCAGATACTTCACACTTTGGGCATTCTGAATGATGTGGCATCCTGGTTTCTATCCCATCTCTCTGACTGAACTTACTCTGTATCTTATGCTAGCAATACCTCTTCTCCGGTCTTCTCCGGTTCCTCTTGGTGTGGGGGTCCCACAGGGTCTGTTCTTTGACCCTTATTATTCTCACTCTACACTATTTCCTTGGGAGAAGTCATTAGCTCTTTTAGCTTCAAGTATCATTTATATGCAGATGATAAACAAATCTACTAGTCCACCCCTGCGCTAACTCCTGACATCCAAATTAAATCTTTCCATCTATCTGTCTATACTTAACTCTGCCACTTTTTATTGCTTCACTCTCTAATAAACAAGTTCCCAAATCTCCTCTGTACCGGACAATAACCTAGCTCCCCGTTAAACAGCGCATTGTATACAAAATCATTCTCCTAACATTTAAATCCCTTCGCTCTGCTGCTCCTCCTTATATTTCCTCTCTAGTGTCCCCATATGTTCCTGCCTGTACCTTCCACTCATCGCAGAACCAGCTCCTGTACAGACCCCTCACTATTACTGCTTCCTCTCGCCTTAAACCTTTCTCTCTTGTGGCTCCCATCCTCTGGAATTCTATTCCCCTCTCTCTACGTCAAGAAACCTCTATTAGCAGGTTTAAATCTACCCTTACATCCTACCTATCTGGTAACCAGCACAGTATATGGTATCTATATTTCTATATATGATAAATCTACCCTTACATCCTACCTATCTGGTAACCAGCACAGTATATGGTATCTATATATCTATATATGATAAATCTACCCTTACATCCTACCTATCTGGTAACCAGCACAGTATATGGTATCTATATATCTATATATGATAAATCTACCCTTACATCCTCCTATCCGGTAACCAGCACAGTATATGTATCTATATATCTATATATGATAAATCTACCCTTACATCCTACCTACTGTAACCAGCACAGTATATTATCTATATATCTATATATGATAATCTACCCTTACATCCTACCTATCCTGTAACCAGCACAGTATATGGTATCTTATATCTATATATGAAAATCTACCCTTACATCTACCTATCCGGTAACCAGCACAGTATATGGTATCATATATCTATATATGATAATCTACCCTTACATCTACTATTGGTAACCAGCACAGTATATGGTATCTATTATCTATATATGATAAATCTACCCTTACATCCTACCTATCTGGTAACCAGCACAGTATATGGTATCTATATATCTATATATGATAAATCTACTACATCCTACCTATCTGGTAACCAGCACAGTATATGATATCTATATTTATATATATGATAACTACCTTACATCCTACCTACTGGTAACCAGCACAGTATATGGTATCATATATCTATTATGATAAATCTACCCTTACATCCACCTATCCGGTAACCAGCACAGTATATGGTATCTATATATCTATATATGATAAATCTACCCTTACATCCTACCTATTGGTAACCAGCACAGTATATGTATATATACTATAATATGATAAATCTACCCTTACATCCTACCTATCCGGTAACCAGCACAGTATATGGGTATCTATATATGATAAATCTACCCTTACATCCTACCTATCTGGTAACCAGCACAGTATATGTTATCTATATATGATTAAATCTACCTTACATCCTACCTATCTGGTAACCAGCACAGTATTGGTATCTATATATCTATATATGATAAATCTACCCTTACATACCTATCCGGTAACCAGCACAGTATATGGTATCTATATATCTATATATGATAAATCTACCCTTAATCTATCTATTGGTAACCAGCACAGTATATGGTATCTATATATTATATATGATAAATCTACCTTACATCCTACCTATCGGTAACCACACAGTAATTGATATCTATAATCTATATATGATAATCTACCCTTAAATCCACCTATCTGGTAACCACACAGTATATGGATCTATATATCATATATGATAAATCTACCCTTACATCCTACCTATTGGTAACCAGACAGTATATGGTATCTATACTATATATGATAAATCTACCCTTACATCCTACCTATTGGTAACCAGCACAGGATAGATATCTATATATCTATATATGATAAATCTACCCTTACATCCTATTATCTGGTAACCAGCACAGTATATGTATATATATCTATATATGATAAATCTACCCTTACATCCTACCTACGGTAACCAGCACAGTATATGGTACTATATATCTATATTGATAAAATCTACCTTACATCCTACCTATCGGTAACCAGCACAGTATATGAATCTATATATGGTAAATCTACCTTACATCCTACCTTTCGGTAACCAGACAGTATATGATATCTATATATTATTATGCTAATCTACCCTTACATCCTACCTATCTGGTAACCAGCACAGTATATGGTATCTATATATCTATATATGATAAATCTACCCTTACATCCTACCATCCTTGTACCAGCACAGTATATAATATCTATATATCTATATATGAATCTACCCTTACATCCTACCTATCCGGTAACCAGCACGTATATGGTATCTATATATCTATATAGACAAATCTACCCTTACATCCTACCTATCCGGTAACCACACAGTAATGGTATCATATACTATATATGATAAATCTACCCTTACATCCTACCTATCTGTAACCAGCACAGTATATGGTTACTATATATCTATATATGATAAATCTACCCTTACATCCTACCTTCTGGTAACCAGCACAGTTTATGGTATCTATATATCTATATATGATAATCTACCCTTACATCCTACCTATCTGGTAACCAGCACAGTATATGATATCTATATTTCTATATATGATAAACCTACCCTTAACATCCTACCTATCTGGTAACCAGCACAGTATATGGTATCTATATATCTATTATGATAAATCTACCCTTACATCCTACCTATCCGGTAACCACACAGTTATGGTATCTATATTCTATATATGATAAATCTACCCTTACATCCTACCTATCTGTAACCACACAGTATATGATATCTATATATCTATATATGATAAATCTACCTTACATCCTACCTATCCGGTAACCCACATGTATTGGTATCTATATATGATAAATCTACCCTTACATCCTACCTATCTGGTACACCAGCACAGTTATGATATTTATCTATATATGATAAATCTACCTTACATCCTACCTATCTGGTAACCAGCACAGTATATGATATCTATATATCTATATATGATAAATCTACCCTTACATCCTACCTATCCGGTAACCACACAGTATATGGTATCTATATATCTATATATGATAAATCTACCCTTACATCCTACTATCTGGTAACCAGCACAGTATATGATATCTATATATCTAATATGATAAATCTACCTTACATCCTACTATCGGTAACCAGCACAGTATATGATACTATATCTATATTGATAATCTACCTTACATCCTACCTATCTGGTAACCAGCACAGTATATGGTATCTATAATCTATATATGATAAATCTACCCTTACATCCTACCTATCTGGTAACCAGACAGTATATGGTATCTATATTATCTATTATGATAAATCTACCCTTACATCCTACCTATCTGGTAACCAGCACAGTATATGATATCTATATATCTATAATGATAAATCTACCCTTACATCCTACTATCCTGGTAACCAGCACAGTATATGGTATCTATATATCTATATATGATAATCTACCCTTACACCTACCTACCCGGTAACCAGCACAGTATATGGTATCTATATATCTATATATGATAAATCTACCCTTACATCCTACCTATCCGGTAACCAGCACAGTATATGATATCTATAATATGGTAAATCTACCCTTACATCCTACTATCTCGGTAACCACACAGTATATGATATCTATATATCTATATATGAAATCTACCCTTACATCCACCTATCTGGTAACCAGCACGTATATGATATCTATATATCTAATATGATAATCTACCCTTACATCCTACCTATCTGGTAACCAGCACAGTATATGATATCTATATATCTATATATGATAAATCTACCCTTACATCCTACCTATCCTGGTAACCAGCACAGTATATGATATCTATATATCTATATATGATAAATCTACCCTTACATCCTACCTATCTGGTAACCAGCACAGTATATGATTGCTTTATTTGCACTGCATACGTCTCACTCCAGCACTTATATCCATTCCATTGTATCTGTATGTTACCCTCCTAACTAGATTGTAAGCTCTACAGGGCAGAGAACTCCTTTCCTCTTGTGACAAGGCTCTAGAAGTTCTATTTATATAATGTATATATTTATGTACTGAACTATCTATGTATTTATCCCCTTGTATGACTTTATTGTATTTTGTTACTGTACAGTTCTGCGTCCCCAAGTGGCGCTTTATAAATATACTATACATACGTAGAAACTTGCACTAAAGTAAAGATTTTGGAGGGACACTAGTGTGCACTTCTATAAAAAAAATCTTTTAAAGTCATACCATTTACAGGGAAAGACCTGTCACTCCAGAAGTGAAAATTATTATATTCCCCATGCCTGACCACTTACTGGGATCTTTGGCTGTCTGCCAGCACATTTTCTGCAACAATTAAGAGAATCAGCAAAGAAAAGAAGTCCGGGAGAAGGGATGGGAAGATGTGTAAGCAGAACAGTGTCTATGGTTAGGCTGTGCAGAACTGACACTACAAGAAGGCAGCGAGTAAGGGAGTTGAGGGCCAATTGGGAGCACTCACTAAACATTAAAAATATAATGACAAAGCAAGCACAGATAAATATATGTGTACCACCATTTTACATCTCTCAAATTGTAGTTTCAGGTAATGTAAAGTTGTTTGAGTGAGTATAGTGACCCTTGTGTTTCCTGATCGGCTGTTTGAATTCATCCAGCTGTTCCACTTTATCTTCTACTTTTTTTAATATCTAATAACCCTGGCCTAATTATGAAGATGAGCGTTACACTTTGTATATACATGCAACCATTATCTGTATTTCCCTTTACCTATGGACACCAAAAGCTAGTCATACATGGGCAGATGTTCTTTCAATTGGATTTCCAATCAGCCGCAATGGTAGTAAATCCAATTGGAAGTTCCATACCTTGTGCCACCGATCTTTAACCAGATTTCAAGAGGAAGAGATAGGGACTGGAATATGGGGTCAGCATACACATTTTCACCTGCACGTTCTTCATTTTTCGATAAACCGCTCAATATCGAACTGAAATTAATTTATCATAAAGTCATATAAATAGTATATTAATTAATTCATTCATTCATTCATTAACACACACACCCCCACCTTTCCTCTGGATCAACAGTTAGGTGGGGTTCATGGGTAGCCTAAAAAGGTTAAAATGACATGTGTCTTCATCCTCCAATGTTATATTATATTAACTGAAATTCATTTATTGTAAAGTCGTTTACATGGAATTCATTTGTTTGCAGTCACCAATCTCTGTCTACAAGGGAAGTCTCTTACCCTTGCCACATTATCCACATTAGAATTGGATATAAAGATGGCATACCATACACAATATTTACAGCAAACAATCCCTCTTATGCTGGCAATCTGCATATCAGGGTAATGCTAATTTTACAACTCTACACAGCTTGACAATGATGCATCCTGGGTTTATATATTTTCTATGCAGGTTGTTAATACCCAGTGTGCTGAATGAACAGTTGTCACTGTTTTGGAACTGTTTCCAAATATGTTTCTGGGGGTATAAAATATAAAATCTCCTTGTCTGTATATGCCCATATGTCAATAAACATACCTCCTCCCCTTTACATGTCTTGGACATGTCAAGCACCTAAGGTTATAAACAGACATCATACAGCTTGTCTTGTTTGTAGTAAAACGTGTATTAGGAGATCTACCCAGGCGTGAAAGAGTTGCGCCACCAAGTTCCCCTTATTGTAGGGAACCAGGCATTCACCTGACATAAAAGGCTTAACTTTGACAGAAATAACAGTCTGTTTCCAACCCTCAGGGTAGGGTTTAAACTGACCGTGACACATGTGCTTATCTAGTGTGTGACAATAAGAATCAGGTAAAACCTGTAAGAAAAAATGTCTGTCCGGTCATTTTTATTTTAATTACTGAAGGGTTTGATACCACAAAATACTTTTAAATCAGGTGCATGGTTTATGGTTGGGAAACCTTTTCCCTGATGCTTGAAGGCAACTATCCCATCTATCTATTTAAATTAGTATCCTGCTTTTCATTGTCTCTAAAGCCTTGTTATTTGAAGTCTCCTCCTATTGATTGTTTTTCCATTAAACTTAGGAATGAACTGCTTGGCTGGCTTAAAAGTCTGACTAGCCAAAGGATTTACATCTATGGAGCTTCTTATAAGGTGCCCTTCTGCTGGTAGGTATTATATGTGTGCCATCTTGTGTAGAGAGGACTCTCATCAGGACCCTATTGCCTCCAATGACTGCCAAATAAAACATTTACATTTTATTATAGAAAGGCCGTTTTTGTGCTCACGGAAAGGTCCTTCAGATAAAAAGGAGTAGAAATCTCAAGTCTTGTACCAATGGATTGACACACAACAAGATAAGGATGGAACAGCCTCACACAATTAACACAAAAAGCCTCACACAATTAATTAACTAAACTATTTAATGCAAAAACACAGGAAACTGCCCCATTCCTCAGGGGCTCTAGAGAACAGATTAATAAATAATATTCACCTCGGCCATAATGATACCTTTTACATGAACCATCAAGTCTCTTTAAGCATGCTAGGAGGCGTGGTCTCTTAATAGAACTCTATGGTGGCAGCCTGGCAGCTTGTTTTAGGCATGAATATAACATAAGAGATCATTGGGGAGATAAGCTAGATGGTTTATTATCTTCTTTCTTTGTGTCTTGAATTATGTATCTTCTGTCTGGTTGTAGGTATCTTGTGTCTAGTACTAGGTAACAGCTGTAACTTCTGTTGACAGGTAAAAAAAAAAAGATATACTGTAACAAAACGACGTATTTATTGGAATTTGTCAGGTACACAGTATATTGATATTAATATTCTGAAATTAAATCCTAACTTATGAGAAAGACCTACAACCGTTTAGTGATAAATGTTCGTTGTTTGTTTAGTTTTGGCTTTAAAAAAATGATATAGCACTTGGGAAGGAATATACAGCCTAATAATACAGAACTGGAGGATAATATAGCGAAGATCTCAACAGCCACCATTTTACTCCCCTTACTGCTCAGGTAGGCTGGGACAAATGATACCCACACACTACAGAACACCAACATACTGAATGTGATGTTTTTAGCTTCATTAAATCGGTCTGGGAAATCCTTAGCTAGAAATGCAACAATGAAACTTAGCAGGGCCAAAGCTCCTATGTAACTTATTATAGAGAATAAAAACAAACTGGATCCTTCATTACACAGAAAAATAACAGTGTCTGGATCAGAGAGAGTATCCTCCTCTGGGTATGGAGGCTTAAGGACCGTCCACAGGACACCAATTATAGTTGCACCCAGTACGCAGACAGTCACTAATGGAATGGACATTTGTGTTCCAACATACTTGTTCATCCTGCTTCCAGGCTTTGTGCCATTAAATGCAATAATGACTATAAGTGTTTTAGCCAATACACAAGACACAGAAATGGTAAAAATAATTCCAAATGCTGCTTGTCGGAGGAGACAAGATATCTGTGTTGGACGACCAATGAATAATAAAGTGCAGAGGAAACACAACATGAGAGAGATGAGGAGGAGACAGCTGAGATTTCTGTTGTTGGCTCTCACTATAGGAGTCTCACGGTACTTTGTAAAGATTGCCACTATGACAGCACATGCATTTGAGAATATTATAGCGACTGAAGATAAGGAACCTCCTAATGTGTCGTCATATGAAAGGAACTCTGTATTTCTTGGGATGCAGGCCGCTCTCTGTTGGTTAGACTTCTCATAGATTGAACACTTCAGACAAGTAAATGAATCTAATATAAAATAAATAAAAAAAAACATTTATCAACATTGATATATGGTAATTTTCCCCTAATAAGTTAAAGGGCATTACAGACAATTAGAAGTAAATGTTTATTTAAACAGGGGCAAACAAAAGACAGACCACCACTAAAGACTTAAGGAAAAGGTTTTTTTTTAGCTTAAGCAATGTTAGTGGTTCAACACTGTGAGGGCAGTAAGATAATGAAATGTTCTCCATGATAATGTTTGGATGTCTGGAACTCTAAAAGGCTTAAAAGAGACTTGGGTGTCTACTTAGACAGGCAGAAAATCCAGGATTACAGCTGGCTACAGGCATAGGTGAACATAGATGATTGGTGTATATGACATGGGGGTGATTGGCATAGTGTGGGTGAACATGGCTGTTTTTTTTGTAAGGTTGCAGGGACTTGATGGACTTTAGTAAATATAAGAGGTAAGAAGTAATTGTGTAATCTTTTCCCTTCTTGCCCAATCAAATAAGATCTTGGTTGATTCTTATGGTATTTATTATTTTATCATATCTAAACTAAACTTCTTGACTGACAAAGTGTAATGTGTATCTAAAGAGAAACACAGAATGGAAACTGAGTCAAGAGGCAGCAGATTAGACCAGTGGGTCCTGCTAAGTATTGAATTTTTAAGCAACGTTGATGCCAAGCCTAAATACAATGGTAAAGGATAACATGGAAACATGCAATGCAAGCTGACATTAAAGCATGTTATTATTTTATTATGACATACCTGTTGTATTGGATATTTCCCCTTTAGCACATTGTACACAGTGATAACAACACAATGGCTGCCCTTCAATTTTCACCTTCACGAATCCCGGCTCACAGGGATTGTTACATCGGGAAAGGGGGATCTAAAATACATGAGCTCAAAATTTTAATCTCTAACATTTTATAACAACAAGGAAACATTTTATTATTGGTTCAATGAATAATGAACAGTCTTTTTTTTCCCAATATGGTTGAAAACCTATATACTGCAATTCTTATAGGGCTCTGTGTGGTCAGATATGGGCAGCACGGTCTGGAGTTCTGGCAAATGAGGCTTTAGAATGTACAAGATGATTGGTACAATACTTATTGGGATGGCATCTTGAAAGGTAGTTGTGACAGAGTAGTTATACTAATATTAGGGGGATGAAATGAAGCATGCGTCAAGGTTGCAAACTCACAATCTGATTCCATCAGGAACAATTATTCCATATATACTTGGGGCTATATTTGGCAATACCATGCCTTTAGAGATTGTGAGTTTTGAGACCACAATCATACATTTATGATCAAATCGTAGTTGTACAATCACCTTCGTAATTGTATAATTGCCTTTACAATACCATTGCGGTACTTTAGTAGTGCATGGTATTATACTTGGGCCCAGTGGTAAATGTACTGTACTTCTACAATAACCCGTGTTTCCAATACCACGGGTTATTAAAAATGTCCCTTTATATGGAACGAAAGGCCCACAGGAAGCCGGTAATAATCCAATGAAAATTTCCCGTTCGGTCTGATAGTATGCAATGCCAACGGTGGCTCATCAGCCTTGGACCTATCCATAGACATTGGTGATATTCAGACAAAAGACAGAAATATTGGAAGAAAGAAAGATACGTAAATTCTGTAGAGGTCACAGTGAAAGTGAAAGCCTGGCGGAAAGGACTATAAATGACAACAAACAAGACAAAAAACTACAGTTACAAAAGAAAGAAAAAAAATGTGATGGTCCTGTACCAATATAAAAGAAAAACTAAAAGAGAACTAGAGCTAAAGTAAGGGATTTTCCCCATAGGAAAGTGGCCTGAACCACAAGGTTACAAACCTACTACTCAAGTGAAAATATGGGTCTGTCTTAGTTTTGTTTTATTTTATCTTTGAGGTTTTACATTGTTTATTCCCACCTCCCTGTAAATAATAGAACCCTGGGTTCCAGGATTAAACTCTCCAGCCAGTGCTGCACTCACTGCTCCTCAGTAGAGATCGCCAAAACTGGTACGTTTCTTTCCATTTATGGATTAACAAATCTCGGGAAAAAACAGAAGATCCGAAAACTGAACTTAATTTCAGGACTTCGGACCTCATTTTCGATGATTATCGAATGTACACGGTTATTTTCAGAAATCCTCGAAAATACGATTGGAAACTACTTTTGAGTTTCCAATCGTATTTTCAAGGATTATCAAATGTTCAAGGCTATTTTCGAATAACAATCATCGAAAATGCATTCCGAAGCCACAAAATCCAAACAATCCCTCTGGTTTCGAATGGAACATTTGGATTTTGGAACCGAGTCAGACCCAGATCCCATCTCTTTTCCCCAGCAGATGATTTTGACCAGCTCCTATGTTTTGCGAATGCGCGCCTATAAAAAAGATTGGAGCGCGATTGGGACATCGTGCTGATTAGCTGGAGAAAGCAGGTACGTTTAACTAAGAACCCAGGCATTTTCTTATTGATAGGGTGGTAGGAATCCATGATCCTACCTCCCTGTGGAAAAAAAAACGCAGCTGCTAGCTACATAAATAGACCGGGTTAGTGTCCCTTTAAACTGCTACTATATTTTCTCTACATTTGCTTTAAAATGTTATTAAAATTTCCTTGCTTTCTACATTAAGCTTCAAGGGACTATTGAAGTCCTGGTGTTACCTTTGTAAAATAAGGACCCCACAAATCAGCCGTGTCATTGATGTTAAACTGATTATCAGCAGGTTCGGCTGTGTCAAAGCTTCCAAACTTTATACTTTGAAGAGGTTTTTTATGTGAGAAAAAACATTTGAGAATGTCATAACGTGCTGGTGGATCCCCATTCTCACCGAAATGTATCTTGTCTCCCGATGAGGTTGTGAATTCTATGTCCTGGATCAATTTGTTTAGCTGAATATAAAAGTTAGGAAATCATTGATGCAGGTTTTGCATTTCATAGCGTTTTGTTATATTAATACTTACAAATACTTTTATAGTGCATAGCGAATGTTACATTATCACAATTACAAATCCACAACCTTTATGGAACCAACATGGAATCTGGAGAAACAACCTGTAATAATTTAATTCATGTGACAACAGCTAAATAGATTGGTGAGAAGTATTAAAGGGCATGTCCACCCCCAAAACTAAAATTAGTCCCACTAGTGGCCCAAACTGTGTAACATAGTAACATAGTAACATAGTAATTAAGGTTGAATAAAGACATTCGTCCATCAAGTCCAACCTATCTTTTTTTTTTTTTTTTTTTTTTTAACCCTACCTAACAGTTGATCCAGAGGAAGGCAAAAAACCCCAGCTAAAAAAGGGGGGAAAAAATTCCTTCCTGACTCCAAACGGCAATCGGAAAGTATCCCTGGATCAACCAGATCTATATGCATTAATACCAGTAATTCTCAATATTTTTTAGTTTTAGAAACTTATCCAGGCCTTTTTTAAAGTTATTCAATGAACTTGCCATTACCACCTCCGCTGGAAGACAGTTCCACAGTTTCACCGTTCTCACTGTAAAGAAACCTCTCCTAACCTGAAGATGAAACTTCTTTTCTTCCAACCTTAAAGGATGTCCACGAGTCCTCTGATATGACCTATTAGTGAACAATGCACCAGAGAGTTCACTGTATGGGCCATTAATATATTTGTATAAGGTTATCATGTCCCCACGCAACCGCCGCTTCTCCAATGTAAACAGCCCTAACTTGTCTAATCTGCCTGCATATTCAAGCCCCTCCATTCTCTTATTAATTTAGTTGCCCTTCTCTGAACTGCCTCAATTTCCAAGATGTCCCTTTTGTATATGGGATTCCAACTGCACCGCATATTCCAAATGTGGCCTTACCAGTGCCTTGTAAAAGGGAGAATAATATTTTTCTCTCTTGATTTCCATTCCCTTTTTATCAAGACAATATCTTGCTAGCTCTAGCTGTTGCTACCTGGCATTGTTTGCTACAGCTAAGTCTGTTATCTACCAGAACCCCCAAATCTTTTTCCATTTCAGATGCACTTAACACAGAGTTATTTATGGTGTAGGTGGCACAGGGATTATTAAATCCCAAATGCATCACCTTACATTTATCAACATTGAATCTCATCTGCCATTCTGCTGCCCATTTTGATAATCTATCTAGGTCTGCTTGCAGCACTTGCACATCATTGGAAGTTTCCAAAGCTCTGCATAATTTAGTGTCATCAGCAAACACAGAGACCTTGCTCTCAATGCCCCCTTCTAAGTCATTTATAAACAGATTAAACAGAAGCGGCCCCAGTACAGAACCCTGAGGAACTCCGCTTAGAACTTTAGCCCACATAGATGTAGCTCCATTAACCACCACTCTCTGTTTGCGGTCCAATAACCAGTTCTCTATCCATGAACAAATGTTATCTTCAAGGCCAACAGTCCTCAGTTTATACATTAGTCGCCTATGTGGCACAGTATCAAAGGCTTTTGCAAAATCCAAATATACCACATCCACAGCTGTGCCTGAATCTAACTTCTTACTCACTTCTTCATAAAAACCAATTAAATTTGTCTGGCATGATCTATTTCTCATAAATCCATGCTGACTACTACTAATAAGATGATCTCTGGAGACAAAGTCAAGGATATGATCCCTTAACAAAGTTTCCATCACCTTCCCTACCACTGATGTTAGGCTTACAGGTCTATAGTTACCAGGCTGTGAACGACTACCTTTTTTGAATATTGGTATTACATTGGCTTTTTTCCAATCCAGCGGCACATCCCCAGACAAAAGCGAATCTGAAAATATGAGACACAGTGGTCTTGCTAGAACTGAACTAAGCTCTTTTAAAATCCTAGGATGCAATCCATCTGGTCCTGGCGCTTTATTGATATTAACTTTGTCTAATTGATTCCGTACCATATCCTCTGTTATCCAATGTGAAAACTCTTCATTTCCTCCCTGCACATTGTTACAATCCCTACTGTAAGGATTCTCAACAGTAAAAACCGATGTAAAAAAACGGTTTAGCAGACTAGCCTTTTCGGCATCCTCTACAACCACCTCAGCTCCATTATTTAATGGTCCCACATTCTCAGTCCTCATTTTTTTACCATTTATATACTTAAAAAACATCTTGGGGTTGGACTTGCTTTGTTCGGCAATCCGTATTTCATTTTCTATTTTAGCTAGTTTAATTGCTTTCTTGCACTCTTTATTACAACTTTTGAAGTCCCTGTAAGCCTGTTCTGTGCCTTCTGCTTTCAAAATTTTAAAAGCCCTTTTCTTTTTTTCCATTTCCCTTTTTACCTGAGCATTAAGCCATGCAGGAGTGGACCTAATTTTTTTACACTTGTTTCCTAAAGGTACCGATTTGGAAATGTTATAGTTTAATATCCCTTTAAAAGTGGTCCACATCTGCTCAGTATCTTTACCTAGAAACAGTTCCCCCCAGTCTATGAGCAGGAGCGATTCCTTTAAAAGCATAAAATTAGCTTTCCTAAAGTTAAAAGTTTTTGTTAAGCCAGTGCACTTTAGTTTTCTGCAACCTATATTAAATGACACTATATCATGGTCACTATTCCCTAAGCTTCCCATTACCTTCATCTCCAAAATGAGCTCTGGGTTATTAGATATCACCAGATCCAACAACGCATTCTTTCTAGTAGGAACTTCTACCATCTGTGAAAGAAAATGCTCATATAGGAAATTTAAGAACTTTATACCTTTTGAGGTGCTGGCAGTTCCATTACTCCAATCTATTTCAGGGTAGTTAAAATCCCCCATAACCAGAACATGCCCCATACCAGCAGCCTTCGCCAACTGCATATGGAGATTCATTTCCACCTCTTCCCCGGCATTTGGCGGCTTATAACACACTCCAACAATTAATTTACCTACCTTCTTGCTTCCTGTACACAGTTCCACCCATAATGTTTCTGCCGCATCGTTTGCCCCCCCATCTATTCCATCTTTTAAATTTGGCTTCAATTCCTGTTTAACATACATACATACTCCTCCTCCTTTCTTATTAACTCGGTCATGTCTAAATAAGGAGTACCCTTCAATATTTACTGTCCAGTCGTGTGAATCATTAAGCCATGATTCTGCTATACCAATTACATCATACCTTTCCTTTAACGCTATTATTTCAAGTTCGCCGGTTTTTCCAGCCAGACTCCTTGCATTTGTAAACATACATTTTTGATTATCAATTGATTTACTTCCATACATGGTCGTACATGCCTCCTTATCCTCTATGCTCCCCCCTCCTCCTTCTCCTCCCTCCGTTGTGTTACTAGCCCCCAGATCCCTAACTTCTCTATCTACCCCTGTGTAGTTAAACTTTCCCTCCCCCCCCCATACCTAGTTTAAAATCTCCTGTAGGTGAATAAAACCTTTAAAGTTATTTAACAATTGCACAAACATATTTGATGTTTAGAGAAATGAACAAGCTATGTCCATGTTAGATACTTGATATCCAAAGAATGGCCCCTTGGCCAATCACTAAATTTCTTTGGGGACTCTAAGGAGCTGCAGGAGGTCTTGTGGTCACTCTTCATCCCCTCTCAATAGATAGCCTAGGGCAATGTAAAGTAAAAATTGGTGGACCAGATGTCTAACAACCCTAACTAGTGTAAAAGCCCTAATTCTGCTAATCAGAACTTGTTGAATCTGGACCTCAGGGCTTCGGAGCAGATGTTAGTAATTGATTTGTACACTAGAGAGGGATTCATAACCTCAGTGTGGAATCACTTGATAAGAAAAGGTGGCACTAAAAGCTCTAGGAAGAAGGCAAAAAAGAATTTTATTAAAATGTGAAAAACTCTTGAGGAATTAGTTTTTGGTCAGTAGCCATCCTTTCCATAGTGAGAAATAGGTACGTAATAGAAATAGATATAAATAAATTGAACCCATGTTAGCCCATGTCTATCTTATAACACTTTCTGAGGGTCGGAATGTACCATGTCGCAAGTGTGGAAAGGGAATCCCACTTTTAAAATAGTGATGTTGGGGCTTCCCCTGATGTGGTGCATTTCTGTGAATCACTTGATAACACTGATATGTGATAACATCTAAACACCAATCCAATGGTGCTCCGTATTTCTACATGTCAAAGGCAGTAAAATGTTTTAAGAAGAGAATTTCCTTTTTATATCCTGCAATCAGTTAAACAAAAACATTATTATTATTATTATTATTTTTTGCTTGCCTCTGGTTGCACAGAAACTTAGGGGAGTTTGTCCTTCTCTAGTAACCTTATGCCCTTATACCAATAAGTTACAGTAAGGTTGAGGGTACTCCTTGTGTCATTGAGGGGCAACAGCACAGACTTTGGACATTAAAAGGTAAGACACTGGTCTTTAACATGAAATTCTTTTGTTAAGGTCACAGTTACCCTTTAAAAATGCTATGTGCTGACATCAGGATTTATTCATTAGCCTCCCTCTGCAACTGCAGTTGTATCTCTAGGTACCTCGTTAGTGCTCCAAATCAATATGGATGTCAGTATTAGTTACATACCTGCCATTGTTTAAAACTTGTTTCAATGCTTCTTGGGCTTTTTGGATACTTCTTTAAGCTGTGAGTTTCATATAGTTTATGGAGAGCGTGAGCCATTGCGTAGACAGCTGTGTAAACTTGATAGGATGTTCTGAAATTTAAAGTGTCATACAAAGACAAATCAATGTCTCCAAGTGAGTTGTCCCCTGAACATGGTGGAAGATTCAGATCTTTTAGATCTAGTGAACCATGTTGGGTCTTGTTTTCATAGATACAATGAAAAAAAAGTTCCCAGTAATAAATAAATGTATTGTCAGGAAAGTTTTTGGGTTTTAAGCCATAGAAATACTGTTCAAAACCAGGAATGTCTCCTCTTTGGGTAGAAAGGGCCAATGTACCATTGAATGTTGTCTCTATCCCGAGATATTGCCATTGTATGTGGTGGAAGAAGGATGAAGATGAAATCCATATTTTCTTTGGCAGTTCAGAATTTCCCAAAAAGCTGTTAAAATCTCTTGTATAATGTGAACTGATAAAAAGAACAATCACTGTAGCTGTTGTTTTATAGATTGTATTTCGAATCTTATTGGCCAATTCAGTTTTTATAAAAACATTGGAAAATATAATGTAAAATGCTAAACAGATGCCATGGCTGTTCATATCTTTTTCTAGTTTTTTTCCTGCCATCAGACCAAAATCATCACCAGACACAATCAGTCCAACCCATTTCCATTCAAAGTGTCTTATCAGCTTCTCTATAACACTGATTTCCGATAACAGATTGGGGGCAGTCCGGAAGAAAGATGGAAACTTTACTCTATTGTTAAACATGGGATCCATGGAGCCATAACTGATCTGGAGATAGAAAGTTGCATGGAAATGCATTGATATAACTCAACTAACTGATTGATTGTACAGCCATTTTCTGGTGCTCTGCAAGAAGTGTGTTCCCATTGATCAATATCGGAACAGTAGCGGACTTTGATAGGGGGACAGGGACGGGCTTCCAAAACTAGCCTGACTTTTAAGGACTCTTTCGGTAGAACTAAATAAACCCCATGGGTGAGGATCTAGTGGTTTACTGGGTACCATATTCGGAGGGAGGATGGTTTTATGTGTATAAATTAACATAAAAGGGTCACTAAAGTGATTTTTTTGTGTGATTTCCAATCACTTAACCTGGTCTTGGAGCACATCAGACCATAAATATTGCAAAAAGAAAAGTCTTACAATAAAAAGTCTTTTTTTAAACTATACACATTCCTTACTCTTACTACACTATTTCACATTATATGCCTTTAAGGGCATGTCCACCCTCTTTAAAAAATGTTGACACCATGCAGGTGTCAACACCCGCTAAATTCATAACTGTAAAATTGCTTTCAATCTGCCGGAACAGCAAGCAGGGGGCCGGACTGGCTGAGAGGCAGCCAATCACTGCCGTGGCTGCCTTCAATGTAGAACGGCGCTGGAACAAGGAGGTGTTAGTAGAGATTGGAAGCACTTTTACAGTTCTGAATATAGCGGTTGGGGATGGGAGGATATGCCCTGCATGGTGTTAAAAGCTTTTATACATAGATAACTGCCAGCCACGGAGGGATCGGAAGGGAGGGAGGTAGAGGGGGGAAAGGGTTCTACTGCGCATGCCTCAGACCTTGCTGCGGTTAACAGACAAACAGGCACCAGATGATTCACTGCCAGCTCCTACTATTCAGTTTCCTGAACTTTAAGAGGCATAACAGGAGAACCACAAGGAGCAGGGATGTAAAGTAAGGATTTTTTGTACTGTGGGGCCAGTAGTTGGTAAAATTTTAGTTTGGGGGGTGGACATGCCCTAAATATCACCTAAGATGCCCTTCCCCTATTGTACTGTACACATAGGGGCATATTTATAAACGGCCATTAACTTTCCACCGCTAGGTTTCCTGCCGTTTTAGCCAAATTTGGAATTACCACGTTCTATAAAATAGCGAAACCTGGCGGCGGAAAGTTAATATCACCTCGATAAAGTTTCCACCAAATTGGGACTTAAGGAGTCCAACAGCTCGATCCAGGACCCCCCTTCCCCTGACAAGTGCCCCAATGGGGGTCCTGTTTAGAGCTGCAGGACCCACATTGGCTCTTAGAAGAGCCCTTGGGCGTGTCTTCTTCCATCCGGCGACACCAACTCTGCTGATGTTGCCAATACCCGATGGTGTGATTGTGGCCACCAGTGACACCTCCGGGGCTGGTGACATCAGCGTACCTGATGTTACTGACGTCTTGATCCGAAGTCTTCTTTCTTCTCAGCCGGTGCCACCAATTCTGCTGATGTAGCCACCAGTGACATGACTGGCACTAGCGACATCAACAGAACCGATGTTGCTGACCTCTTCTTTCTTCTGCCATCAACTGCGATGACTTCTGAGCTCTGCAGGGTTTGCAACTCTTTATATAGGTTTGCTGAAGGACTTAATTCAATTCTAATTAGGCGATATTTCAATGCTTGTAATCATATGATTATACAGTAACCAATCATATTTATGTGTACAGGGAAGGGGGGCTGTATGTATGTTCCCAGTACGACAACATTTTTTAACTTTTCTGGATAATGTAAAATAACTACCAATCAACTGTAAAGTCCCCAACAGCAATTTTATTTTAGAAACTACATTCCCGCAGGTTGTCATTAGTGAGGTAAATTTCTCGTGCTGGGGTTAGAGCTGTGCTGGGTGTGTTGCTGTACAGGAAAGAATCATCCCAAGTCTAGATCATCACAAGTCTAGATGTCCTAAGTAAATTGGAGTTTAATAAGGGACTTCAACAAGGAGATCAATACAAAGAACTTCAGAAGAAGTCTGGGATCCAATTCCAACAAAGGGTTTTATTCTTCCTAAAATCCTTGTCTTGTATACATTATGTATATGCTGTGGCTTGGTCCCACTGTTTCTGCACCATGTTCCCTAAATTGTATTTGTACTCCACCCCTCCATATCAATGTCCCATCTCTGTGTATGTCTCCCCTTCTCCTCTCTCTACCCCCTCCTATTGCCCCCATACTCCCATATCAGCTCATTGACAAATAAATTGTCTTGGTTCAATTCCCTCCCACCTTCTATCTATTTCTCTGATTTTATCATCTTCTCCCCTGCACATGCCAGAGTCCTCAATGAGGACAAGGAAGAAGCAGGGACCAGATGACTCACAGACAGCTCCTAATCTTCACTTTTCACCATCATTATTGGTGAATACTGAACTTCTATGAAAATGGCCTCTCGTTCCCTACTGAAAGATTTTACCATTGGGCGTTAGATGTAGTTTTTACATGTAGACAATCTTTTCCTGCCTTTATAATGACTCTCCCCCTACCCAAAAGATCATAACCAAGTATGTCTACAGACTAGTAATTTTTCTCATGCCACCAAGTCTTAGAAATCTCAATTATATAAAAAGATCAGAAAAAGTGATGAATTTATCCCTTGTTACTTGACAAGCTTAGTGTGGTTGCAAGGTGACAGCAGGAGTTCTCTCTATACTTAATATACCATATATACTCAAATATAAGCCGACCCGAGTATGAGTCAAGGTACTTATTTTTACCTAAAAAACAAGAAAAACTGATTGACTCAAGTATAAGCTGAGGATATGAATTGTGACCACTATTACCTTTGGATTCAGTATTGTTTTTAGATTTTAGTTGCCCTTTAAATTGTCCCAATATAACACACTCAATCCACTAACCCCCAATTCCTTGGCACTCCAAAAGTTTGGAAACTGCCAGCATGCCTTTGTTGCTGGGAGTTGTAGTTTCTAAACATCTGGAGTGTCAAGGTTTAACAAACTGCCCACCTCTGAACCCCACCATAGAAGAAGACCTTTGTCTTACCTGCTCAACTCACAGGAGAGTCAGTCCTTCCAGTCCACCATTAAGTATGTCTGGGCTGAGAGGAGGCATACCTTATGTTCTGACTTTCCTGCAACTTCATGGACGGTCACGACTACATGCACTCCTGACTGCTCTGGTATGGCGAAAGGAAGGTAAGTAATGCCTGCAACCCGACTTTAAGCTTAGGTTAGCTTTAATGGGTCATTTAAGAAAGTAAAAACCTTGGCTTATACTCGAGTATATATGGTACATTTTTGTTTTGATAACTTTGGTTATAATTGTGGGATTTTCCCAACGGCTATGCTGCCCCTCACCCCATCACCTCCCCAGGTGCAATGAGTTTTGGTTACTCATGACTAGAGATTGATTAGAACTCGAAGGAGAACCCGAGTTGAAATCTAACTTTAATAGTTCAAACAAACCCGAACTTTTTGAACTTTTATGATTTCAAACTTTACGAACGTTTGAGAATTTAAGAAGATTTTTCTAGAATCTTTGAATCTGTCTCTGAATTAAAATAGCAATAGTAACTTACTCTGGGACCTGGAGAATGGTCTGGGGAAAACGTAGAAATATCCAGAACTTGAAATAAAGTAACTTCCTTCACAAGCGCGCTTCTTTCCAGCTTCCACATTCGACATTCAATAATTTTAAAATCACATTCAATATTTCTAGAAAGTGTTTTTTGAGTTTGTCCCTGAATCTCTTAAAAAGGGGTGTTCATTATTATACAAGAGGAATCACACCCAGAATGAAGTGGTAACGATATTAAAAAAAATCTGTCTTTAAAGAGAAAGTTCAGTGGAAAATATTATTTTTAAAATTTATATTATGCATACCTAATTATTCCAAATATTCTCGTCCATTTTTAAGAAAAAAAAAATCAGTTGAATTTATACCCCTTGCTATTCCCTACTATTAACATTAGTGAGCTGAAATTTCAGGGTCTGTACCGTTCCTTCTTCCCAGAATGCACATTAAATACAATTGAATCAACCCAGGCGCTGGGTCAAGGGCAAGACCATAACAGTCTCTACTACGGGTCCTGCAAACAGGAAGTCAGTATTTCGGTAGAATTTATTTATACAAAAAAAATGCTAATTGGGCAGGTTAAGGTCATTAGGATGAAAAAATACTGCTCTTTTTTTTGCACTGAACTTCCCCTTTAATCTTTATTTTTGTAATTTGGACAAATATATATAATCCCTACAGTATTTTGAACAGATTGTGTGTATGACTAACTCTAATGAGATTTCAATTACAGGTTAATACACTGTAAACACTAACCTGGGGGTATCGGTAGATCCCTAAGAGGTGGGCGATGCTGATAGAGGAGATGGAAGACTGGTCTCCAATAAAACCCACAACCTTGGTATTATTCCAGCAGCTGTAATTTGGGATCATTTCTGGGGTCCCTGATAATATATTGAAAGTGCTGAGAAGAGCCCAATGTCCAGTGCCACAGGAGTCAAAGATCTGATACCCCAGAGTAATGTTCCCCTCTACCCTTAGTATAGTACAGTACAGTACAGTGTAGTACAGTACAGTACAGTATAATATAGTACAGTACAGCATAGTACAGTACAGTATAATATAGTACCGTATAGTGTAGTACAGTATAGTATAGTACTGTATAGTACAGTATAGTACAGTACAGCATAGTACAGAACAGTATAATATAGTACAGTATAGTATAGTACAGTACAGTATAATATAGTACAGTATAGTATAGTACAGTGTAGTATAGTATAGTACAGTACCGTATAGTATAATATAGTACAGTATAGTACAGTACAGCATAATATAGTACAGTACAGTATAGTACAGTACAGTATAATATAGTATAGTACCGTATAGTATAGTACAGTATAGTACAGTACAGTACAGTATTTGAGGTGGAACAAAGACATATGTCCATCTAGCAATATCCTCATTTCCTGCCTAACTGTTGATCCAGAGGGAGGCAAAAAAAACACCAAATTTATGAAGGGGAAAAAAATTCCTGCCTGACTCCAAGTGGCAATCGGAAATTTCCCTGGATCAACTCTACTAGGAGATTGTTTCTGGGGGAATGTTGGGAGAAGCAGTCCAACTACATTTACAGCATTGCCAGTCGCACCTGCTACAGGACGTTAAGGTTGGGTACACAAAAGCAGATATTTTCGGCCGCGACCGGCCTCGATCATCTGTAAATTCCGATAGATCGCGCGGTTCCCTATGGGACCACATGATCGACCGTTCACACTTTCGGGTGCGGACGAATTTGCTGCGACCGATGGACATTTCTCCCGGTCGAGAGCTTGCTTGTAGCGAGCACTCGGTTGGGACAAATAGTATGTGCATGTGTACCCAGCCTTAGATAAAACAAAAAAAAAACAGACAATATGGTACTTGGTTTCAGATACTTTGCATTGAGTGAAAGAACAAACTAAAGATGAAGCTCTGTGCAGTTCCCAGTGTGTTTGTGATTTGAATATTTTGAAATAATATATTCGCACCTCATAGGGTATAGCAGGTGCAGAAAATGTTTTGTGGTCACAGAAGGTACTGGCAGAATTCAAAATGGTTGCTCAATCTTAGGAACTAAAAGTATGTTTGTAGAGAAAAGGAAGGGCACAAAATGAAATCTTTCACACAGGGGAGGTTGCAGAGACAAGTACTTTTCTATACCACATTTGTGTTTTTGGTTTCCTGTCCCTTTAAACATCTACAGCAGCCTAGAGACATCTGGCACCACCTACTGGTGAAAGGACAGAAGCGCACATCCTACTGGGCAGAGTGTTATTGCAGTAAAAGGAAAGTCACTGCCTTGGAAATTAGAATGTTGAAGGACACCAATGATCTGCTCAGTACCGGCAGTTACTCCAGACATGGCGCTGGGTCATTTCTGAACTGGCATTTAAAGTTGACAATAACACTATTTTTCCATGACTTATTAAATTAAAGGTTATTCTCTCATGTTGTCATTTTGTTTGGGTTAGAAGATCTATCCACGAGGAACAAGGCGCCCAACAGGAAGAATTGAAATCACAGCAAAGAACCATCTGTCTGATTAGGCCAAAATAGCCTTTCCTCAGGTCTATAGGGGTGGCTTCTTATCCTTCACCCCAACCAACCTCCCCCCCCCACCAACTGAAAAATCTCTCTAACATATGTAAGCGGTTATCACATGATCTAAGTCATTCTGGGATTTAGATGGTGGGGAAGGCAGGTTTAAATTTTGCTCCCATAATATGTTAAATTAACCCCTTTTATACTGGAATGGCTTACAGGGAGATTCAATAAAAGTTCTTATCGTTAAAAATGGTGCTAATTTAGCCCCAACCAATCAGATCTTATTTAACATTTGAAAGCTAACATCTGATTGGTTGGGGCAAAATTAGCACCATTTTAAACGATAAGAACTTTTATTGAATAACCCTGATTATTTCTTGCCATTGTTCCATGTGCGAATACAAGTTTCTACATTACATTTTGGGCCGTATTTATAAAGGTACGTACCTTTAAAGGCATTGAAACTACTGAGAACTGAGTTTTCCTGTTTCACTGCGGTTGTGAATATATGAACGCGTTGCAAAAGCTGCACCTTATTGAACCTTTCCGATAGCGCGGGTTTATAGGTACAGTCCTATATTAGGTATATAAATATCCTGATTACATTACATTGTGCCATAGGGACATATTTATAAAACAGGGATATTCTTAAATTAGAAGCTTTAAATAACACAACTAGATGGTAAGTAATACTACTCATTCCTAAATACTGATGTTTCAATAAGAATACCGCTCCACACTAGCCTGTTTCTCACATGCTTACAGTTGTGATTTGCGATTCATCAGCGTATGAGAAACACACGCCAGGCTAACATGTTGTGGGTGGCCGCACTGTGGGAGTTGCGATCAGTTTTAGGAGTGTATCAATCACCATTTTTTTGTGAATTGCATGACCTACAATAACGGATTAGCAGAATCGCGGCACAAATGCACGGTAACCCACAACATTGTGTGTGCATTTCACACATGTTAACACAAGTTGTAGTGTGGCTGCAGCATTAAAGGGTATCTCCACTGAGGAAAAAGCATTTTTTTTGGTTTATTTTAAAGTACACCATCCCCCAACTCTCCTCCTACCTTTTTTTTCAGAATTCCCCTTTTTTTGTTTGCAGCAGCATGGGAAAGTTGTGCTGGCTCCTGGGGGGGTGTCTTCCCCTGTGCTGGGAGTGCTGTCACTCAATGTGCATCATCATGGAAGCAGACACACCCACTTGGCTGTACCTCCCATATGCGCTGTGATTTGTGCAATTTTGCAATATCGGAGCGCATGGGAAAAAAAATGCTAATCACAAACGGACAGAAGCAGATGCAATTCGTAAGCATAGTTATATAGTAATTTAGGTTGAATAAAGACATACACCCATCAAGTCCAACCTTGAGAAATCAGGATAGTGTGGCCTAGCCCTAAATGTTCCTTTTACTGACCATGTACATTATTTCCCAGTCATGTTATATCCCTATTCATGAATGGTACCCAGCATTCCCTGACTATGTAACTTAGCCTGTGTCCTTGTACCTTTAGGCTGAGGCCACACTGCAACGCGCCAGAAGCACACACAGAATCATGTGCATTATTGCATCCAATTGTGCATGCGATTCTTGTGCGTTTGCGAATGCAAATTTGCAGTTTTCCGCTATGGAAACGCATGCAGAAACACAACCCCCCCCCCCCCCAAAAAAAAAAAAAACGGTGAATGCATGCGTTACCAAAACAGAACGGTTTGCACAATTGCATGAGCATCGGAAATCACAGTCATTTTTGCGTTCCCACGAAGGGCCTAGCCCTTATAAGGACACAAAACTCCTCAGTGACTTCTAATATCCTAATCATTTACAGTAGGGGATCCATTATCCCTCATAATACATGAGTGGTACCCAGAGTTCCCTGACCTGTATAAATCAGCCTTTTACCTTTATATAGACACTGAACTCCTCAGTAACTTCTAATATACTTGTAATTTACAGTGGGTGATACATTATCCCTTACAATACATGAATGGTAGGGCTGTGTTGCCCTACAGAACCACAGCCTGCCTGAGGACTTATAGCTTCAGCTAATGCTAAATCCGTGAGATTGCCACTACATCATCTCTTAAAGGGATCTAACTGCTCCAATGCCAATATACATAACCAATAGAAAGCCCTGTCCATACTGGATTAGACTGCAGGAATCATTCCCAAGAGCTAGCAAACATTTAAAAGAGTGGGATGGTCTGCGATGTATCCGTACATCCTGCACCGACGTGTAAAAGAAACAAGCCATGTTCCAGTTAGTTTATTGTATATACAGATTGTTCCTTCATTTGACAGGGTTCACAATAAAATAAATAAATTCCATGGTTACACATCAAAAATACAGACACAAGTTAATTAAACCTATTAGTGTTCTACCCGCTGCATGAGACAACATGTTGTGCCAGAAATGTCTGCCCAAAATAACCTGCTAAATTGCACATTGTAACAGGCCTCACCAGCGATCAAACTCCTCTCCAACAGTTCAGCGTAGGGACTGGCAGTCACTGTCAGTCAGTGAACACTGTCACTCTGAAACATAAATATCCTCATATACTAGCTGGCATGCACAAGGCTAAGATAGGACCGTCTGCTGGAATGTAAAGCCTCAGGAATTATGCCAGTTGGATAGATCTATCCCATGATAATATGAATAGAACTAGGAAAATGCCCACACATTCTCTTCCTGTATGTGGAGACAGACGACTAAGTTCATATGGAGAGACAATATGAATCAGAGTGAGGAGAGATAGGAACAAAGAGGGACAATCTAACAGGTGAGAGGGAAAGAGGAAGATCAGGATTAAAGATGGAAACATTGTCAGAGGCAGGAAGAGAAGAAAGGAGGTGTCTAATAGGGTTAATACTGAGAAGATGCAGAAAAGCAGGAAAAATACAAACAATGCTCCATATTGGGCTTCTGAAGCACTGGTAAGAGATGCTATCAATCTGTGTGTACAACACATTACCAGCTGTCAATCCACTGCGGCTCGGTAATGAGAAAACATCACTATGATACAGGGTTAAGAAATGCTTCGGCCCCTGTCAGTGCAGAGGTGATTTGATTGGATCTCCAGGAGAGACTGAGGGTGGATCCTCGTGTCAGGTGCTAGAACTGAACCCAGCTAGAGGACTGTGGAGCCTGAGAGGAGACGCTGTTGGACAGGAGGAAAGACAGAGGGAAAGTGAAGAACAGAGGAGAAAACGGGAAGATGGAATAAACACTCATTCACTGCCAACATCTCAACAATATTACAATATCTGTGACCAAAACTCCAGCCAGCCATACACAGTAGGATAATGCTCCTATCTTATGACTGAGTCATCTATCTTCTCAAACTGTTATTAAACTGTGCTGCTGTGGTCACCCATCGAGCAGTTCCATTCATTTGCCAATAGCTCTCTAACGACTGCTGGTTAGGAATTGAAAAATTGGGGACATGTCTATGCTTTACCATGACTTAGATTCTAGATCCTGCAAAAATGATATTGCCCTGTGAAGAAAATTAAGAGGAGCACTTACATGTACACTTATGGCTGTGGTGCATAGATAATAAATATATTAAACAGCTCTGCTCACTAGGTGCTTTATACTTAATCTTCACTATCTGTCCAGGCTCCACCTAAATGGATTCTACCTCTTTGATCCATTCTCAATTAATAGCTACAACATCCCTAAATATGTTCCCTTCTTCCTAACATCTACCATGTGCAGATATATACACCTAATCTGCATACACATGTGCAATCATAGGGACCCACCCTCGACACACGATGTGTATGCAGACGTTCAGTTGAGCCTTGTTGACCTGATTTGCCTGGCGGATTATTAACGAGGCCCAACCTAATGTCCATTTCGGCCTACAAAGTGCCCATTTATGGCACTATTGTTGCCTGAAATGGGCGCTCATACACATTGTGCGTCGCCCCTCGTGAACACAAGTTTGTATGATCCTTAAGGCTGGGTATACACCATCCGATATTTCTGGACGACTAACTGATCGAAATTTCATTGAATCGGTCAATCTGGCCGAATAATTGGATCTTTGTTTTGTATGATCATCCGAATTAGATGAACGGTCGATCGGATGCGCTGGCCGATCTTGCGGTTCTCTGTGGTCTGCACACTCAGCTGCATCTACTTTTGCTGTGTCTGACGGTGCTTCATTCAGGCTAGTGTCGAACATTCAGTCGGAATAAAAAATCACATGGTGCATACCCAGCTTAAGTCCTCAAAGTCCAGTTTCCTACATCCTGTATTCTAAATATGAATGGAAACAAATGTCACATGGGGATGTACAATGTAGATGTAAACTGATACCATGTAACACTTTCCCCTCCAATCCAACAGCTAAATGTATCACACACACTAGGACCTTGGGACACATTGTGGATACTAAACATCTGAAACATATAATCCACTACCATGGCATTGTTTCTCACCTGCCTGCAGTACTGAAATCACCCCATAGATCTGAAGAGGTGGAGGTGGTGGTGCCTGCTTTAGTCGCCGGTACTGGGGAATCCAGATCTAGCAGGATGTCTGGAAAAATCAGAAGTGGATGAATAAATAAACTTTCCATATACAGTAAATGTTCCATCATTTAAGTGTTCAGTGTTGAACAAGTGTTTAAAGGGCTTTATCTTTACTGGAAAAAAATAGACTTTGAATTACTGGAAACTTCAATTATTCCCAACTATCTCTACCATTTTTTTCCCTTTTGTAATCTTTAGAAACATACTCCAGTTCAACTGTCAATCAAATTATTTATTTTTATCAACTCTTCTGCTGTGTGCAGATTTGCTCTAACTGAAATTGTGAGTTGGAAGCTCTAGAGCTCTTCTGACCTACTGAAAGCTCTACCCATAAGGCCTTCGCAGTTTAGCAATCAATTAGCACAGACCAGTCACTTAATATTCCACCATGTCTCAGTAATGACAGTTGTATTATAATTTTCAGCAAAAGCCAATACTTGAAGTTCCCCATTTTGCTAAATAATCTCTGTTCACTTGCAGGGAGACATTGTAAGCTGCCCATGTGCACATAACACTTTACCATTCAATAAATATTACTTTTAGTTTGTAACAGTGGGACCTCCCTAACAGGTATACGCCCCCCCCCCCCTCCTTCTCCACCCCTTGTTTCATGAATGGAAAAATAAAGATTATTATATGATGGATCTGAATATATAGTTCCATATGTGCCTGCCAGACATAGCTTTACCTGGACTGGAGGATGGATTTGCAGGCTGCACGGGTGGTGGAGTCACATGATTCGCAACAGGAACTGAACTGTTTACAGAGACTGGGGGAGCAGAAATTTTTCCGCCTTGGGGAGGAGGCAACAAAGTGATATTCCCTCCTCCTGCGCTTACTTTGGGTTTACAGGGTCCGTCCTTCTTTTTCATGTTCTGAAAACAAATCATAAATGGTGGGTAATAGAGATACAACAACATATTGGTGAAGATGGCAAGAGTCACTAAAGGAATAGGAGTCAGTGGATGTTTAATGTTAAGGAAGCAAAGGAAACAAACCCCAATATTTAGCTTGATTGTCTGACCCTCTTTAAATCCTAAATCCAGTTTGGGCTGATTGTCCTGTCCAACAGGCTCCTTGGACAAGTCGGACTCCTGTTTGACCCATCTATGCCAAGACAAGATGCGATATAAAGATAGAGGTAGGTATAACATGGGGGATTTAACAAGTTTCTAACTTTGAAGTTTCATACTTACTTAAAGTGATCCTGCAATGCTACATTGAAGTCAAAAGCGTCCCCCCTATCAGAGAAGCCGATACCAATGAAGGCGCTTCTTCCTAAGACAGAAAAATAAAAGCAACTTTCTTACACTATCCTTAGGTTTTGTTCTTATTGGCTGATAAAGAACAAAATAAAGAAAAAATGTGTCATTCAAAAACAGACATCTGCATTTTCATGAGCACTTCTATATACTTTTTTGTTTCTTTGTATCTGTTTGCTTTATAGCTGTCCTCAAGAATCTAGCACCACCTTGTGGGCTTTTTGCAGCACTGCTCTGTTCCTTTTGAAAGATTTTAGAAGACTACCAGATACTTTAGACTCACTATAAGAATACTTATCTAGGATTTCATTTTGTCCATTGATATTATTTCACTATCTATATATATTGGTCTGGTTTGGACCTTAAACAGCTGCACTTGTAATATTGCACCAAAAAAAAAAAAACCTTTTTTAACCATGAAAAATTTTAACCATGAATTTAGGATTATGGTTTTAGGGTTTTAATTTATACACATTTTCGATAATTATATTGCCAAAATGCACTTTTATTGCTCATATGCACTTTAATTATCACGCAATTTATGATGTTGGTACACTTATGCACTTTTTTCCTTTGCAATGGAAGGGACCGCCTCCAATCGTGGTCACATGATGTAACAACTGTTATTTAAGCCACATTCACTGTTACGCTTGCATCACCTGAGGAAGGGGGCACCTAATACCCCCCGAAAAGTTGTGTTTTTTGATGTTGGTCACTCAATAAAGAAGTTTTTGATTTGGAGTGCAAATTCTTCTATTGAATTATTATCCTTGGAGGTAGGATACCAGTGGAGTAAGCACCCATAGGTTGGAGAGAGTGCATTGGACCTTGTCTGTCGTTTGTATCCAAGATGTAGGAATAACCTGATATGAACTGAAATGTTCTTCTCCCCCCCCTCCCTTTGCCCCTCAAAAGGCTTTGCCCCCTTCAAGCTCTTTTACAAGCTTGCACATGCTCAGAAGAGACAGCTAGGGAAAAAGCATTGTCATTGGATGTGATGTAATCTCTTAAATCCTTGACTAATTGCTGTTAAAAGGACAATTATACTAAACATTAGTGACCAGTGTAAATTGTGCATTAACGGCTAACTGGTAGTTACTGGTAACTGGTAGTTCCCACGTGTGCACACCATATCACTCGCTAATATGCGGTGATTATTAACTATATATCATTTTCATATATAAAAGTGAGCAATCAACTTCCCACTCACTTGTTACTACAGAGAGGCCCGGGTGTATCAGACCCAGGATCTGGCGTTTGTGATCAAATACAGCTTGTGCTCAAACATCCAATTAATGTGGGAACAATGGACTCACCCTTCCTTCTGGGTGGTCTGGGTGCCGAAAAGCCCCGGACCCATCGCTTGGTCCTCTCCACCAGGTACGTATTTTAATCAAAGCTTTCTTTCAGCTACTTGAAGTAACTCTTGTACGGCAGATAATTAAAACATCTTACTTCATTAAAAACAGAATACGCCTGACGCGTTTCGATAGACCTACGCGCTCTTACTCATAGCCTGTTGTACAACGAATACTCTATCTCTCTTTAAATACCCTCTGACTCCTCCCTCTAAGGAGGCTGACGAGCAGGTACACCACTGGTAGGATCACACCTGTTTTCAGTAATTAAAAGCTCCAATACATTACCTTTTGTGAATACCAGCAGTGTGTCTCCTAGCCTGATACGTTTCTCATGATAAAAGACAAACTGTTTCTAAATAGATCCATCTAAAGTACAATATCATTATTTAGTTACATTTATCAATGTTAGACATATATAAATAGTCACCACTAGGACACTAGTACATCAATAAAAATCTATTGCACAATTGTATCACCCAAAGAAACAACTGATATCAAACACTGAATTTAATGAAGGGTTTACCAGTGTTCCAAAAAGGGCTCAATCCCTTGAAGATATCTTATCCCCGAGTGTAACATGAGGCGTTGCCCCCCAAGAAAATAATAGCACCAATTGGTTAAAAATAACGGGGTACCCATAGATGTGGGGCTACCATATAAGAAAAGAAGCCGTAATAAAAGTCTTGTCGCCTGTGTACATCTTACTTTATTATCCAATAAAGTAAGATGTTTTAATTACCTGCCGTACAACAGTTACTTCAAGGAGATGAAAGAAACCTTTGATTAAAATACAATTATACTAAACTCCCACTCGCTCCTCTTCCTCCAATGCTGCATAGTACCCAGGGTGAGAACCTAAAATGCTAAGTCCTCACCTCTGGGTACTTTAAAGTCCTGCAATACTTACTAGAAATCTACCTCGGCGCTCCGGTCTGATTTTCCAGTTCACGAGGCAGCCAATGGGAAGACACTCTCTGCAAGGAGGTGTGTCTTCCCACTGGCTGCACTGCAGACTGTCACTGACAGTTCCAGTGAGGAGGGTCTGGCCAGAGCACTGAGGGAGTTTTCTAGTAAGTATTGCAAGACTTGCTAAGTATTGCAAGTATTGCTAAGTCCTCACCCAGAGGACTTAGCATTTTTGGTACTCACCCTGGGTACTATGCAACAGTGGATCATGAAATAGGCGAGTATAATTGTACTTTAACTTGAAGAACCAGGACACAGAAAGGGTTAACAGAATATTGGGTAGAATTTCAGGTTAGTGTTACATTTCTCTCAGTTTTATGGTTTGGGAGGTAGTTTACCTATATACATTTTACATTTGAGACATGGGCTTGCCCTTTACACTGCTTCTTTTTTACAATTCAATTCCTTAACATTACGGTTTCAGCTTTACCATTTCCATCCTGAATCCTGATAACAAAGTAACGACTGGAATCAGTCACTGTC